>OX422143.1:37816456-38416456 GCA_949129095.1 Volucella bombylans
TCAAATCGTAGCAACCTTCGGTAGCGTCATCTGAAGATGTTTACGATAAGATCAGTACTTTGCTCTGCCCCCGTTCATTATTAGACAACGTCATTAAAGGGCGAAGCCTTGATAATTGGGCGGGGGCCCAGAAAGATCTTGACAGAGCGCTACGATCATAAAAGAGTGTTAGTTAATACACAACTACAATTATTATTTAATCAACCAAATATTACCTCTGATTCATCGGCCAACATCAAAAGAATCCTGGACACGTCACAAGAAATAATTCATGCTTTGAGGAATTTAGGTCTGCCAGTAGAAAGTTGGGATGTTATTTTAATTTTTATTATTTTGCAAGAGCTTTCGAATAATACACAGCAGTTATGGGAAGAAAAGCTAGGTTCGAGTAAGGAGTTGCCATCATTCAAGGAGTTTGTAGAATTTTTAGAGTGTCGGTTTCGTACATTAGAAGCAGTAGATCCCAGAGGTTCCAGTAGCAAATCCGAGCAGCGTAGAACAGGAACGAGTAATGTTTTTTATAGCCAGGAGGAGACAAGAAAACAGGTCAGTTGTAGCGTATGTCAAAGGGGTCAGCATTCGCTTAGGAATTGTGATAGGTTTTTGCAAATGGATGTTGAGCGTCGGAGGCAAACTGTACGTAGAGTGAAAGTGTGCGAAAACTGCTTGGCATACAGCCATTTCAAACAAAGATGTCCCAGTGCGAAATGCTGCCATTTCTGTAAGCAGCGTCACCATTCTCTGCTACACGAAAATACTCGCAGCATGGGAAGAGCTACACACGGTGCACCTTCAGCTACACAATTTGCTCCTCATCCATCTACGTCCAGCCACACAAATAACCATCAGCCACACCAGACTTCCACTGTTAGTCCAAATACTTCGGAGTTCCAACCACGCACATCAAACAACACACATCTCAACAGTTATCATGTCAGCACGAACACAAAGGTTTTATTAGCTACAGCGTTGTTGAAGGTTAGATCTTCAGGTGGAGGCAGTAAAGCTTTAGTAGATCCAGGGTCTGAGGCTTCGTTCATCACTGAGTCAGCGGTCCAACAACTTGGCCTGAAACCAAAGAGGACGTTTATGAAGGTTAATGGGCTGGGGTTGGTCAGCAGTGGAACCACAGAAAAGGCCGTCGACCTGGAACTTGAGTCGTTAACCTCAAGCTATACAGGCAAGGCGCAAGTATTGGTCTTTAGGACACTGACCTGGCTTCTTCCGGCCCAATACATTGACTGTAGTAATTGGAATAGTATTCGAGGCTTACCTTTGGCGGATCCAACATTCAATTTACCGTCAAAGGTAGACATGCTATTATGGGTAATATTTACAGCGACATCCTTCTCAGTGAGGTCATCAAGGTTGCTAGGAATTCCAGTCCGGTTGCTCAAAAAACCCAGTTAGGATGGATTCTATTAGGAAAGATACCCAGTAGCGCTCAAGTAAGCAGTTTTTCATGCCAACTCGACTCAACCATCGACACAACACTCCGAAAATTTTGGAAGATCGAAGAAGAGCCCTTTCCAAGGTATGAAGCTGAGGAAGAAAAAGAGTGTGAGGTACATTTTATAAAAAATACGATAAGATTACCTTGTGGTCGGTATCAGGTTTGTCTACCGTTTAAGGGTGGCAAGTATCCCACCATGGAACCAACACGTCATGGTGCTTTAAAGCGATTTTCACAGTTGGAGAGGAGACTCCATTGTAACCCAACACTACTAAAAGAGTATTCAAAGACCATGCAGGAATATCTGACACTCGGCCATATGTCTCCTGTAAATGAGTCAGATTACGTTCTTCGAACACCACATCACTATTTTATTCCTCACCATGCGGTCATCAAAGAGTCCAGCACGACAACCAAACTGCGAGTGGTCTTTGATGCGACATTTAAAGCAGTCGGTGGGGCATCACTCAATGACCACTTGATGATCGGACCTAAGATGCAGAAGAACGTAATTGATATCATAATGAGATGGCGGTTATACAAGTACACATTTACAGGAGACGTTGAAAAAATGTACCGCCAAATTCAAGTCAGCAACAAAGACTCCCATTATCAACACATACTCTGGAGAGAACAGCCTGAGGAAGAAATAAAGATGTTTCACTTACGAACAGTGACGTTTGGTACAGCATCAGCACCTTACCTCGCTATTAGAGTTTTCCAGAAGTTGGCAGACGATGAGGCCCACAGATTCCGTCAGCAGCACAAGTTTTGAAGGAGGAAACCTACGTCACCGGTGCAGACAGCATTGAAGAAGCCCAGGAAAAGTTGAAAGCTGTTAAGGAACTGTTGGAGACAGCAGGATTCCATTTACGAAAGCACGTCAGCAACTCCAACTTAGTACTTCAGCACATTCCAATGGATCAGCGTGGGATTAACTTCTCCATTCCATTTGATGAGAATGCCAACGTGAAAACTTTGGGCATAAGATGGTTACCAGCACTTGATGCTTTTTCCTTCCAGGTGGCAACTATAAGTACTGAGGACATCACTAAACGGTCGGTACTCTCCTCCATAGCCTCCATAGCTCTATGACCCGATGGGTTGGGTTTCACCTTGCATTATCAAGGTGAAGATGATAATGCAGAAACTATGGTTTAAGGGATCGGAGTGGGACAAACCATTACCTCCAGAACTGGTGAACGAATAGTTGAGTTTCTCTAGGGACTTACCCAACATTGAACGTATCCACATTCCGCGTTGGATCAACACCAGCAAGCAGATCAAGATGGTAGAAATCCACGGGTTTAGCGATGCGTCGGAGAAGGCATATGCGGCTGCAGTTTATCTACGCGTTCTTGGTGAAGATGATAATGCAGAGACTATGGTTTAAGGAGATCGAAGAGAGTATTAGTGGGTGTTTATGACTCAGTAGAATGGGATGTTTGGTGTTGAATGGGAGGTCTGCATTACCGAGCCTACCCCCAACTCGTAGTACTCCTTGTTCATCACAGATTTAAGACAAGTATACAACATCACAAACATAACCACCTATCGACTTACTTATAACACAGATACTAATACCCAACACAACAAAATTTCTACATAAAGCGGAAACGTGATTGTGTCGCTAAATGGCCCCTCCTTGATCTCCAGGAGGCAATCACTTCCGCAAATACTTCGCAAAGTCCAACACATAATTTACAATGATTATTAACATTCCGGATAAAACAACAACACAACACTCAGCAGCAGAAATAACCCTCTTAGTAAAATTGTGTTATTTCAAAGAAATAGAAACTAAAAGGGTCATAACATTAAAAAGGGGCAACAACAATTACAGGAATGTCAAATCACGGCAACACTACAAATGATAAAATCATAGTCCACTCAAACATAAAATTCACTCAACTTTACTGCGAACTCATCCATCGCATATTTCATGCATCCCATCCATAGTACAATACAAACAGAACAACCAATTCAGTTCGATTAACCCACTCAGCAGCCATATACATTCATACACATCCACACATACAGTCCACTCACTCGTGATACAACTCGATCAAAGCCAATTACAATTCATGCTCAGAACTCCAAACACACACACGCACACACACATAACTTACGCACTTGAAGCTAAAGAAAAACAAATAAAATGAAAAAAAAAAAAACGAATGGAAGCGAAAACTAATAAACAACATTTAAAATATTATTAAATCAATGAAATAATAGAAGAGTCAGTAAACTTACCCGAAATCACTACAACAAATCAACACAATAAAAAAAAAAAAAAAAAAATCACAAAATCAACAGAAAAAAAAAAAAAAAAAGCGAAAGTTTTACCGCGCACTTCACTTCAATAATATGTAATTGATTTGAACCACCAATTACGGAATTTGTAGTATGGGGACAATAAAGAAAGAAGATGGGCAGTAGAATCTGCACTACTCCAATGTTGTTTTCTTTTGTTTGTCATGTCCTCTCGTTCACGTCCATTAGTGTGCATTGTAAATTGTTCTAATGTCATTTCTTTTTTTACATGAACTTGAATTCAAATTGCCATTAATGGTCAGAACATCTGAAGACGGCAGCATCCAGAGACATTTACAATTGCGAACGCTGTTCACGGCCGGGGAGAATGTTCGGAAATCAACCAAATTCGAAATAAAATATATTGTAAAAATAAGTTAATGCTGATATATAAACAAAGAAATGTTAACAAGTAGTTTATAAAACAAACAAAACATGTACTAAAACGAACCATAATAATGTCACGACACAAATGTCAATCAGAACAAAAATAACATTAGATTAGCAGTTAAAATAAAGATTTCAGTTTTAAGTATTATAACGTATAAATTACCGAAAGATAGTCGTTTTGTTTTATTTCTCCTTTTTTTTATCGAAAAGTTCTTTTTTTTGGAAAAGCAACACTTTTCGAGCATATGGGAAACAGCATTTGGCAGCCCGTCCTTAGAAAAATCGAATCTTCTTCTCTCTTTTCCTACAGACGGACTCACGTCCTTGCTCTTCGGCTGTAGAACAGGAACGGCAGCGTATGCTCAGCTCATTAAATTCCGATACTAACAGCATAACCAATTGGGGAACTATCGATAAAATGGAATTGAATGCTTAGAAATCACAATGCTGTCTGTTGTCGTTAAAGCGAAATTTAAATACCCAGCCATTATCCACGAATGGCACTTACATCGTCGAAACTGACAAATTTTCCATTATCGGAATGACCACATATTCGATGTCGTCAAACGTGTTGCGCAATGTCTCAAGCGACTTAAATATTTCACACCCTCAATGCCCACATATCTCTGCAACTGCTAAAGAGGTCTCAAAACCGTGCGATAAAGCTCATACTGTGATACTAATATCAGTCAGTCAATTGACACCCTCGCACAGAGAAGTAATGCCTGATGTCTCACTTTGTTTCACTGTTATTTCCATCACCAGTGATTCCTTGAATTCGTCATTAGCATTGCACCCCTTCAAACCTTCAACCTTAACACCAGTCTTGTTATGAATGCTCATCAGTATACCCTCAAACCCACTTTCGGACGTACTCGTATCGTGATACGTTCCCAAGCCGCACAACTCGTTTATGGAATGCCCTGCCGAGCGCTCTGGTGGTTATAGCTTACAAACATTTAAGAACAATGTACATCGGTACCTCTCTCTTCTTGCTCCCTAAGTTTCCTTCACCCCCGCTATGTACAGACATTTTAATGGTACACAAATCCCATAAATAATAAAAAAAAATGTATCGAAGATTACGTGTATTCGCTGGGTCTCATATTCGTCGTATTATCGATAAATTTCGTACCACATACGGTATAAATAATGCTAGGCCAAAAACGCATCAGCAGAATACTTCTCAGGTCAACAATACCCGAACAGAAACTTTTACAAACAGATCTGAAAATTTACTAGGAGAGCCACAATCGGTTCTAAGGATATAATTTGCCTCTATAGACTGCAAATTCTATGTTGACAGAATTTCTCGAGGATTTAAGAAAAGGCTTACTTTGGTGTACTCTGACCCATGTTCGCAAAAATTCTTCTGTGAGTACTAATAGTAGATTCTTCTTGTAGGACTTTGTTTTTAGAAGAAATAATAGATTTTCTAACGGCGTTTAAATAAAGTTGATATCTTGTTTGAATCGTTAGATATCCAATTTCTAAGCCTATTCCAATTTCATTGTCCACGCTAATTTTTGGCTTGGAGGTCACTTTTCTCTAAGAAATGCCTAAATAACGTAACGTTTTACTATTTTTTTCTTATGAAAGTAACAATAATAAAACAAAAATCATCATCAACATGCAGAAGGTAAAAAAAAGGAATTTATGATTTTTTACCAACGTTCCTAACCAGAGTTGACAATATTCGTAAGTGTGAATTTCCAAGAATTACTAATTTTATAAGATTCTTTTAAAATTGCATAGCTATTAAAGGGTTTTAAATCGTGCTTTTTTATTTGACCACCTGTTAAAACCCTCATTTCCTTACCTTGATCCTTAAAAGTTCTCAAAAAGTGTTAGGTTTCGGGTATGAAGGAGTATTTTTAAAGGTTACCAATCAAAAATTGTATAAAAGATTAAAAAAAAATAATTCATCAGTTTATTTTTTTACGCTAAGGGTACAGTTGCTTAGAAACGCTATTTGAAATGTCTGCATTTATTGTGCAAACCAAGAATACGCAGACATTATTTACGTTTATGGGCTGTGCAATGGAAGTTCAACTAGTGCGCGACAATGATATCATGAACTTTATCCTAAACGACGACTTCCTAGTAAAGGAGTATTTGGAAATACGTATCGAAGGCTTCAAGAAAAGGGATCAGTTTCAAACACACGGCAAAATGCAGGAGCTCCACAAGTAAAAAGGATTTCGGCTGATGAAAGAATACTGGAAGCTGTTACAACTGATCCATCAATCAGCATCAGACGCTTAGCTTTGCAATTCAATGTTTCCAGACATAAAATTTCTAATGTACTGCATGAAAAAAATCTTTATCTATACCACCATACACCTGTACACGAACTGCTTCCCAATGATTTGGAAAAGAGATTTGAGTTTTCTAACCCCAGCAACCCAGCGGAGCTTATTAGCAAAATTGTTTGGACGAATCTCAATTTACAAGAGATGGGATCACAAATTTTCATAATCTTCATACGTGGGCTGCGGACAATCCACATACAATTAGACATAAATCATTTCAACACAAATTCAGCGTCAATATCTAGGTGTATTTGGAAACAAGTTAATCGGCCCCTTCAAACTACCACCTAGGCTGAATTCTACAAATTATCTGGAGCTTTTGCGAAATGATTTACCAGAACTATTAGAGGACATTCCACTGATTCAAAGTGGAATCCAAAAACGGGCCCTAGCATGCATAAAAAAGCAAGGAGGATACTGGAGCACCTGTTATAATTGTTTTAATATACACATAAAATAAAAATGACCTAAGACCACACAAAATCATTTTTTATTCATAGCCTTTTGAGCTTAACCCTCATCAGTTCTTTGTATACGCCCGTATAAAATTTTTGAATTTAGCAACTTAAATACAATAGTTACGAATCGGTTCTTGTGCATACGATCAGATATAGTGTCACCGTCTTCAAGTAAACATCGTTAGTGTATAAATTGCGTTTCGTAGTGTTTTTTTATTCCCTTGCCTTTGAAAAATAGAAATGAAGTTCCACCAGCATTGAGTGATATGCGCCGAAAGACAACGTTTTCAACTGAAGTTGTATATGACCATAAGTTACAAGCTTTTATGTTGTCATATGTTACATTCCGTTACCGATTCGTCACGCTATTAAGCACATTTCATAATAGAGTGAAAATAAACGAAGCAAATGAAAAGAAAAAACCCAGCATCACAGAAGACTATAATAAAGCTAAAAACGGCGTTAACACAATTTACCAAATGGTAGCCACATACACATGCAAACGGAAAATAAATCCATGGCCAATGGCATTATTTTGTAATATGCTTGATGTGAGTACATTGAATGCATATGCAACACGTTGGGGAAAGTGTGCAAAATATGTTTGTGCTGAATATCGCTTTGATATCTGTTCAAAATGTACAAAATAATTATTGAAACAAAAAAAAACATGCTATTTCTGCGATTTTTCAATCTTTGTAATGAAATGCATATCTTGTTTAGTAGCCTTTTTTAATTTGTTTTATATGTATATCCATGAATTTGATTTATAATAAAAACAAACATTTTCGAAAAGATAAAAAAACATAAAATATCTATTTGTTTTCAGTCCGCTATATGTTATACAGGTAAAAAGTCGTTGTGTATATGATCGTATACGCAAGAACCAATCCGACAAAGTTTTGGAGGAACCGATGAGGGTTAAAGCAAAAATTCCAAGTATCATAAAATCTGTAGGTTTTTCTGTAAACTTACTGATGACTTTTTATTATTGTTACTTTCATAAGAAAAAAAAATTGTAAAACGTTATGTCAAAAATTAGCATGGGCAATGAACCGGCTTAGAAATTAGATATCTAAACACTCAAAAAAGAAATCAACTTTATTTAAACACTGTTACAAAGGCTGGTATTTCTTCTAAACATAAAGTCTTACACAAAGTTTCTGCAGTTAGTACTAACAGAGCAATTTCCTTTAACATGGATCAGGGTACACCAAAGTAAGCATTTTCTTAAATCCTCGATATATTCTGTCAACATTGCAGATATACCTTTACTGTAGAACAATTTTTTTCGTAGAATATACCCAGAATCATTTCCCAAATTATCGTTGGCGAATTAGGGGACACACTATAGTAGGTATACCAAAAGTATCCTTAACATCCCTACAAAATTTAGTTGGTAGTATTATTTTTATTGTATATATTTATTTATATATTTGTATTCATTGTTTAATATACATATCATATTATAAAAATGGAGCAAGCTTATAACAGGATTTTACTTTTTTCAAATAACTTAAATAACGTACGTATAAGAGTATAAATTTAAATTGTGAAAATAAAATAGAGAAAGAGAAAGAAAGGAAAAAGAGAAATAGATAGATAGATAAGCGTGCGAAGGAGCGTTTCATTAAAAGTTTTTAGCGAAATAGTTAGAAAACATTTTTCTTGAAAGTATATATATTGCTCGTGCACTTGATATCTAAGGGCACGTTATTCCAGAGCTGAATTGCATGGACATAAAATTGTCGAGACGAATTTAAATATTTGAACCTAGGTACACTTCATTTTAAGGTTCTCTGATTTCTTACAAATCTTATGTTTTCTTAGAGATATTCTGGTTCTTTGTTTGTTAGTAACTTGTGCAATAACAAAATGGTACACTAATTCATTAAACTGGTTAAGGAACGGCCGGTCATTTGAAGCTAGAATTGTGTTCATGTCTTCTTATATTGAAAATATATCTCGCGCAGGAATTATAGGCAGGTGTTAACTTTCTACTTGACTCATGGTCCATATTTGCAAAAATTTCACAGTCGTAGAGAATGACAGGAGGAATAATTGTCTTGACAAGTTTTAGTTTTATATTAGTTGGAAGATATATTGCAGTGGAACTTAGTACATGGAAGGCTCCATAAATTGTGGATACTGTTTTGTTTATATGAACGCTCCCATTAAGTTTACTACAGATATAAACTCTTAGATTCTTTATATTTTCAACATACCATATTCTATAGGAGAATAATTTAGACACAATGGAGGAAGCAATTCGTTATTTCTCCTTGCATTTAAGATCATCGCTTTTGTTTTTGTGGAATTAAGTCTAATACCGTTTTCTAAACACCACTCATGAATATTTTTTAATTCTTGATTTAGGATTTTCAAAAAAAGCGTATATATCTGGACATCTATAGCGTACATATGTTGATTACAATTCGTAAAGCGTTGAGAAATATCATTCATAAATCTTTAAGAGTGCCGTAGTGCAACCGAACTTTGCTCGAAAACCGGACTGGTATTTATTTATAATTTTGTTAGCATTGAAATGGTTTTTAATTTGTTGGCAACACTCATAGGAAGGACTCTAGATTTAACTACTGGAGTCCCCTTCAGTGTCAACCGGACGATGATAAAGACAGTGAAAATATGGACGAAATTGTTTCGCCAGTGAAAAAGAAGGTGTATGTTCCACCCATAAAATTGATTCAAAAGTCGAGTGAATATGTGCACCAATTAATGCAATCACTTAAAATAAGTGACTATTTTATCAAAAAAATTTCAATCGGAATAAAGATAGTCTGCGAATCAATCGAATCGTACACGAGTGTGCTCGGTAAGCTAAAAGACAATGATTGTCAATTTTTTTCACACGACCTTCAAAGTGCAAAAGCATTTAAAGTTGTTCTCTACGGCATGAATGACGTTGATGTTGCTGTACTTAAAAGTAAACTAATTGAAATCGGTTTAAAGTGCATCGGCATAAAAAAAGTAACAAAAAAATACGAACTAAACAAAGCTATGTACACGGACTATATCTATTTGATATCTCTTGAAACTGGTTCAATTGTTCTAAGAGATCTGCGAAAAAACTATCGTTCCATCTTTCATACGCAAGTAAATTGGAGTTTTCACCGAAAACTTAAAGGCAGAGTAACTCAATGTCGCAACTGTCAAATGTTCGGCCATGGTGAGCGTAATTGCCGCGTAAAAACATATTGTGCGATCTGCGCTGGTTCCCATATGACTTCCAGTTGTAATAATTCTTCTCAATATAAATGTGCCAACTGCAATGAGAGCCACAAAGCTACCGATATTGCATGCGTCAGCCGTTCCAAGTACTTGGAAATGAAAGAGAACGTAAAACGAAAGAGGAATCCTAATTCTCGCGCAGCTTCTTCAAATCCAATTCCTGCCCCCACTGCTAACAAACGAGTTTCGTTTGCTTCTATGACGGATTTTCCCCCGCTTCCACTACGTCCACATGCTGTACCGACTATGCTGAGTAACACTACACGCACAACTACGCAACCATCAAACGCCTGGGTAAGCCAGACTCAAACAAGTTCGGTTGTAACTAACACCAACGAGATGCAACCAGGTAGCAACTCCACACTTTTCACTATTGAAGAGCTAAATTCATTAGCTATGGAAATGATAACAAAATTATCTGTATGTAGAACAAAAGTTGAACAATTTGAAGTTATCACACATTTAGCTACTAAGTTTTTGTCTCTTAATTGTAAATAATATGGTAGATAGTATTATAAAAATAATAACATGGAATGCTAGAAGTATACGCAGCAAAAAGATTGAATTCCTAAAATTTTTAAACAATAACAATATTGATATAGCTCTAGTAACTGAAACTTGGCTTAAGCATGATGATAATCTGTCCACCTTTGAATTTAAGTGCTATCGAGTAGATAGAATCGATCGAAGGGGTGGAGGTGTTGCAATACTTATACGAAGAACAATTCAACATTCGCTCTTACCAATTATTCAAACACGCTTAGTAGAAAATGTGGGCATAGAGGTAGAACTAGAAAATCATCAAACAATTAAAATCTACTGTGTCTATTTCGCTGGTGCTCGTAAGTCTGTCGAAAATAAACGTTTGTTTAAAAACGATTTAAGGAACCTCTTCTGTGTAAATGGTAATTTTCTGGTAGGAGGTGATCTCAATAGTAGACACAAGGAATGGGGTTGTACAAGAGCCAATGTTTGGGGGAATTTACTCTCGGACCTTACTGAATCACTTCCAATCTCAATTTTGTATCCTCTATGTCCTACATATGTTCCAGCTGGTTCTCGCGGCCGTCCTTCTGTCCTTGATATTTTTATTTCAAATAGTCCTAGTTTTATTACGCAACCAATATCATTAAATGAGCTATGCTCTGACCACAATCCAGTCCTGTGTAAACTTCTTTGTTCAGGCAAGGCAAACGTACAGTACTTCCAAGACCTAAAAAATGCAAATTGGAAACGATACCGTGCAATTATTAGAAGAAGAGTTCAAGAAAACTTTGCGAACGTAGAAGATATATCTACTAAAGAAGAAGTAGATGCTATTGTAACTGACTTCAATGATTTAATCCTTGAAGCCGTAGCTGACTCTATACCAAAAGTTGAAATAAATAAATTTTACAAAAAGCTTTCCCCTCATTTAGTTAAATTAATTAAACTGAGAAATATGCAAAGAAGAAATTGGCAAAGATATCGGCAGATGTTTTATCGAGATAATGTGCAGCACCTAAACCAGTTGATCTCAAAACATTTACCTCAACAACGCCACGAGGAATGGAATAAAAAACTTGATTCTCTAGATAAGAACGCTAAACCATTTTGGAATGTAGTTAGAATAATTAAAAATAAAAACAAACAACTACCTGGACTTCAAAATGGATCTAATTTCTATTACACAGATGATGAAAAAGCAGACGCCCTTGCGATTACTTTTTTAAGAAATCACTGTGTTTCAGCAAGCCTAGGGGATCCGGCAACAAATGCATTGGTTAGTGAAACAATCCAGGATTTCAACACCCTAATTCCTGTCACCCCTTTAAATGCACTTCTTACAGAAGACGACGTAAAATTTCATGTCGATAATTTAAATATAAGAAAGTCTGGCGGGTTTGATCTTATTAAAAATTTGTATCTCAAGAATTTGCCCAAAGTTGGAGTGAAATTTTTAGCAGACATTCTAAATGCATGTCTGAAAATTCAATACTTCCCCAATACTTGGAAAATAGCCAAGGTGGTTCCAATTCTGAAAGCTGGAAAACCCCCTGTGAGCCTCGAAAGTTATAGGCCGATAAGTTTGCTTAGCAGTGTAAGTAAAATATATGAAAAAATTCTCAAAGAGAAAATATCAAATATAGTTACAGAATGTAACATATATCCTGACGTGCAATTCGGTTTTAGACCTCAGCATAGTACCTCCCACCAGGCTCTTCGAATTTGTAATTTTGTCAAAAAGAACCGCCAAGAAGGAAAATCAACCGGGATGATGCTTTTGGACATTGAAAAAGCATTCGATTCCGTTTGGCATGATGGTCTTTTATATAAAATGATTATGTACAACTTTCCTCCGTTTCTGTGTAAGATAGTTCAAAGTTTCTTGTCAGGTCGTTCTTTTAAAGTCCAAATCAATAGTAGCGTCTCAAGTCTGATATGTTTCGAGTCAGGTGTTCCCCAAGGTTCTGTTCTTGGTCCAATTTTGTACAATTTGTTTACGTCTGATTTTCCCAATTTGACCGATTGTGAAGTTGCAATGTTTGCAGATGATACTGCATTACTCTCATCAGACGAATTTGCTCTCACTATTGAGACTAATCTTCGCAATGCGATGGTAGTAATAGAACACTATTACAATAGGTGGAAAATTAAGCTGAACGGTGAAAAAATGCAAGCTATCTTTTTTACCCGAAAAAGAAAACCTTGCTACCTTCCGAACAGCCAACTGCAATTACATGGATCGACCATAATCTGGTCCAATTATGTAAAATACTTAGGTATATATCTTGACAGCAAACTTACATTTCATGAGCATATTTCGAGAACCCTACAAAAGGTTAATATAGCAATAAGGATATTATATCCTTTTATAAACAGAAAATCAGCTCTGTCTAAGGAAAACAAAGTGAACATACACAAAGTAATTTTCCAATCGATACTTCTTTATGGGTCTCCGGTTTGGGGAAGTTGTGCGCAGTGCCACATTAAAAAGCTGCAAGTGGCACAAAATAAGATACTCAAGATGATGCTTAACCTCCCATGGCACCATTCTACTTCAAAGCTACATAGAAGAGCGAATGTTGAATTGTTATCGGAAAGAATTAAAAAGCTTACGTGCAATTTTAAAAACAAAAGTGCTTACGCTAAAAATCCGCTACTTAAAGACCTATTGTAGTTTATACATATATCTATTCATATAGTCAGTTTATATGTTGTTTACATGTATATTTATATTTATTTATTTATTGTTTTATATATGTACATATATTTTTGTAATTACCTATTTATTAATTCATTCTTTATGTTATTTATTTATTTATTTTTGTTTGTTTAATTTATTTATTTATTTACTATTTACTCATTTGTTGAGTCAATATTTATTATTGTTAACATATTTTTTTTTTTATTTACTTATGTACCTGTATACTTATCTATTTATTTATTTACTATTATTATAATTATTTATTTATTTATTTATATATTTATTTATTTATTATTATTATTATTATTTTTTTTTTTTTTTTTTTTGGTACTTAGATTGGAGGTTTTTATCGTATTTTCCTCCAAATTTAATTTAATTTAATTTAATTTAACTTTACAAAACAAAAAAAGAACAATGTTTCAGCAGAAAGATATAAGCAATATCATATCTCTGTAATGTAAAATGTGTGGTAACTATCCTTTGTAAAAATTTGTATACGAAATAAAGATCTATCTATCTAATTTGTTGGCTGGCTATTGTTTCAAAAATTTTACTCAAAAACGGCAAGATGGCAAGTGCCCCAGCCACTCGGTTTGACCTTTTTGGAAGAAGTAGCACTTTCGCAATTTGCCACTGTGCTGGAAAAGTTGAAGTTTTTATAATTGTATTAAAAAGCTGAGTAATTTGATATAGAATAACTGGAAGCAAAACTCTAATAGCCTTAGGATCGACATTATCTGAGCCCGCTGCATTTGATTTGACACTTAGTATTGTATTACCAAAAAAAAACTTCATCAAGACACGAAAGAGAAAAAGTTAATTCAGAACTTAAGGGACTGTTAATTGAACCAAAAGAACTTGATGGAGGAGATGCTTCGCAAGCAGAAACAAAATTGGCATTGAGTTCTGAAAGGTTAACGTTGCTTAAAAGCTATGTTTTTTCTGATTTGAGCCCCAATTAGAACTTGAATTGTAAGATTCAAAATAATCAATACTCCCTACGACGTCAACTACTCTGGGAAAACTACCACTACTGGATCTTCTTATCCGGCTTTTCAGCTCTAAGCGCGGAATCTGCCCACCATAACGACAGCAATTCGGGTGAACAAACGATAGCATTAAAAAATTCTGTACAATGAAATTATTAAGCTGAATAAATTAAGTACTGATGCGCTTAGTAAAATCAGATCTCTTGCTGAGAGCAATGCATCTCTAAAAAGGTAAATGCAATAGGACTGAAGCTGAGTGTACTGGATCAAAGAGAAAAAGAGTGCGAAGTTGACATTGTATTCATTCCTGAATCCTGATGTAAACAATGCGAATGTTAAAGAGCGATCAATGACGAAGTATTTGACATAAGCAAAATTATATCGTAGTTTGTTAGAAATCTTAAATCTAACAACACAAATAAAAGTCAAACCCCATTTAAGTATTATCGTGCTGCTCAAATTTTCGTTCTCCTACGGAAGAAAGCAGTGATGACTAAGTGCAAATTATCATCAGATTTGGTTCAAAGCTTTTGGTGCACAAAACAACACTGACGGCAACAATAATACTAACAACAGCTGAAAAATATATCGTATTTAATACATATGTATAAAGAAAACCTTAACTACTATCTTGTAACGCTATCAGAATTGAGTGGATAATGTCAATTGGTCTGTAGTTGGCAGTCGAATGAATCGTCCTATTGTACTTAGCCGTGACAAGTAAAAGGACCTCACTGGTATCACTTATATTTTGTTATAATCTTGTGCATCTTGTGCATATATTTCAGACAAAGTGCTGTGGAACCTTTCTATTTGTCCACTGTACTACGAAAAGGTTGGGTAGCAAAAATAGTTACTGCAAAGTGATTTCTGAGCAAAGATCTTACAATCTCTGAATTAGGTAAACTTTCATTATCGCAAACTATTGTTTTTGTATTTTTAAAAATGTTAAGTAATTCCAAAAGGGGTGCTTTAATATCTATTATGGCACGGGACTTGATTGGTTTTTACCACAGTAAATTCTAGAAACATATCTAAACATGTAAGGAAATGGTAAGGGGCAGTTGTATAGATGTCTCAATGAAGTATTTTTCCTGGATGGTGAGGTATGGGGGTTTCTCCTGTCTGAGGCTTTGGTGAGTGCCTCTGATACTTTGCCTCTTGGAAAATTTTACAATTCGTAACTATTTGTTTCAATTTTTTCCTAATACTAGGACCAAATTTGTCTTTCAAAACTTGTTGTGTGTTTTCATACTATTTTTTTGATATGAAGGAAATAAAGTAATCAGTTTTTCTTGAATTTTAGCTAAGGTCTGTAAATCACATAGTATTGCGTTAACAACATCTGGGTTAACAATTTCTTTAAAAAATTCAAACAGATTATCTAGGCTATTGGATGTATTAGTATGTCTAATTTGGATTTTAAAAACTATTTTACTCGTAATTATTTTTGCTAGATCGGATCCCTCTTTGATGATTAATTGGTTCCTAAAGCAGTTGATTGTATTCTGAATACTATGATAAATATTGTTCGAGTGAGAGACTCTTCGCTATGAAGAGCTATAGAAGCTGAGTCTTTAGATTGCTCCAAAACATTTATATGCTGCTTTGATAGGCGCCGGTGACAAAGTTATCTTCTCCGGGCCTATAAAAAAAAGTTGGTGAGAATTCGTCAACGAATGCCCTTCACCTCTTAACTTTCAGTCGTTCATAGACCTCAGTAGAGTATAAACGTGTCTCGGCTTGTGAGTGAAAAAAAATGATAAAAAGTGATAAAAGTGATAAAACGAACAAGTAAGACATTTGCGAAGTTTTATTAGGCTCCAATTGGCGCAGTGGCAGTGTGATTGGTTAACAAAACACAGGTCGTGGGTTCGAGTCCACTCCACGTGGAGCGAAAAGCTTTTTGTTTTGTAAAAACAAAAAAAAAATTATAATAATAAAAATAAATAAAAAGTGAGAAAATATCGCGCGATGAATTCCGGTGAGCGGTCCGCTAAGCCAATAGCGGGACCAGCGGAAAAGTCAGGCGATACTTCAAGCTCTTCAAGTCAACCAGAGCCAAAGATGAAGAGAAGGAGGACGCTGAAGCCAACTCCTGACTAAATGAAGCGCCCTTCAAGTTAAGTTAAGTTAACAAGGGCAGCAGCACAGCAGCAAACGAGACAGGCACACAAAGGTAATTTCCCAGATGGGTCCGATGGTAGAGAAGGCCAATGTATGGAAGATGGCAATATGTTTGCATCTCTGGCGGCCTCTGAGTCAGATGACGAAGAGGAGGAGGTAGAGGAAATTATAAATAGCATAGAGCTTCTCCAGCAGAGAGTGCTAGCTATTAAAGCTAAACAATTAGCAAGGAGAGAGAAGGAACAGCTGAGAGAACTTCTCGATTCTCAACAGCCACAACAACAGCAACAACTAGCGGAAAAAGAAACTGAACACATAACGACACAACAGAAACAACAAAAACCAAAACAGCAGCCTAAACATACACAGGCTCAAAAAACAAATCAGCGGACACTACACCAACAACAAGAACAACAACAGCAGCAGCAGAAGAGCCAGCAAGAACAACAGCGGAAACAACAGCAACAAAAGCAACCACAACAACAAAAGACAGCTAAACCAAGGGTTCCACCTATAAACACGTACAAAATGGAACTCAAAGATACGATAGTCGGCCATAGGCAACAACTTTTTTATAAAAAGATTATCATTAGACAAGCATGCGATCCACTGTAACACAGTGGAGCGCTATCATAAAATAAAAAATTTACTGAAGGATTCGACGACGGAGTTCTTCTCGTACACACCGAAGGGGGCGAAGCTGCAAATAATGCGGCTGAGGGGGTTAGAACCATCGACTGATCCGGAGGAGCTCCTTGCACTGCTGAAAGAGAAAGAGTGCGAAGGGCTCAAATTCGTGGGGGTCAAGCCGTTTGTTACGGCTAGAGCCAAAAGGGAGAAGCGGCAACTGCCGATTTTCCTGGTCCAGCTTAGTCCCACCAGCAATCTGGATGGTCTAAGGAGTATTAAAGTCTTAGACTACCAGGTTGTACATTGGGAGAAATTAAAGAGGAGCGAAAACATTTTACAATGTTTTAGTTTTAGTATTAATTAATGTTAAAATAGAAATAAAAGTAGACTGTAAGATTCGTCGAAAGACATAGTTTAAGTGTTAGGTTTAACTTAGAGTGCCCGCATGGGGCCATTAAGTTAGAATAAGATTATTTTTAAGTAATTTAAGCTAATTTTTAAGCGTTTTTTGTTTAGCATATAAGAGTTAAAAAATAAAAATGCATAAAAACTGAAAAAAAACTGACCTCTTAACTTTCGCATTAGGGTTCTTGTCAGAAATGGTACATGGTGTTCTGTATAGATATTGAGATAATTTCGGAGCATAAAAAATGTAGCATTCATGACAAAAATGTTCATAATGCATTTTGACATTAGCCAGATAATGTTCCATGTGTAGACTTAACAGTTTCTAATGTATAGACTGCTAGTGTTCGGCTACCGTACGGCAGGAGGACCTTCCCCTAAAAAATTGATTTCATCTTATATTTCTGGGATTTCATTGCATTTGGTGTTATCATATTCAGGCTCATAAGTTTGATAGTCAAAGAATTGCCTTCCATTAGAGCAAGTGTAATTATCTAACCCTTCATTGTTTATATTAAAATTCCCTTCTGGATAGAATCGGTTGTTCACATTAGTGTTTGAGGTAAACTTTTGCTGATTAAGATGATTTATTCTTTGGAGCTCATAATGTCACTTAAATGATCTAGTCTGCCCGTTTGGGTTACCAATAAGTTTTTGGAAATTATTGGGATTTTGCGCAGGTTTCTGAAAATTATTAATTCAGTTATGTACAGGTGGTTGAAAATTTTTCGGACTTTGCAAAGGTTTCTGGGAATTATTTTGATTTGTTGGATCCACTTCCACGAGCCTTGCCTTATGTCGAATTTTGTCAGGAAAAACTTGTCTGTAATGGGGTGAATGATATGAGCTGTATTCAATTGGGTTGTAGGATTTTCTATTCACAAAATATTTCCCTAGTAACTGCTTATTTTTGTTGAAAAAAGGATTTGCAAATTTAAAGAACTTAACATTCAAGTGGGTATGAATACACTTAAAGTGCCTGAGCACATGTTAAGTTTTTTGGAAAATGGGATAGAGAGAGAAATAAGGATGTTTGGGCTCAGTGGTTATTTCGCTCCATGGGTGGTATCCAACATTTAATGGGGAGACTAAATTCTTAGTGCAAGTTTGCTTGTTCTTGATTTCTAGTCAACCACTCATCATACTTGATTTTCGTTAACTGAAAAAGTGAATATGGCTTTCGGGCGAGGCTTGGATTCGAACATCACCTTCCGATTTGGAAGACAGTCAACTACCACTTGAGCCACGGCCGCCCACAGGTTTTCACAAGGCTGAGATAAAAATCCCGAATGAACCTTAGCGATATTTCTGACATTGAGAGTCAGTTAGAGATTTATTACCATCATGTTACATTAAGGTATGTTAATACCAAAGGTCAATTTATTTTCTTACTCGTCAGAAGACTTATGAATCGACAATTTACCTTAGCGTAAGGTGGACATTTCCTGCTCTATCATATAAACAGGTCTTTTATTAGTCTAATCCGCTTGATAGTGTCTATTTTTTTTCAGTTTACGACTATATGCATTTTTATATGTTAATTTACTCTTACATGATACAAGAAAAAATGCTTAAAATTATCTTATACTAACTTAACGGCCCGATGTGGGCACTTTAAGTTAAAGATAATACTTAAAAATTATGTTAGTTTAGTTTAGTTTTCAATGCATTTTATTTTCTTAATCACTAATTCTTACATACTAACAAAAAAGGCTTAAATGCTAGCTTACAATTACTTAACAATCTTATACTAACTTACTGGCCATACACAGGCACTCTAAGCTACTCTAATTTCTTATATTTATGTCTTTCGACTACATTTACATTTTATTTAGAAATATTTTGTATACTTAGGGCTAAGAAAAAATTGTTAACAAAAAACTTAGATTATGGATGTAATTTTTTATTATTTATAAAAACTTAATATCTAACTTAAAATAAACCTTAGTCTACCTAATCCTACATACACAATACACACATACACACATATAGACATTATACACAATTATATACATACATTAGTATATACCTTTGTATATACTAACATATGTATATATTTCTTAAATGCTAACCTAAATCTATGTAAGCTGGCCATCGCTATTCACAGAGCAAATAAATTGGTCAGCTCTGCCTCAATAGTGAGGCTGGTCCGTAATTGACGGAAACGACGATGAAACATCTTCTCCATCATTCACCAGAAATGTTGGTGCTGCCGAACGACATCCCTCTTACCGCGATTCCCCACCGCCCTACTAAACCTGAGACGATAAACACAGCCATGTGCAACGTCTCTGCTGTAGTTGAGCCGCCTGTCCCCAGCTGTCCGAGCGACAAGGAAAATTAACGGGACCGCTAATCTATCCTGGATAATCAGTAGAGTCCTGACTAAGTGGGTTAAGGATAAAAATATATCATTCATGCTGCGTCGAAACTGGTTTCTGATATCCAATGGAACAAAGGCAAGAAACAGTGCACTGGTGCCTGCCTGATTGACTTGGAGAAGGCCTTTGATACCGTATGGTTACAGGGACTCTTTTTCAAGCTGGACAGGTTGGGCATTAGTAAACCACTGCTGTATATTCTTTTTGATATGCTCTCCAGTAGACAGTTCATCGTGAAGAATGGCGATATGACTTCTGCTGGAACATTTAACATTAAAATCGGTCTGCAACAAGGTGCGGTAAATTCGCCGATCCTGTTTAACATTTACACAAGTGATTTGATAGGTTCACTTCACCATGCCATAGCGTACGCAGACGACTTAATCGCGTACAGATCAGGTCCAAAGATTGAGGTCATTAATATGCTTTTGCAACGTGACTTCGATAAAATTAAGCGTTATTGCGATGACTCGAAGTTGAAAATCAACTTTCAGAAGTCGGAAACCATTCTGTTTAGGACGCCTTTGTCTGGGGCTTCTAGGGATACCAGAAAGAATTGGCGAAAGTTTTCTATCGTCGGACAACACGGAGAGCCATTCGCTTGTCGAAATGTAGTCAGATACCTTGGTATCTGGATAGATCAATTTCTGTATTTTAACAAACATATAGAGGTTGCTCTGGCCAGAGCCGAAGGTGCTTTTGCCCTTACAAAAAGACTGTTTTATAACAGCCACCTCGATGAGAGGGTGAAGGTGATCTGCTACATGGCCCTTATCAGGCCCATGCTGGTATTTGGATGTCCCGTGTGGTTCAACGTGAGAGCAAGTTTATTGGAAAAGATTCGGGTGTTTGAGAGGGCTTGTCTTAGGACTTGTCTTCGCCAGAATCAGAACCCCAGAGTCTCAGTACATAAAATTCTATCCCAATGAGGTCTTGTACAATAGGGCGAATCTAATAAGAGTGGATAATTTAATAAATAGAAATAGAAATTATATGTATCACGAGAGAGTTCGCTTTGACGGCTTTATTCCTCCAGAAGCGTTCCTCTATCTAGATAATAAAGGTCTGATCCAGGACAGATTGGCGGTGCCGCTAATCTTCCACGTTGCTCGAACAGCTGCGGACAGGCGACTGAACTACAACAGAGACGTCGCACATGGCAGTGCGGAGCGTCTCCGGTTCAGTAGGGCGGTAGCGAGTCGCAACATGAGGGATGTTGCTCGGCAGCACCAACACTTTTAGTGGCTTGTTGAAGGGGAGGATGCTTCGTCGTCGAACTCCTCCAGTGATATGTAGCTTCATGTGAAGCAAAGTCGGCCTGCCTAATTTTTTGGGCCGGCTTATATAGTTTTAGGTAGGTTTAAGTTAGATTTTAAGAAAAAAAAATATATAAAAACAAAAAAAAAATAAAAAAACAAAAATATATATACATACATATATTTATATATTATGTATGTGTATATATGTATATATGTATGCATTAGATGTAAGTAGGTTAAGTAGGTTAAGATTTATTTTTTAGGTAGATTGTAGGCTTTTAGTTTTAAGTTTTATAAAAAACTAAAAAATTTCCATTTACTAAGTTTTTACCTAAAATTTACTTTCTTAGTTTTAGGATTAATTAATGTTTAAACTACAAATAAAATTAGACTGTAAGATACGTCGAAAGACATAGATTAAGTATTATTTTTAATTGAGAGTGCCCTCGTGGGGCCATTAAGATACAATAAGATCATTTTTAAGTTATTTAAGCTAATTTTTAAGCGTTTTTTGTTTAGCATTTAAGAGTAATTTAAGTATATAAATAAAAATTAATAAAAACTGAAAACTGACTGATTGGGGCGGGTCAATTTTTTTTCGCAAAAAGCGTCCTCCAGAATCGGAATCTACGATGAATTCTAAGAAACTTTCACCATGAAACTATGTGTCTAAATCAATTCCTAGCTCCCGCTGAGAAGCATAAAGATTTCAGGTTGAGTTATTTTGAGGTATTTAGGTTAGGTTAGGTAAGAGTGGCTGTTGTAAATACCAACCCACTTAGGCCTATTGGCCCATTGTGATGCCACGTGGATCTATGATTTTCTTACTACTGGAACCAGTTTGAGCTTATAATAAAGCGTAAGAGACTGTTAACGTCTATTTTTTCTAGATCGTTTAGGTCGTTGTAGAAGAAAGCTCCTAGATGAAGCTTCCTTCTCTGAGAGAGAGCTGGGCATGTGCAGAGTAGGTGGGGGATTGTCTCCTCCTCTTCCTCGTCCATACAGAAATCGTTAGTAAAAGCGCCAAGCCTTCTTGCGTGCTTGCCTATGAGGCAGTGTCCGGTAATGACACCTATTATGGCGCTGAGATGTTTCCTATCTAAAAGGATCAGACACTTAGATCCACTCAGATCCAGCCTTGGCCAGATCTGTTTGGTCGCTAGACATGTTTGTTCAGCAGTCCACCTAAGGCCTGTTCTTTTATTGGCATCTAGCTTTAGTGTTAGTTTGCACGTAGCGATTGGTATACCTATACTACCTTTGTCCGGTAGGATAGGTAGAGTGGTTCCAATTTTGGTGAGTTCATCGGCTCTGCAGTTCCCTAGAATGTCTCTGTGGCCCGGCACCCAACAGAGGTGAATGTTGAACTGCTCTGCCATCTCCATGAGAGATGATCGGCATTCAAGGGCGGTTTTAGAATATAATGAGACCGAGTCCAGATACTTGATGGCGGCCTGACTATCCGAAAATATGCGGATATCCTTTGCAGATATCACGTTTTTCTTCAGCCAGGACAGAGCTTCTTTAATCGCCAAAATTTCCGCCTGGAACACGCTACAGTGATTTGGAAGGCGGAAAGAGAGGCTTAGATTTAGCTTATCTGAGAAAACACCGCCACCAACTCCGCTGTCGGTTTTAGATCCATCCGTGTAGAGATGGATTGACTTGTCCTCCATGAAAGCATCCTCCTCCCAGAATGATCTAGAGGGGAAGCTTACATGGAAGTTTTTGTCAAACCAAAGTTCAGGTATGGTGTAATCGGTATTCTCTGTGAGGATTCCTAATGTATTAAGGATATTGGCGTGGCCAAATGAATTATTTGTCCACTGTTTAGTCGCTTTAAGGCGAATAGCTGCAGTCGCGGCTACTTGCATGCTAAAAATGTCGAGGGGTGTCAAGTGAAGCAGAATATCTAATGCCGCAGAGGGGGTAGACCGCAAGGCTCCGCTTGTGCATAGACATGCTGTTCTTTGGACTCTGCTTAATTTAATGTGGTTGACTGCATTCTCTAAGGCCGACCACCAGACACCAACCCCGTAAGTAAGTATCGGTCTTATGACCGAGATGTATAGCCAGTGGGTTATGCTAGGTTGAAGGCCCCATTTGTTCCCAATGGCTTTTTTGCAAGAGAATAAAGGTTTCCAGTTTAGTTTCCTATCAAAAATGAGACCCAGATATTTTGCTGTATCGGAGAAAACTAAACTGGTACCGTTTATTACAGGAGGGTCTATGATTGGAATTTTATATTTCCTAGAAAAGAGGACAAGATCAGTTTTATGGGGGTTTATTCCCAATCCACAGCGATCTGCCCAGCGGGTTAATCTGTTGAGATTTACTTGGAGGAGTTATTTAATGGTATTTAGATGTTTTCCTGAGACGGCTATGGCAACGTCATCCGCATAGGCAACCACTCTGCTACCACCGCTTCCAGGTATATCAGTAGTTCGTTAACTACTAAGTTCCAGAGAATTGGAGAGAGGACACCGCCTTGCGGCGTACCCTTACTGACATATCTTTTAGCAGAAGTCTCACCCAGTTTGGAGTTGAGGTATTTAAGGTATTTAAAAAAAAATAACACAGTTTCCAATTATGTTGGGCTCAATTCTGATTCATCTTCTTACAACAAATTTTATAAATATTTTTTTTTTTTAATTAACCAAACAATTTTTTTTTAAATTTGACGAAATGTGCCGAACATGCCATGAGGCTCATTTAACAAAGTGGAAGCCAAAAGTCTGTAACTTTTTAACGAAGTGAGGTATCGGTTTAAAATTTTAAATATTTATATATCCTTACAACTCCAAAGAAAATTTTGAACCACAAAATAAATTTAGGCGTGGCATAAGAAAGGGCGTAACTTAACGGTCATAAATTTAATTTGAATCAAAACAAAATATATTGTTATTTTCATACACTAATTACGAAACTTTTAAAAAATAAGCTTTAGAAATAAAATAACAAAAATTCTTAAAGAAAAAATAACTTTGTCAGTTTTTAAAGTCTTTCTTAGACTCGATTTGAGGATTATTGGAACAACTTTCTAAAGTCACTGACATAACCTCATCTCGATTCTGGGGCATTATGCGTCGTGAGACATGCGTTAAAGTAAACGATTTTATTCGTTAATAAATGAAAAAAAAACAATTTTTCCACTTTAGTGAGACAAAAGTCTCTTTATTGAAGTCAAACTTAAATCTAAACATAATTTGCTCTTGTCATCTATTTATAACATTATTGTAATTGATGAGCTTGCAATTGTGTGGGAAAGTATTCCAGACGGAATACGAGTCCCATTCAAATGCACCTGAACAAGTATTCAATTACCGAAGGTCTTTAGGTAAGCGCTTGTGCTGACCTAGCAAAATCAAATATGATGCATGTAGGATTGAATCGGCGCGTGTGCTGCATCAGCAGGAGTTGGTGTGATAACTCCTCCATCCTTAAAATCTGCGTCTCGCGGGTCAATGTTACGCTTAATAGGTTGAGGGTAAAAGTCATTGCTCTTTGGTAATTAAACTTGAATAGGCTTATTCACATTTCTTAATTTATATTTATATATGAGTAAACAAAAACTGACAAAGTTATGACAATCATTGACATGTTGGTAATACTTCTAAATTTATCTAGTTTTTTAACATTACTTATGTGTAAATCATGCAAAAATTCAAGGTCTAATTTTACATCTTTAATGGTTATGTTTGATTGAATTATTGGGGGCAAAACTTGGAAGGTTCTTATTTCCTCGCTGTCGTTAATAGATATGGTCACGTTGTTAAACTGAACTAGGAATGTTCCGCTTAGTAGTTTGGTTTCGTCAAGGTGTCGGAGGGTTCCATTGAAGTTTGTTAGAAAAACAGTGTTTCCAGTTAGGAGTTCAATAACAGGTTTATTATAGATCTGGTTGTCGCAGTCCGCGTTTTTTCCTCTCATTACCCGACTAATACAGTCATCTGAGGAGTGTCCCTGAAGTTGGTTTTCGTTACAGATTGTAGCACTGTTAATTTTTGAGCATAACCCCTTAACCCCACATTTTTCATCATGCGAGACAAATAGTTCGTTGACATCCAGGTGTATTTTCTTGTTGCTGATAGATCAGCTCGATTGTGGACGTTGAATACTGGCCTTATCGATTTGATTCGTTATCATGGGAGTGAGGATGCTGATTATATCTTCGTAGGTTGTCAGATTAATGATGTGCTCCATTCTGAAGGTTCCTCTGGTTATCTTGCCATTTCCCAACTATGTAACTATAGATGTGTTGTATTCGTATATGTTGACTGTTCCGAGCACCAAACGTTACATCATCCTGAAGTTACACAGAGTCTTTTTTGAGAATTATTTTTAATTCGGGATTTGTGGATCTTTCTTCCAGATTCGGTTATTACCGTAACCTTGTTGTCTTTAAGCACCTTTTCTTTTGTGTACAAGGGCTTTTGTTTATCGTCGCGGCGTTTAACTGCTGCATAAATAGTTACTCCTGGTTCGTACTTTTTTGGAATGTTACGGTTCTCTCTGCTATTTTTCCTTCTTTGATTTCTTTTAATAAGTTCGGCAAGATCTTCGTTAACCTTTGTTTGGAAATCAACAAGGTTTTGATAGTTGATCCGTTGGCTCCTACCGAAGAAAATATCACTGGGCGTCTTTTGTATCACTGAGTGAATAGTGTTATTATAGCGATCCACTCCAATTTCTATGATTTCTCTCATCGTAAGATCAGGATACTCTTTCCGCAGACACCTAGATATTTCCAGAATTGTAGAATGGATTCTTTCCACCGTTCCATTTACTTCACTTTTTTGGGATGGGGTCAAATAGATTTTAATGCCAAGAGATTTGATATAATTTGAAATTATTGGGCTCAAAAAGCTGTCTTCGTTGTCTGTTACAATAACTTGGGGCACGGAAAAATAGTGCAGAATTTTAATTATTTTTTTCCTTAAGTAAAGAGCCGATTTCCCTTTTATGTGGAAGAATTTTGTGAACTTCGGGAACTTATCTACGCATGTTATAAACTTTTCCCGGTCTAGCTCGAAGATATCCATATGTAGAAGCTCTGTTTCACGAGCTTAGTCATTTTTGGAAAATAATATTTTTCCAAGATTTGTTCCTTGTTTTCCCGCTCGTTGTGATGCGCCCTGTTATGTTCTTCTTGAATGACTCTCATTTTATTCTCTTCATTACGTAGGTCTTCTACTATCCTCTGTGTTATACGGATTTTGAATTTGCTGAAGTTTTCCTTATATATTTCATTCAGGAGGGGGGATATAGAGTTCTGGTATTTGTATGCCATTGATTATATTAGGATTGAGCTTCTCTTTGAGAGTCCTTGTCAAATTTTCTTTCGTGATATTCTGGAGCCGAATGTAATGTCTATGGAAATTCGGATGCAGTTCTCCATGGGCAAATAACTCTCGTCCTTGAGAGATGACTAACTGGTTCCTAAAAACGTTTAATGGCACATCGCGGTGAGGAATCAAGTCTGTGCTGTCTTCTTCAGAACTGTGTATGGGTTGTGAATCTGAAGTTAAGGTGTTGGCTTCTGTTTTGAGCCGCGATAGGGCATCCGCGACTACATTGGTTTTTCCCGGCCTATAGATGAGTTCATAGTTATACTCTTCAATCGCTTTAATTTAGCATTGTTATTGCGGTTGCTTAAAGAGAAAATGAGCGGTTGATGGTCTGTCAGAATTCTTATTTTACTCGCACCGTACAAGTAGTTCCTTAGATTATCGAGTGCCCATACTATAGCCAACATTTCTCTCTCATTAGTGGCGTAGTTCACTTCGGCCTTACTAAGTGATCGTGAAATGTATGTTATCGGTCTATCTTTACCAATCTCTCCTTGAGAGAGTACGGCTCCAATAGCCATGTTGGACGCATCCGTGGTAAGGACGAAGGGCTTTCCAAAGTTTGGAAATGCTAAGACTTCTGATGACATCAAGAGTTCTTTTAGGTTATTAAATGCTTCTACTTCTGCTGATTCCAAACTTATTTTAATTTTTCTTGATTGGCTGGCCTTTACTTGGGATCTCTCCCCACTCGTGAGATTTGTTAAAGGCTTTGCTATTCTCGCAAAGTCTTTTATAAATCTTCTATAATATGAGGTAAGGCCCAGAAATCCCTTGAGTTCCTATAGGTTTTCAGGTGGCTTTATTTTCCGAATCGCCTCTGCCTTTTTTGGGTCTGGTCTTATACCCTTTGTTGTAACGAGATACCCTAAAAATTCCGTTTCTTGTTCCAAAAACTGTGTCTTGTTCAGATTCACCTTAAGATTCGATCTCTCCAATGCGGCCAAGATAGTTTCCATGTTTTCTAGATGTTCTTTTTTGCTTCTACCGAATATGATGATGTCATCGATATATACGTAGCATATTTTCCCTATATATGCCTTTAATACATCATCTATTGTCCTCTGGAAAGTGGACGGGGCGTTCTTCAGCCCGAAGGGAACCCTTGTATATGTATATATAACGGTTTTGGGAATATCTCTCTCCTTCATTTTAATTTGATGGAATCCTGAAGTAAGATCCAAGGTTGTGAAGAATTGAGATTTTCCTAGGCTGGCTATTGTATTGTCAGGAATAGTCACGGCGTTAAGTCTTTTCAAGTCTACTACGAGTCGGTATTTCTTTTCTCCTGTGCCATCCGATTTTTTCGGCACTATCCACATTGGGGAATTATATGGGCTATTCGGGGGTAGTATAATTCCGTCCTCTAAAAGCTTCTGTATCTGCGTGGCGACTTCCTGCCATAGATGTACCGAGTAGGGATACGATTTAGTATATACAGGTTCTTCCGTTGTGGTTCTAATCTCTGCTCTAATGTTGGTGTCGATTATTTGTTCATCGCTTATTGGTCCGAAGACTCCCTCTTGTTTATTAATAATGTCTTGAACATGTTGCTTTGTTTCCATGGCAAGATGGTCATGTTTTAATCCCATATTGTTTACCTGGGCTGACTTTTTTTCTTCCCGCGGTATCTAGGAAGTTGTTCTTCCTATCTATGATGGCTTCCATCTGCTTGAGGGTGTCATCACCAATGATACCGTCGAATGTTCTAAGTCCTGGAAGAACGAAAAAGTCTATGACAGTTTTGTTTCCGACACTTTCAAAAACCTTTCCGCTAATTTTTTTGTCGATACGAAAGGCTCCGTCTCTGGTTCCTCTGGTTGAGGTTCATAGTGATCTTCATGGGTGAGCTCTTGCTCAAGGTTTTCGAGATATTGTTCTTCATCCTCAGTTTGAATATTAAACAACCTTTGCTTTTTCTGAGGATAGTAATTATCTGAGTTGTTTCGGGATTGTTCGTTATGCACTTGTTGATAATGACCGAGTTGCGATGGTATAGCAGGTTTGTTCATATAGTTAGCTTGTCGAGTCTGTACAGAAGTTTCCATAGGAACTGGGGGTTTAGGCTGAGTCGGTCTTGAAGGAAGAATATCGGTCCTTTGCGACCTCGGTTGTTGGGGTTGGTTCGTACGATGTTGATTATGATGGATGTTATAGGTCATGTTCCTTTGTTGTTGCGTTAATGTTCCCTGAGGAGGTGGCGGATGGTATGCTGGTTTGTATTGTCTATTTCTGCTTCGGGATAGGATCTGGTTTATCGGAGTGGTTATGGCGTTATTACTGATTATACTTAGTTTAGGTTTTGGATTTCTAAACACGAAGCATAAGCTTCCGGAAGAGTAAGCGGTTTTTGAATAAATAGCGTTTTTGACAGTTCCCCATTTAATCCTCCTATGCACACATCATCAATATTTGAGTTGCCCTGGGATAAGGTGTTGAGTTGATGCTCCAGGGTGCGGATGTCCCTTTTATCTGCATAGTGCAAGGATAGGCACTTCTTGATCGAAGCCCAATCGTCATCGAATATATTGTATGAAATTAGGGGGGCGTCAGCCCCACCTCTAATTTTTTGCCTGATACTCTGCAGTATGGCTCTATAGAGGGGTTTTTCCTTACGATCTCATAGTCCTTTAATATGTTTTCAACGTTGTGGATCCAGGAGATATATTAGACTGGATTGCCATCGAATGTCTGAAGGTCCTTGACTCCATCGGGTAATTTACTAATCTCCTTTAGATTTGCTCACTTCTTGAAATTGCAGGTGTTGTTGGGTTTGGGTTAGATTATGCATTACCGAATTCTATTGACCTAAGCTTTTGTTTTATTTCCCTAATTTTTTCGATTTGCGCATTCACTGCACCGGTGAGAAGGACAACAGCTCTTTGAAGTTCCTCCATTTTGAGAAATAATAATTGTTTATGTTTTTGTAGTTATGAAATTACGTTCGTTAGGTATGAGGAAAATTTAGAATATAATTTTGTTTATGTGACAGCATGCTATGTCAATAAACTATATTACTATGTCAATAATAGCTTTGAAAATAATATATATGTTGGATGATAATAATTTGGTAACTTAAAACTAATGAATTGAATTCTTGCAGTTACGACTATTCGATTTTATAAAAATTACCACAATTAAAAATATGTTCACAAAAAATAATTGCTTTTTCTGTTTCTTTATTAAATTTTTTTAGGTTCTTAAGGTTATAGGATTTTGAGATTCAAGTAATTGACTTACATTAAGATTATGATATATATCATGTCTCTTCTGTTGTCAAAAGATGTCAAAAGATGAGTTCTTCCATGTTGACTCCTTCGTAGAGGTCTTCTGTTGAAAGTCGCCCTTGGTGGTTCACTCAAATTTTATTCAATGCACTTCGAAAGGGTTGTATTGTTCCTTTTTGGCTTATTTCGTAGAGGTATTGGCTCTGTTGTAATAGCCTACTGCGGTACACTTTCACTATCACGTAGCGCGTGAGTTCACTTTTAAACAACTCCTTTATTCGCGTATACTTTTACATTCGCGATGTCCCTGTTCGGGCGCCAGTAAACGATTTTATTCGTTAATAAATGAAAAAAAAAAAATTTTTCCATTTTAGTGAGACACAAGTCTCTTTATTGAAGTCAAACTTAAATCTAAACATAATTTACTCTTGTCATCTATTTATAACATTACTGTAATTGATGAGCTTGCAATTGTGTGGGGAAGTACTCGTATTCCATCTGGAATTCAAATGTACCTGAACAAGTATTCAATTACCGACGGTCTTTAGGTAAGCGCGTGTGCTGACCTAGCAACATGAGTTCTGAGTTTAGTTGGGTCATATAATTTCTATCGATAGTACATAATTTTATTAATATCTCTTTCGCGGACAGATTTCCTTTCTTCGGAAAGCATTGCTAACAAAATATTTTCTGTATGGGCGAAAAATGCATTGTTTTGGATTACTTTGTTTACAATTTCTCGAAAATTTAGCGGCAAGAATTGCGTTGACTGAATAAAATTGTTGGTTTCCCAACACAGAAATGTTAAATGTACTCAAAGCCTTCTGCAACTGTAGCTCAGATTTCAATATACTGTAGTTGCAGTTGCAAAAGCAATCTAAGGTAGGAACATTATTACTCTGTTGCCTTTTAATGATAAATTATTGTATAAAACGTACATATATTTCATTATAACCACGCACCATCTAAACCCAACGAGTCGACAAAACCTGTGTCCAGCGGATAACAGTCAGCAAGTTTTACAAAGTAAGCGGTACAACAATCTACAGGAGGCCAAAAATAACAGCAAGGAACTGTGCATCACAAAGCCTTCTGCAACTGCAACTGATACTCACACGCACTGAAGTTGCAGTTGCAAAAGCAAACTAAGGTAGGAATATTATCCTTTTATTTACACCTTATTGCTATTTGCATATTTTATTGTATAATAAATCATAACTAAATGAATTTAAATCATTACCAAGTAACAATTAATTAAAAAATAAATAAAATAAAAATAAAAAAGTAATTATTACCTTCAATAAAAAAAACGCCTAGTGAAGTCAAAATGGCAAACGCGAAATTAGCTAAAATAATCGAGCGACAAGAGCTAACCTTAAAAGAAATTGAAACCGATTTCGACGAATTTAAAAAAGGAAGTGAAGCTCAAAAATCAAGGGGATACGTGATCGCGTGTATAACCGATAGTGATGAATGCTTCAAACGTGCATTAAAGACGGTTACTTCAATGCTGAAACATTTGCAAAAATTAAACGCATTTATTTTTCATTTACGGGTATGTTAAATGACTATCTCGACAAATTTGCACATGAAAATAATGCAAATCTAGAAGTTTCGCGGCTAAACGCCACTAAAACTTCGGTGTGTGACATTCGGTTACCACCAATTCAAATTAAAAAATTCTCGGGCTCGTTAGATGAATGGTATGAATTTCACAACTTGTTCGAAAGCATGGTTCATCAGAACATTGAATTATCTGACACACAAAAATTACAATTTCTCAAAACCTATGTCACAGACAATGCTGCGCTGCTGATACAACATTTGTTAGTTGAAGCAGATGGTAAAAACTATGCTGCGGCATGGGAAATATTAAAAGAGCGTTATCAAAATAAAAGAAAATTGGTTAATAAGCAATTAAGGGTATTGATGGAGCAACAAAAACTCACCCATGAATCCGCTGATGCTTTAAAATCATTGCATGATACAAGCATAAACTGCATTCATGCACTTTCCAATATGGGAATAGCTGTCGAAAGTTGGGATGCTATTCTCATATATGTAATTTATCACAAACTTCCTCTCCAAACACAAAAGGATTGGGAAGACAAGCTCGGTAGTTCTAAATGTCTTCCAGAGTGGAAAGCATTTGCCAAGGTGATCGAGGGAAGATTCAGTTGCCTCGAAAACATTCTGGAGTCAAATGAAACTACAAGGCACCAAAACAATTCATTCAATCCATTCAAAAAGGCAACGCCAACGGCTTGTTATATAAAATCGTCTTATGAGACAAAGAGATTCTTTTGCTGTCTTTGTAAGGCGTCGCATGGAATATGACAATTCAAACAATTTTTAAAAATGAAAGTTAAGCTACGTATCGAAGCAGTAAAGGCAAATAATATCTGCTCAAACTGTTTGGGATAAGATCACCATTCTTCAAGTTGTAAGAGCAGCAATCGTTGCCAAAAATGTGGTCAAAAACATCACACTCTTTTACATTTTGAGTCCCAAAACCCTTATAATGGTAACAATCACCAACATTATCCTCACGTAGCATCTTTTCAAGCGCAGAATCATACTGAATACAACACTCACTTGAATCAAAACCCAAATCAATACAGTCCCCCAAAGGTTTGGAGCAATGGACAAAATAGTGTATCAACATCAAACTTCACGCCGCATTGTAATCCGAATAATTTCATTCCATCGAATCAATGGAGCAATGCGCTAAATGGTGCTTCGACTTCCTCAAATTCCACCAACCCACAACTCAACCAGAATCCGAACTCCAACCAGAGGAATTCCCAAAACGGACGGAACGATGGGCAAATCAATCCATCAACATTGACCGGTAACGTTAATTCATATCTCAACCAAACGCAATCCAAAGCTCTGTTAGCAACGGCATTAATTAAGGTTTTTACTGCAATTATAGTACCCCACGTTGTTAGGGCATTGATAGATCCGGGGTCGGAAGCCACATTCGTAACCGAAAATATTGCACAGCTTCTTAACTTAAGGAAATAGAAAACATTTGCGGATGTAAAGGGTTTAGGATAAATGTCAACAGGTACCTCAAACTTTATGGTTGATCTAACTTTATTTTCATTCAACAGTCCCTCCTTTTGTCATGATGTTAGAGCGTCTGTTTTCTCGCCTCAATTGACCTCTGTGTTACCAACACATCACCTGTCTACATCTTCTTGGAGTCATTTGGCGAATCTGCCATTGGCAGATCCATCCTTCTTTAAGCCCGGGAAGATTGATATGCTTTTAGGTGTCGATGTTTATACGGCTATTATCCTTGAAGGTTTAATTCCAGGACAAAATGGATCCCCAGTCGCACAATAAAACAGAGCTAGGATGGATCTTAACCGGAGCAGCTGGCATAAACACAGTTGGCTTCAGTGACAGTACGAAACCACCACATCACAACAGATGCACAACTCAGGAAATTTTGGGAGATAGAAAAGGATATGGAGACACGCAAGCTAACAGAAGAAGAAGAGAAGTGTCAGCTGTATTATCAAAACAATAGAACTCAACTCACATTTATAACTATCGGGTTAGACTTCACCTCAACCCATCACTTTCAGTGCAATTGATATTTTTTATCTTTTCAATACTTTGCATTTTTAATGTTAATAAACTAATGCCTCGCTTTATTTTTTTCATGGCCATATGCACCTAATCTCAAAAATACGGATGAGGAAGTGGCTGTGAGAACTAAGCCATAGAACAACAGCACAGAAGCAAATCACCAAGAAGACAGGACGCCAACATCTCGCACAGGAAACATCGCAATTCACCAAAACTGGAGGCCGGGAGCATGTTGGTTTCCCAACACAAAAATGTTAATATTACACCGATCGCAACGCCGTAAACAAACCGAGGAAATGTCAAATGCGCCCGATGACAAATTGGCAATGCACCATTGGACTCTTTCCATCACTGTCCTAACCAGTCGCACTAATTACGATGGAAATCGGGCGAATTGTGTAGGAAGGAGACCAAGCCAAATCGCAACATATGCGTGCTCACTCTCGCACAGTGTGAGCCAACGGAAAGGTCTAAATAAATTTGTATTAGTGTAAGAAAATCAAGTTTATATAACCCCAACACCAAAACAAACATTTTCACGGTCAAGGTCAATGACCATATGATTTACAGCTGAGGTGGTATATACATAATACCACAGAGGTTTCTTGCAAGGGGTAAAACAATCTGAATTTATTCGAATATAGACCTTTGAATTGAAATAAAGCCAAATTTATAACGTTTAAGAAACGTCGCCGTTTTTTATTCCCCTTTTTGTGAATATCAAAACCGTGAAGTGAATCATCTATTCACTATTGCTGAGACGCCATCTCCAGCATTATTTCTCGACGTTCCCCGCGACGAGAACAAAAATTAAATAAAAGTTTACTGCCATATACCACTGAATTATAAAATTTGATATTAAAATACATAGGTACTCGTATATAAACTTTCATAATGAAATTAGCCAATATTTTTAAATTTGCCGAAGGTTTGCTGGCTTTTGTTAACCAACGAGAATGAACAATTTGTCCCGTTTTGATGTTGGCAAGATCTTCTGGACACGAACCTTCCGATACAGCTTTGGCTATTCGATAAAGATATAAAACATTAGTCGAAAGGCTTTTTTCATCTTTATTATCCATGGCTGGAGGCATATTCCCCAATGAAATGGGTTCAAAGTGAGGTATAGCCTACGACAAAATGTTTGTTAAAATTTGAATATGTTGTATTAGAACTTGGTGCTTACCGGAAGTTGTTCACAAATCTCAACTAACTTCGTTAAAGTCCCACTAGCTGTACATGGTCCACTTGTAGTTGAATTTTCTAAGGCATGGAACAAATGGCGAAGTGGAAGTTCGTTAAAATGCAACAAGCAAACAAACCAATGTAATGGTATATTCAACAAAACTTCAAACTTTCGAATTATTCCACTTTCAATTCCAGTATTGGTGGGTTCTCCATCGCAGCAAGCTCCTATCAAGCTAGTAAGCGTTAAATTTTTTTCCTTACAGAACTCCCATAAATGGATTTGTTTAGTGTTGGAGTCCTCAGCATCAACTTTTATGTGACCCAACAACTTGCCTTGCGGTTCCTTAAGAATCGCAATATAAGACTCCTTCTGTACTATTGGATGGTATTTTCCATTAATTTATTTCCGTGTCAGAGCGTAATTTTTTCTGCCATCAAAAGAAAAAGCTAATAAAGCTGAATCATTTTGCTGCATACGTCGACTCCTGCATTTCATTTTTTCACGACCCACTTTGGATTTATCCATAATATTTGCCTCCCCATTTTCATCAGTAAACCCAATGTCTTTAAATATTTGATTTGCTATTATCGGCGTATGGCTTGCATAAGAGTGTTGTTTTTTGTTTGTTGTTTTTGACGATCACTCACCTAAAAGTAATATTTAAGTATGTCCCGATAAGTTGGCAAATTAAATTCTGAAAATTCACTTGGTATGCCAATGATATTTGGGATCTGCTTTGTATTAAAACTTGACGCAGACATCATTATAAGGCTATCAATTTCCGAATTGGGAGAGTTAATTGACATAGCTGATGATGCCATAACTTTATATTATTTATTTTCAAACGTTTTTTTTTTTTAATAGAAATAAGCACACGTTTCTTTTTTGAAAGACAAATACTAAGTGAACCAAATGTATAACAGCGCGTTTAGGACTGATAATAATCTTTAACTTTATTTACTGCTAGTCGATGGTGTTCAACGGCGTAGATAGCTATTTTCGAGAATGCGATATCTTTACAATACGGATTAATGCTCTTAATGTCCCCCCTATCTACGCCATTATTGATAGTTGACAATTCTTACTGCAAATTTATTATCAATAAAAAGAAAATAAGGGGAATGGAGACCTTTACAAAAGCTTTGTCATTCTTATCTTTCTAAAATTTATCTTTTAAAATACGAAGCTTTTAAAGTAGTGTATGAAAATAACAATATATTTTTTTTGAATCACATTAAATTTATGACCGTTAAGTTACGCCCTTTCTTATGTCACACCTACTTTTATTTTATTGTTAAAAATATATATTTTAAATTTTAGACCGATATCTCACTTCGTTAAAAAGTTACAGACTTTTGGCTTCCACTTTCTTAAATGAGCCTCAGTGCATGGCATATTTCGACATATTTCGTCAAATTCAAAAAAAATTGTTTAGTTAATTAAAAAAAAAATATTTATAAAATTTTTTCTAAGAAGATGAATCAGAATTGAGCCCAACATAATTGGAAAATGTGTTATTTTTTTTAATACCTTAAAATATCTCAACCTGAAATTTTTATGCTTCTTAGCGGGAGTTAGGAATTGATTTTAGATACATAGTTTCATGAATTCATCGTAGATTCCGATTCTGGTGGACGCTAACCACGTTTTTTTTGACTCGATCAAATTGACCCGCTCTAGCACATATATATTCATATATATACTTAATATATAAATATATGTATTATATATATATAATATATATACATTTTTTAATTTTTTTTGTGTTTTTATATATTTTTTTCTTAAAAACTAACTTATTCCTACCTAAAACTAAGGCAGCCGGCCATGGCTAAAAGAAAACAACATAAGGCTGACCAACTTTGCTTCCCATTACTGGAGATATTCGACAGCGAAGCATCCTCCCCTTCAACTAGCCACCAAAATTGCTGGTGCTGCTGAGCAACATCCCTCAGGTTGCGACTCCCTACCACCCTACTAAACCGGAGACGCTCCGCACTGCCATGTGCGACGTCTCTGTCGTAGTTGAGGTACCTGTCCGTAGCTGCTCAAGCGACGTGGAAGATTAGGGGCACCGCCAATCTGTCCTGGATCAAACCTTTGCTATCTAGATAGAGGAACGCTTCTGGAGGAATAAAGCCGTCAAAGCGAACTCTCTCGTGATACATATAATTGGGATAGTAACCCCCGGAGATCAGGTTGTTCGATGAGTGCATTGCTCTTGCAACGTGTCTTCAAGTCAACTTAATGACGAAATTTTCCACTCTTGTTTTTTTTTTTGATTCTGCGGCCCGGGTCAATCCCGGACGGATTTATTAAGCTTATTGCAAACAAACATATACTTAAAACTAACATTTTCACTTAAAAACTAAAGGGTGGGACCGCTTAAAGAAAGTTAGGACGTGAGGCATAGGTGGAAATAAGTATGTTCTTGAGGGAGAGTTTGCTGAGATGGTAGTCGAAGAGAGGCAGAATATCGTTAACTTCGCGAAGCATCCTAGACATTGGCTCCTGGTGTCCGTAATTAGTTCTGTGAAGATTGAGCATTGATTGTGAAGATTCGGCGTATAGAAAGGGGTTGTAAATTTATAAGTTTCAGCCGGTCAGTGTAAGGTGGTAAGTTTTGGCTATCATCCCAGGGAAGACCACGTAAAGCAAACCGTAAAAACCTGCGTTGAACCGCTTCTATCCGGAGGATGTGAGTTCTGTAGTAGGGTGACCAAACTTGGCTGGCATATTCAAGAAGAGGCCTAACAAAGGTTATGTAAAGAGATTTGGTAACATAAGGATTGGAAAACTCCTTAGACCAGCGCTTGATAAAACCAAGGGCAGAGTTGGCTTTTTTTATCATACTATCAATGTGAGAACGGAAATTGAGTCAAGAAAATTCTTCTGACACCAAGTACAAAACCTGTCTAGATCTTGCTACAGAAGTAGGCTGTCTGAGGAAGATGATATATATCTAAATATTTTCATATCATCTGCGTAAACAGATATGTATGAATTTTTAATGATACAAGCAACATCATTAATGGTCAGAATAAATAATAAGGGACCAAGGTGGCTGCCTTGGGGGACACCAGAGGAGGCTTTATTTGGGTCAGAAATCATGGACCTAAATAGAACATAGTAAAGTCGTTCACTTAAATAGGATTGAACCCAAGTTATAAAGTTTATCTGGAAACCAAGAGCCTTTAATTTTAGAAGGATTATATCATGAGCAATTCTATCAAAGGATTCTGCATCTCCTCATGGACCTAAATAGAACATAGTAAAGTCGTTCACTTAAATAGGATTGAACCCAAGTTATAAAGTTTATCTGGAAACCAAGAGCCTTTAATTTTAGAAGGATTATATCATGAGCAATTCTATCAAAGGCTTGGCTGAAATCGTTGGCAATCACATCAACTTCATTTCCAGATTCCAGTGCAGATAAAGTGCTTGATACGTTAAGTTGGTGGTCGTAGATCTGGTTTAGGGAAACAATAGATTTACAATTGAAAAGCATTATGTCATAGATAATGCTCTCAAAAAGCTTAGGTATGCAGGACAACTTAGCAATTAGTCGATAGTTGGAAATATCGTCTTTTCTACCCTTTTTATGTAGGGGAATAATAACCGACCTTTTCCAGGTTGATGGAAATAATCGCTAGGTGATAGAAAGCTGAAAGAGAGCTGTAAGAGGTTGGGCTAGATGCATTTGACATTTCTTTAAAAATATAGGGGGAAGATCATCTGGGCCAGCAGAATAATCATCATTGAGTTTTATTATTTTATCTCTAACTTGCTCTAAAGTTATAGACACCGATTCCAAAGTTGTTTGTGGGCAGTTGTTTAAGTAGGAAAAGTAAGAATGGTCTGGCTCTTGGGAATGGAAAGCGAACGCTTGGCCAAAAAAGATTGCGAAGAGATTTGCAATAATTTGGGGATCGCCCGAGGACCTATCAAGATAATTTAGAGATGATGGATAGTTATCCGATTTTCTTTTAGTTTTGATGAACTGAAAGAATCTTTTGGGGTCGGATATGAGTGTGTGGTCCATTCGGTTTAAATAGTTGGTATAGAGAGTTTGGCAAAGTACAGAGAAATTTATTTGGGCAGACTGGTAGTAGAAGAAATCGGTGTCGGAACGCGATTTTAAGTAAGAATACCAGAGCTTATTTCTCTTGTTACGATGAGATCGGAGCTCTTTATTATACCACGGTTGTGACGATGAGGGATTCCTTTTGGGTAAAAAAGGCACAGATTGGGAGAGACATTTTGAAATTTCGGTATAAAAGGATGCAAGAGCATCGTTAACCGTAAGGTTAGGGTTATTGTAGAGAAAGTTAAAATTGACCATACTGAGGAGGTTGTTCAGTTTAGCGTAGTTAGCCCTATGAAAATTAAAACTGTAAGAATATTCATAAGAAACGGGATTAAAACCATTGTCATATGTAAGCGTAAGAGAAAGGGGAGGGTGATAACTATCCAACTTTGAAAACAGATGTTTACTTTCTAAAACGACGCAGTTATGTGAAGACTAGGTCGAGTTGTCTGCCGATGATATTGGTGACACCACTTAATTGATATAGACGAGAGTCAGTTAGGCAGCCGATGAAAAGATTTTCTTTATCAGAGGTAGGATTTGTTGCAGTATAATAGCACTGATCAGTTTGAGTCCATAGAAGCTTAGGTAGATTAAAATCATGTAAAAAATAACAACGTCATTGGGATCAGCAGCATTAAAAATGCAGCCGATTGCATCAACAGCTAGCTGGTAACCTTGAATTTGTTGAGAGGGACGAATTTAGCAGCAACAAATATATAGGTTGCGTTTGCAAATAGGAATTCCAGCGCAAACGAATTCAAAGAATGCAGTGGACGATTTTTTAAAGAGTCTAGACTCGAGACGAGAGTGTATAGCTAGAAGTACACCACGGCGATATAAATTCTCCTCTTTATCTAGACCATCGTCACGGTGTAAATCGAAGTCTTGGGAAAATAATTCATTATTCTTAATATCAGGGGTGAGATTGATTTCTGTGAGGGCAAAGATGTCGTATGGCAGAATCTGCGAATTAATATATATAGCAGAAATCTTAGTTCGTAATCCTCTTACGTTCTGATAATACAGGGACAGATATTTGGGAGGCTTCGGCAAAGAATTGAGTGGTGGGTTAGGAGCGATGGTAGTTTTTGAAACTAGACCATGTTCTCTGGAGGTGTAGTATGCATTTGGAGCTAACATGAGACGCAAAAGAAGAGAGATCATTAGCCACGTCATCAGGAGTCATATCTAATTGTTCATTAAAACGTATAAAAAGTTGCCGCATATCATTATGATTAGTGGGGAGGCCTTCTTGCAGAATGGAAACCATTGCATTGGTTTTCGTTATACCGTCGATACAGACAGAGTCAGGCTTGTCATGTAGGTAGGCGAGATATAAGCGAACATTATCAAATAATCTGCGGTCTCTTAAACGACAGAGAACATATCGGGCATCTTCCCCAGAATCGATAAGGTGCTTGGTAAACTTTGCCTTTGGAGGAAGAATGGGGTCTAAAAAAGAAGGTGGTGTGGTATTAGGGTGGGAGTCTTAGAACATGGGGAGGGATTTAAAATATGGGAGCGAATAAAGTTGGGGTATGCTGTTTTTGTATGAGTGTAATGAGCAGATACTGGATTTTGTTAACGTCTGGGAGGAGGATCAAGATTGAAAGATACGCGCTTAGGAACTGAGTTGGACGCGGTGGAAGAACGTTTTGTATATACGCGATTGGCAGTATGAATTGAAGGAGGAGCAAAGACAGGAAATGTCCCAACTTTAAAACTCCAGTTTGCATCAGGAGCTTGTTTGTTAGGAGTTGGGTTTATTTTGTAAGACTTAGGCTTCGGTATAGGGTTAGACTTAAAATTAACATTACTCTGTTTTTTAGATTTAGTGGATATTGAGGTAAAGGTAGTATCCTTGCGATGTTTGTTGTTTCCTGTATTCGGTTTAATTCTTTCCATAGTTAATCCACCCAGATTGATGACGTCGGAAGCAGGGTTGATAAACATCCATTCATATTTTGACATCTATTTTAAATTTAGATTTGAAGAGACTAGTTAGCCTGTTTCGATCGAGGAGTGTAGCTCTTATTAAAAAGGCAACTGACTCAGCTTTGTTGAAATTGTTCAACTTTTTTATTCTCGTGTTCCACTCCGAAAGTGTCCATAAGATTCCGAATCTTCAGATTGTGGGTTCAGGAGTTGGTGTAGTAGCATCGTTTACCGAAGAGGGTTGTGGTGGAGGAGTTACTGGTGGTTCCATAATTGCAGATTCAAGCATCTCAGTAAGAATCGAGGTGTTGTATGATGCAGTCGGTGGGGGCTGGGATTGCACCGGTATATCTTCGATTTTACTGGAAGTTATCCGGATGTGATCAGCAATTTCGATTAACAGCGCGCGTGATTCGGTTATCTCGTTGCTTAAATCGCTTATTTGGCAAATGATGTTTATGAGCAACTGATCATTATTAGGCGGAGAGGGAACGCTGCTTCTGGATGTGCTTTGAAGATGAAAATCGAAGAAAGACCGTAGATAACTTAAAGAGTCTGTTATTGTGGGGATGTAAGATTTTATTTATTGATTTAACACTATGGGATAGAAATTTTTTTGAATCTTCACTAAAGTCATGTTTGTCATTTCGTTTTATTAAGTCACTGTTTTGAGCCAACTGCATGGTTAAGTTTCTAAATTGACTCTTGTTATAGCTTGCAGATTGCTCGAGTGAAATTGACAAATCTTCAACTGATTTCAGAAGGTCATCATATTTTGTAAATTGGTTTTGCATTGATTCCAAGGCATGGTTGTTTTCTGCCGCAAAGTTACTGACCGAATCACTGAGACACTTAATAGCAAGTAATATGTGGGACGGAGTGATGTCCTTGCACTCATAACAATAAAACAAAAAGTTGTTTTTAAAATCTTTTAGGTACGCGATGGATCTTTTACTCACGCCAATGCAAAGGGCATGGAACGACTTGCTAGAAAGACCACTGCAGATCACCATAACAGCATTTAGGTCACTTGTTAGGGAGCAATTCACACTTTCACATAATTCAGACTTGATGACGATGATTTAGTTAGGGTAGGTCAGTTGAGAAATTTTAAAGAATGAGAATTGGGTTAGTTGTTAATTTCACTTGACAAGCCCTCTCAAACACCCCAATCTTTTCCATTAAAATAGCTTGTCCCACATGGGACATCCAATTACAAGCATAGGCTGGATAAGGTTAATGTAGCAGATCACATTCACCCTCGCATCGAGTTGGCTGTTATAAAATAGTCTCCTTGTAAGGGCAAAAACACCTTTGGCTCTGGCCAGGGCAACATCTATATGTTTGTTAAAATACAGATATTGATCTAGCCAGATCCCAAGGTATCTGACTACATTTCGACAAGCAAGTGGCTGTCCATGTTATCCGACGATAGAAAACTTTCACCAATTCTTTCTGGTATCCCTAGAGGCCCCAGACAAAGGGGTCCTAAACAAAATGGTTTCCGATTTCTGAAAGTTGATTTTCAACTTCCAGTCATCGCAATATCGTTTAATTTTATCGAAGTCACGTTGCAAAAGTATATTAATGATCTCAATCTTTGGACGTGATCTGTACGGGATTAAGTGATGAATTGATCTGATCACTTGTGTAAATGGTGAACCGTTTTTAATGTGAAATGTTCCCGCGGAAGTCACATCGCCATTTTTCACGATGAAATGTCTATCTTTTAATATATTGTAAAGAATATACAGCAGTGGTTTACTAATGCCCAAACTGCTCAGCATGAAAACAAGTCCTTCTAACCACACGGTATCGAAGGCCTTTTCAAAGTCATTCAGGCAGGCACCAGCGCACTGTTTCTTGCCTTTGTAACATTGGATATCAGAAACCGATTTAGACGCAGCGTGAATGATATCATGCCCCGTCTTGAAACCGAACTGATTATCCGGAAACATATTTTTGTCCTCAACCCACTTCGTCAGGACTCTATTGATTGCCTTCTCGAAAACCTTACTGATGCTTGAAAGAAGACTGATCGAGCGGAGATTGGGCGGATTGAAAGTATCTTTATCCCTTTTGGGGATGGGATGTACCAGTGCAGTTTCAAATGCGCTGGATAATGTGCATTATTAGTTGCATTATTAAACAGGGTTGTATAAATGTTCACCGTTTCTAGTGGGAGGTGTCGAAGCACAATGCTCGGTATTTCATCGGTTCCCACTGATTTCTTACATCTAAAGCGAATTCGAGGAGAGTGCTCTCGTCAGTGTTCTGGTGAAGTCTGTCCAACGCACCCCACTATAATTGTAGGAATGCCCTTGAACAAACTCATCCAGTTCCGCAATTTCGTTGGGAACAGTTATTTCGGTACTGTGGCCGCAAAGGTCACAGTCATACACAAAATTTCGTAGACAGTTGTAGTTTGTTTGTTAGTGCACGTCAGTTATATTCGTGAGTCAAACAGCAGGATATTCAAATACTACCCGTGTCTGGGAAACGTGTCTGTGCCGCATTTCGTTTCTTTTGGTAAGCAAAAGCACATCAGGGGCTTGGTCTTTAAGCAGCTTATATAGTGCGGCTCGTCGTTCGAACCTAATCAGTGAATTCACATTCACTGCAAGGACGTTCAGGGTTTGCTCCGCTACGTCCGTACCTATTAAGACAAAAGGTGCGTTAGGCCAGGCAGCAGCTCCTATATTCGATCCACCCGTGCGGTCTGTTCAGTTATATGGCTTTGGAGCTGAGCCATCTGCCCCTGGATGGAGAGCAGGATTGCTAGCATATCAGTTGCTGCTTCCGGTACTCTAGGCGCTGGGGCCTGAGAAGTTACCTTCACTTGCTGTACCGTATTTCTCCCACCTGCCGCCATTTGGGCGTACGTAACATGGGAAGTAACGGCTGCCAGATTTACTCTTTTGATGTATTGGAATTTGGGACAACCCCGATAATTTGCGGTGTGTCCCGTATTCCTACATAAGGCACAAGAGATTTGTATTTTTCCCGTCGCTCCGTCTTTACCTAAAGAACATGCCTCTGACTTGTGGTACTTTCCACACTTCACGCATCGAACCTTTGACAGCGGACACATTGTAAAATGTTTTCGCTCCTCCTTAATTTTTCCCATTATATAGGGTCAACTAGTGCTTATTTCGTGAATGGTAACACTTAGCTTATGTCTGATTTGACAGATAATTAGTTTTATCCTTCCGCTGAACGAATATGGTTGTGTATACGCTTGAATAACGCTGGGAAATATTACCTGCGATCGACTTAGAGAAGATGCCGATTTTGCCAAAAAAATCATCTTTTCAGATGAAGCTCATTTTGATCTTGCCGGGTATGTAAACAAGCAAAATTGTGGCATATGAGGCACAGAAAACCCGCACGCATACATTGAAAAGCCGATACACCCAAAACGAGTCACTGTTTGGTGCGGATTTTGGTCCAGAGGCATAATTGGGCCATTTTTCTTTTTTTTGGCCGTTACAGTCAATGGCGATCGTTATCGGGCCATGTTGAACGAATTTTTGTTCACAAAAATTGAAGAGGAGGATATTAGCAACATTTGGTTTCAACAGGACGGCGCTACGTGCCACACAGCCGAAGCTACACTTGATGTTTTGCGCCCTGTTTTTGAAAATCGCATTATCAGCCGCAGAGCTGATGTCGTTTGGCCACCTCGGAGCTGCGATTTGACACCGTTGGACTATTATTTGTGGGGTGCCGTAAAAGATAAGTGTTACGCCGACAAGCCAGAGACAATTGACGCTTTGAAGGACAATATTCGTGAAGCCATTGGTGAAATACAGCTGCACACAATCGATAATGTGCTTAAAAATTGGACCGATCGTGTAGGCTACTGCATGGCCAGCCGAGGCAGCCATTTGAATGAAGTTATTTTTCATTATTAACCGGAAGGATTGTGCTTTCAAATAAAAAAAGAAATTTGAGAAAATATTCAGTAGTTTTTTTTTATAGCATTTTCAAAAAAAAAAAAGGCGGACCCTATATAACCTTGTAGTCTAGGATTTTGATGCTCCTTAGACCATACAGTTTGCTGTTGGGACTTAGCTGAACCAGGAAGAACGGTAGTTTCTGCTTCTCCCTTTTGGCTCTAGCCGTGACGAATGGCTTGACCCCCACGAATTTGAGCCCTACGCACTCCTTCTCTTTCAGCAGTGCAAGGAGCTGCTCTGGATTAGTCGACGGTTCTAACCCCCTCGGCATCATTGTTTGCAGCTTCTCCCCCTTCGGGGTGTAGAAGAGGAACTCCGTCGTCGAATCTTTCAATCCTCCACTGCATTGCAGTGGATCGCGTGCCCATCTAAACTTAATCTTTTTATAAAAAAAATACAGCCTATGCCCGACTTACACAGTTCGATGGTGTCCTTTAACTCCAATTTGAAAGTGTTGATTTTTGTCACCTTCTGTTTGGTGGATTTCTGCTCTTGCTGTTGTTGTTGTCTCTGCTGCAGTCGCTTTTGTTGATGTTGTTGTTATTGCCGATGTTGTTGCTGCTATGTGGCTGCTTATTCTGCTGCGATTTTTGTTGTTGTTTATGTTTTTGCTGAGTTTGCGCCCTTGATTTTGCTATTTCCTGTGCAGGTTTCTTTAATTTTTGTTTTTCCATCGGTTTTTTCTGTTGTTGTTTTTCTTGCTCTCTTGATGTTGTATTGCTGCTGAGGTCTCTGAAGTTGTTGCTGCTTCTCCATCTCTGATTGATGCTACTGTTCAGGGCTTCGACCTCGTCCTCTTCGTAATCTAACTCCGATGCAGCTAGGGATGCGAAGCAGTTGTCTGCTCCCATATATTGGCCTTCCCCTCCGTCAGGTACATGCGGACAGTCGTTATTGTCTGAATCTTGCCTCATTCGCTTTATTGCTGCGGTTGCCAATATCATCGTAGCCCTCCCCTTCACTCTGCCATGCAACATTTCTAACGATGCTTAAATGGTGCTCTTATCAAGATTCGGAGTCGGAGTCGGCTTCAGCTTCCTTCTCCTCTTTGTGGCGATGTGTGTTATTGTTGTTGTTGCTTTTGAGTGGACTGACTCCGTTATTAAGAAAGCGGACCGCTTATTTTATATTTCCACTCATCGAATATTGCTTTATCACTTTATTATTGACACTTATTGTCTTTTTATATAAATTAAGTAAAGAGGGGAGAAAAAAAAGAACTTTAGCAGAGGTTGGAAAGCGAACCCACAACCCCGATATTTATTGCCCGAGTCTTTACCACTTCGGCTACCGAGTACTTGTAAAATTATTGCTTAAAAGTATACTTTTTTCACACTTGTAAAGCCAAACCCGAAATATATACATATGTATGTCTGATCTCCGAGGAGATCTATGAAAGACTGGTGATAGTGTCTAGAGCTTCTTTCATATGCCTCAAAAAGTTTGTAGGCGGTGAATGCAGCTTATAGGCGATAAGGCTAAAATCAGTCAGAGATTTTATCAGGTCCTACGATTCGTCGCAACTTATATTAGGCTCGATTGTAATTGGCCGATATTCTTCAATGAACGTGGGAGTTTCTAATGCCCTAAGTCGAGTCGTAAGATCGTTGATCGTCGCTTATGTTCTGCGCCCGCAATTCCTCTGCGTCCATTAAATCAGTAATTAAAAAAAAAAAACAAATGATAATAAAATCTGATAACTAAATATTTCAACATTCAATTTTTAAATTAACCGTAGAAATTTAATTATGTACTTAAATAGGAAACAATCTAAATTACTACTTATCAATTACTGATTATTGATTGATTTCTAAGTCAAACAAAAGTTATTCACAATTTGTGCATATGAGAAAAATAATGCTTAATAGGTATAAATTCAGCTTAAGCAGCTTAGCTTCTTCTGTATAAACAGTTACTCAAACGGTTTGGGGTTGTATTTTTCTTGGATTCTACAGTTAACAGTTAATCGGTGTATTTGAACAGAAATCCCCTATTTCACCATATAATAGTTGTCGTTGTTTTATAATAATCATTTACAGTTCCATGAATTAGTTGTTATGTTGAAACATTTTACTTATATTTCGAATTGAGTGTAATTTTTTTTTGCTCATCAATGGGGTTGCTTATATGTAGCACGGGCCAGAAATTTGATTCACTATGTCCGACCAACTTGGCAACGCAAATTACGAGGGCGGGTCAATAAGTCCGTGACTTTTGGAATAAAACACAGATTTTTTGATAAAAAAATAATTTTATTTTTCAACGTAGTCTCCCTTGAGCTCTATACACTTTGTCCAACGCTTCTCCAATTTTTTTATCCCTTCCAAAAAAAATGATTTGTCGAGGTCCTCAAAATAGGCCTTTGTTTGCGAGATGACTTCATCATTGGAGTCAAATCTTTTTCCACCAAGCCATTTCTTCAGGTTTGGGAACAAGAAGTAGTCGCTCGGAGCCAAATCTGGAGAATAGGGTGGATGAGGGAGCAATTCATAGCCCAATTCATGGATTTTTGCCATGGCAACTGCACATGTGTGCACCCTTGCATTGTCTTGGTGGAAAAGAACTTTTTTCTTGGCCAAATGAGGTCGGTTTTTTTTTCAAATCGTCATTGAATTGGTCCAATAAGTTGGCATAATATTCCCTATTGATTGTTCTTCCCTTTTGAAAGTAGTCAATGTGGATTATCCCGCGTGCATCCCAAAAAACAGTCGCCATAACTTTATTGGCTGACAAACCCACCTTGGCCTTCTTTGGCGCCGATTCACCCTTAGAAACCCACTGTTTTGACTGTTGTTTGTTCTCTGGTGTGTTGTGATGGATCCATGTTTCGTCCACGGTTACAAAACGGCGCAAAAACTCCTCCATATTGCGATTAAACAACGCCAAACCTTCCTGTGAAGTGAAGCACACGAAATTCACTTTTTTCCATTTTCTCCTCAAATTAGTGAGTAGTCTGATAAAAATAGCTGTCAAACACAAACTAACTGACGCAGCAAGTTTAAATTTTGACAGGAGTCAACTGACAGATGTCTGTTGACAGGAGCAGTATTGCTGTTTCAGTAAAGAGGTCAGAAATTCAAAAAGTCACGGACTTATTGACCCGCCCTCGTATTATCCTTTATAAGGACTTATTTTAATTATTCGCGTCGCCTCATGTTGGGCGCCAATTAAATACAAAGAATAAAAAGAATAAAACACCGGGTTTAACAGAGAACTTATTTAATTTTATTTGTTCTTTTCTTTACTCAATTCCTCAACGATGAAGCCTTTGCCGCGTCCGCACTTTGTGGTTTACCGGAAACTTCTGCACACGCTCAATAGAAAGATCAAGCCAGTATCAAACGTTGCGCTTAATAGGGTTTGCATGCGACTGTTCTTTGAAATGCGTTCCCATAACGTATGAGTTTTGCTGTCTTCATACATAACTTGTACATCAACGATTTTTTGACTGTCTATATAAGGTCGATATTAAAAACAACTAATGATTTCAAACGCAAAAATAATAATATAATATAAAAATATAAATACGTTTGGGTTAGGAATTCGTTTGTTTTTTTTTTTTAAATTAAGCTTTTATAGTAAATTCATTTGAGGATTTTTCTAAACTATTGATTTCATAATTTTCTGGTTGAATTATGAGCAATTATGTAAATAATTAGTATTTCTATAGATCTTGAAAATAATATACAGTATAATGATATCTGTTTTTCCTCTTCACTTTCAAATACCATCAAATGTGTTTGTATAGACCATCCAAACGTTGAACATTATCCTGGCTTTTCAATCGCTCATCAAAACATTCGTAGTTTATGATCTAACTTCGACACTTTTCTCACTCATCTTGCATCTCTAAATCATTTACCCGATATTATATTTCTTTCTGAAATTCAGATATATGAAAACGAGGTTTCAAATTATTATATACCAGATTATGAAATAAAGCAAACTGTAATGAATCGAAGGCGGCTGGTGGTGTTACAGTTTTCTACAGAAACAAGCTAATCTACATATATATGGTGTGAAAAATGTATAGTAATTCAACAATTGAGAACGGCTGGGCCGATTTGGTTAACATTTTTTTTCAGTTGTTCGTAATTGCCAGGAGAAGGTTTTTATGAAAGAAAATGTTTGGAAAACCCTCCGGACAAGTCGTCTATATACACAGGGTGTCCCAAAAATCAACGTCAAGCCGGAAACGGGTGATAGGTTAAGTGGTGTCGGTTATCACAAAATTATAAAGAAAAATCTCAGTCGTGTACTTTTAAAATTATTGGCACTCAAAAAAAATCGAGAAATCTGACACCCTGTGACGATCTTTCAAGTGCTGTGACCGCAAATCTTTACTTTTCTTCGATTTTTTTGTCACGTAACCCTGAGTAACTCTTCTGTAAATTATGGTCCAAAGTTGAAACATAACTATTTCGGTTTTAACTAAAATATTCCTTTTTTGTCCATCCATGTATCTAAAAATCATTAATCACCCAAATTGAACTGCCTGTACTGACGAAAATTGTACTATGCCATTTTCGCAAGTAACTTTAAAAGATGGTGTATTTAGTCTGGATTTTAAAATGTGCTGCAGCCAGACTTTATCATGAGAGATACCCAAATGTTCAGCGTCATCTGGATCATCGAGTGTTTGTAAATGTGCACCTGTCATACTCAGAGGGTCACTTCCCAAATCTAATGGTTAGTGAGGGAAGACCCGTCATGCCCTACGAAGACAAGCAGTAGCACAAGACCCTAGTACTTCAGTACGTGCAATTGAAGAAAGCATAGGAGTACCAAAAGTACAGCACGCCGAATTCTAAGGAAAAACCAGCTCCATCCGTACCATGTACAGTCCAAAATCTGCTACCCCGATATTATCCAGAAAGAGTCCAATTTTGTCAAACGATGGTGCAGAGGTTCAGAGAAGCTCCGAGATTCTTCGAAAAAATTCTATGGTTGGACGAATCAACTCTTAAAAGGGACGGTTACATGAACCTCCACAATTTGCACGAGTGGCACGTGGAATATACACATTTGATGCGGGAAGATAGATCACAGTACCGTTTTAAAGTAAACATGTGGACGGGAATTTTGAATGGTGGAATTATTGGCCCATTCGAGCCGCCGCAGAATTTGAATGCGGAGGTTTATTTAGATTTTTTGGAGAACCACTTACCAAATTTATTGGAAGACGTGCCACTTAATATTTATGAATGCGAGTGTACCAACAAGATGGCTGCAAAGCGCATTATGCTCGCACAGTACGAAAGTTCCTCGATCGCGAATACTCCAACAGGTGGAGTAAAAAAAAATAAAAAATTTAAACGAGCTGCGCCAACTCCAGAAGATATGCCCGTCTTATTACCAGATCATTTGTAAGAAGATGTAGAACTTGCATTGCCGCTGGAGGCAAACAGTTTGAACATTTATTGTAAAATGCAAAATTGGTAGATGGCGTTTAGTCGCGCAACAAACAACAGTTGTATAAAGCGATCCTGAGAGCATACAGCAACAGAACATAGTGTTCTTTGTGCTCTGTGAAGGGAAAAAAATGAAATAAAATGACAAGGGTGGCATCTCTATCTGTTTCACTCACACTAGTCGAAATGGCGCGTTCATCCGTCTCAATCCCGCCGTCACTGTGTGTCTCGCTCATACTTGGCACTCATTTTAACTTATTAAAAAGAATTAACTATGAATCGGCTTTCTTCCGTCTAACAAGTGTCATACTATTTTGGAATCCAGACTAAACACGCCGTCTTTTAAAGCTACTTGCCAAAATGGAATAGTACATTTTTTGTCAGTAAAACCGATATAGTTATGTTTCAATTTTGGACCGTAATTTATAGAAAAGTTACTCAGGGTTACGTGACAATAAAAAAATCGGAGAAAAGTAAAGATTTGCGGTCACAGCACTTGAAAGATCGTCACAGGGTGTCAGATTTCTCGATTTTTTTTGAGTGCCAATAATTTTAAAAGTACACGACTGAGATTTTTCTTTATAATTTTGTGATAAGCGACACCACGTTTCCGGCTTGACGTTGAAGAATGTATAATAATTCATCAATTGAGAACGGCTGAGCCGAATTGGCTAAAATTTTCTTTCAGTTGTTCGTAATTGCCGGGAGAAGGTTTGGGAAAACCCTCCGGAAAAGTCGGGAAATTGGAAAAATCGAAAATTAATTTTTTGTATGGAATTTTGTGTGCAGTTGTTACGGAACGGCTTTTCGAATGGAAAGATAGAAAATTCTTAGTGAAAAACTCTGAAAGTTCCAGAAAAACGAAAAAAATTTGAATTTTTTTGTTCGACGAAATTTTGCATTTTATCGCATGATTTGATGATTTTGGACGATGTAAAGGTGTAAAATTCGTTGTGAAGCTTGGAAAATTTAGGATAATTTTGAGATTCATTGTGATAAAAGACTTTTTGCGTGAATTCTGGGTGGAGAAATTAACGAGATAAATAAAAGATGGCGCTGTGCTGCGATCAATGCCATAACCCAATAGATGGCCTTATACGTTGATTTAGGCTGTGCGCAATTTAACAACTGTACTTTTCGCATTGTCATTTTCTATTGAGCAAGTATGCTATTTTTCTTGCTGCAATTGATTCGAGTTTTGCGTATTATTACACTGATCCAGAATAGTCGCATAGCGCATCACATCCGTAAACGGTACAAGCATTACGATCAATTGAAATACAATGCGATATTTATCAATTCGATCATTTTTTCAGAAAATAAATATCCATTCATTAAATGTTACTGGAAGAAGACCAGCCGTAAATGTAGACTTGAATCGCGCTGCTTTCGAATACGATTCCGCAATCGCCTACAAAGATCTTTGCTGCGTTGATATCGGTTCATTGTCTGTCATATGCCAGTATTGCAATGCATTGAAGTTTCAATCGGAAGTTGTTGATCAACCCGGCGACAATCCGAGTTATAAGGTAATGGAGTCTCCTTATTATCGAAATGAACAATTCTTCTCCTTTTTTTCGAAGTTGCTTCCAAACGTTAAGATTCAAGGGCAAATTCACCATCGAGCGGTCTCTTTGTTACCACCACCAAACGAATTCCTTCAGATATATTTCGTTGGTGATTCGGCAATTGAACTAGATCAGCGTTGTGCAATTTTTACAGCGAGTAAACGTGGAATGGTCGAACAATTGCAAAATCTTCTGCATGAGCATAATGAATTGGTCAGATTGTTCAAAACCGCTTTCAGACAAAAGACGCCCTGGAGGCCGTGCAAGGTGATTGTTGGCGAGAATGTGGAATCACGCTATGTTGTTCCCAACCGTCGGGATGGTGGATAATTGCAGCGCGTGTACGAGACCCATCGGTCTTATGATGCACTTCAATACCCGTTGACTTCAATATAAAGATGTTCAATCCAACGACAGGTTTGTTTACAAATTATCACTTCTTTTTCATTCTACAACTAAGTTCGAATTCATATTTCAAGAGAAGAAACGAATAAGAAGGTCAGCTTAATGAATTTTTATGCGTATCGATTGATGATTTGGCAAGATGTTGACAATCATCTGCTTAGATATCGCCGGTTATTTCAACAGTACTGCGTCGACATGTACGTCAAGGTCGAAAAGGGGCGTCTCAATTTCGTCGGACGAATATACACATTTCATCCACGTCAAGATGAATGCTTCTAGCTTCGCTTGCTTTTGGTGAACACTAGAGGCCTAACATCCTGCGATTCCCTGGGTACTGTGCTGTGCTGGTGCTGTGCACCACTTTTCGGGAGGCTTGGCAACGTTTGAATTTGCTCGAAAACGACACACATTGGAACTCAACGCTCGCCGATGTAACTGTTTCTGCCCCAGCGAATTAAATTTGAACATCATCATAGCCACATGTCATCCGTCGAACCCGACCGCATTGTGGGGCAAATACAAGGACGAGGTGGCTGACATTTTGCACAGAGTTCGCACGACAATTTCCAATTTCAATTTTGACGAGATGCGCAACGAAGCGTTAGTTCTGATCGAAGACATGTGCGTGCTCATGTGTGGCAGTCTGCTGTCGGCATTGGAAATGACAGCGCCAAATCGTTCGATACACGATGCATTCATACGCGAATTGCAACGGGAGCAAGACTATGATCGATATAAGCTGGCCGAAAGAGTCCGAACAAATGTGCCGCTGTTGAGTGCGGAGCAGAAGAACGTGTACGATTCGCTGCTGAAGGTTGTTTACGATGGAACGGGAGGCACTTTCTCGATGCTCCCGGTGGGACGGGCAAGACATTTGTTTTTGCACTGGAAGACAAATCGAAAAACATTGTTTATCATATCGCTCTCTACAGATTTCGATTCCATTCAAATAAATCACATTGAAATTCGAACTATCTGTGTTTTATTGTCACTGTGGAGTTTATCTAAGGCGTTAAATTTGAGGCGATACGATGTTCGCCGGGTCCGCTAGTTATTTATGAAATTCAAAAAATCGTTATGAACTATCACAGCTGATCTTATTAAAGTTTCCTGTGAAATCGCTCGCATTACAGTTACTGTTTTATTTGAATATATATAGGTTACATAAATGTACAGTGAGGGTCTTTTTGGATGACTTTCTCAGATTTCTGATATCTCTAATATAAAAAAATACAATTTTGTTAGGTTGTTTGAACATTAACATACAGGCTGATTTTGTAGATGCTGATAGATTCTTATCACTTTTTCATCTTTTGGTTTTAAATCTTTATTAAATCAACCCAACCGACTAGGCTCGTGCTCATATCATATTTTTATAAGACTTTATCGTAGAAATATTATCGGCTATAAAACCGAAGCCTACGATATGAGTATAATGGACCACAGACTATCTTGAATTCAACTCGATCATTATATTCTAAGATTTCTCTCTTAAAAAGTTATTTTTATATATCTAATTGCAGTCGCAGTAATTAAATAAAATAAAAATAGTAAACCAAAGTGCCTAAAACAATGGATAACTGTTCCTTTATTCAATAAAATCAAATCAAACGAAATTTATTCGCGTGTTAAAAACATCAAATAATACGAAACTAAAAAAATCTTATAAAAACCTATGTGCAGAATCTAAAACTGAAATACCTCTTCGTAGATGTGCTTATTTTAACAACAAATTAGCCAATTTCCAAAACAAGAATGGGAGGTTGTTAATGAAATTATAAACAAATGCAAGTCTTTTTCCGATACCATTATAGGCATAAAAACACAGCTGTCTCCGATATTCTTGAAGTTGCTAATTTGCTTAATAATCCTTTTACGAAGATACATTTTTTCCAGGACATCTCTGAATTCAGTAGCTCTGAATTTCAATACGAGTATGATACAACTTTAAGCCAAGAGAATTTCCAATCAAATAGCTTCTTCTTTGAAGAGTTTACGGCTTTTGAAATTCATAAACTAATTTTTCTCTTAAAACATCTAACTCTTCGTCTTTTGATCATATATTAAGTTTTGTCTTGGAAAATAATTGTTGTCAAATTTCTGACGTTTTATGTTATATTTTCAATATTTGTGTCCAAAAAGGAATATTTCCACAGTCTCTATGAACGGCAATCTTAATACCACTCTGTAAGAAAACGATGTTATAATACTTAACAATTATCGACCAAATTCCCTTCTTTCAGTCTTTTCTAAGGTGTTTGAAAGAGGTATTACATTTCGAGTCTTATCTTTTTTAGGTAGAAAAGTGGTGGATCCCCGGAAATCGCTTTATTGAAATTAACTGGTGAACTGCATACAAGCTTAAATTCTTCAACAATCGCAGCTGCGTTATTCATAGATATCGCCCAACCTTTCGATTCAGTAGATCACAATTTACTGCTAATAAAACTTTATTGTGTGAAGTTTAGAGGGTACATTAATAATTGGTTTGCTTCTTATTTAAAAAATCTCAAGCTAATCGTTAAAATTAAAACTATTTTTAGTTCGCCAAAGATAATTAATACAGGTGTATCGTAAATCTCTGTCCTGGATCCTATTTTTTTTAATTTATATAAATTGACTATTTATTCAATATTTTATACGTAAAATTACTGCTTTTGCTGATGATGCAGCATTCTTTTGATCGAAAGACTGATATCTAAATCTTTCATCTGACGAAAATAATGATTTAGATATCTTGCGAAGGTGGTTCTGTGATAATTTTCATATGTACTATAATTCCCCCATTTTCTTACGATTTCTTTTGTCATGTCATCATGATCCTATAGCCTTTCATAAGAAAATAAGCTGTAATGAAACCTGCTTCCAAAAGAATGTATTGATCAATATGCATACTTGAGCATTATACTGGGTCATAGACATAGTTTAAAGGACCATGCTTTCTATCTTAACCGTATGTTGCTGAGGTGACAAAATTTCAACACAATTAACCTTTAATACATTTAGATTTCATTTTCCTGGCTTTGTTAGTCGTCAAAATTGTCTAGTTTGAGTTCCAGAAAATCTGCGAGTGATGGTTGGCGAACAAATGCATCCACAACGTCTCACTATTTGGTGCAGCAATAACAGATAATGGTGCTCGCTATCACAACATGATAATCCAGTTTTTTGCCCCGAAATTTCAAGATATGGAAGTAATTATGAAGAAATAATTCAATTACTTTAAGAGGCATTTCCTTGTCGTGCAATCTCCCGTTATGGTTATTAGAATTGGTCGCCAAAATCATACGATTTAACGCCGTTGGACTTTTTGCAGTGAAACTTTTAATCGCTCGTTGGGCAGTCATTCCGAATTCCGATGAAACGAAAGAGTGACAGGAAGTGATTCCAAATTCCGATGAAACGAAAAAGCAAAATAAAGTGATTCTGAACCCCGATGAAACGAATCCTTAGTCCCTTCTGGACTCACTAGATGGCATTCAAAGCTGTCCGATAATATTTGTAAAGCAGACTAACATTATCCAACAACGATGAATCCTCCGTACGATGTTGTATCATTATTTCCGCCAGTAGTGCTAATATGTAACCGATAAAACTATTATATTTCAAACTCACCTTAACACCCATCTCGTTTCTTCTTTTTAGTCACGCCCGCGCTGTGTCTCGTGTATTTAAAGAGTATCAATAATCCCTTGAGCGCGCAAATTAAAAAAAGATAAAAAGAATGCTAGACATTTGATAAAAAGAAAAAGCGACGGGAAGTGAAAGAGAGTGGGTAACGCGCATGGTGGGGCACTAACTCGAACGTAATGAAACATGAGCGGTACCGTTGGCGTCGTGGGTGACTACACAATGTACGAGTTACGTTATTGTTGTTACCATTGTTACCATCATCAAAGTAATCTGTGCACCGCTTACATTACGAAACCAAACTGAAAGGTTTTTGCACTGGATAGTCACACCCACAAGCCCAATCTTCACCCAAAAAAGTTATGGTGACAATTTGGTGGACATCGAAAGGACCAATCCGCTTTTCATTTCTTAAACAAGGAGAAACGATAAACGCTATCAAACGCATCCACCGTGCTCTCCTGATATTTCCCCAATGGATTACCATCTTTTCCGTAATCTGGATTCATTTTGCCGGCAGAAGGTCTTCCGGAATCGAGCCGAGGTCATCAAAGCTTTGAAGATTTCATTGCTTCAAAAAGTCAGCACTTCTACCAAAAAGGAATATTTGATCTTGTATAACGTTGGAAGAATGTCATAGATGCCAGCGGACCCTATTGAATAAAAATATACGGAAAAATAATATTGGCTTTTAAATACCTAATGCCTACATAGACATTACTTGGTAACAATACTAATAGCATCATCAACACGTAATGGAAAACTGCAGCTTAACCAGAAAATTTGACTTGACTGGGCTTGCCTTTTGCTTGTCAACGCCAAGAAGATAAGCAGCATAGAATAACCCTTCTACAGAATAGCTCCAGTGACATGGGTTGGACTAGTTTGGCAATAGCGGTAGTAGCATTGCGGGCAAAAAAAAACAATCGCGCCGCGTAAAAGAAAGAAAGAAAAAAAAGAAGACACAGTGAAGACGACAGAAAAAACATATAACGCAGTGCGGGTACTCCACCTCACCCGCTAATGGTCGTAAGTACTGTTCCTGGCACTCGGTCACAGCCATTGCTATATTTGTCATACGGCACAGACAGTGGCTGAGTGTATGTAACAGCGGATGGATAGCGGGTTCTTTTGTTGGTGCACCGTTTCCTATTACTGTAAGAGCATAACACCTGTAACAATTTGATTCGATAAACCAACATCAGAATTTTCATTTCGCAGCCTTGCATCGTTGGTGTTTATGTTTTTTGTGATTGTTTTCATTTTTTGTAAAGGCTCGGGAATTTAACGTGGACATAGCAAATATCCGCGGGCTAAGAAATAATCACTTCTTTGCGTCCGTCCACATCTGTAAATACAGGACAGCTCTTTTGGCACTTAGTGGGTGGCAGTGGCTCAAGTGCCAGTGTACTGGCTTCCCAATCGGACGGTTCGCGCTTCAATACCAGCCGTGACCAAAAGACTTTATTTCAGGCAACTAAAATTTCGTGGCCATAAATCATTGCCTAAATACAACATCAAGTCAATTTACACTAATAATTTAGTCTCCCCATTAAATGTTGGATGCCACCCATGGAGCGAATTAGCCAGTAAGCCCAAACATCTTTCCTTCTCTTTCTGTCCCATTTTCCGAAAAACCTAACACATGCTTTGTCATCATAAGTGTAGTCATACCCATTTAAAAGTTAAGTTCTTTTTAAATAAAAAAAGGTAGATTCCCGCCCACACCTCTCAAATCACTGTGATATTAACTAGTGCCTGAAAACTCTGGGGCTACGAACTAGTGCCACTATTCCTCTCTCACCGCGATCTCTACCAAACTCCACCATAATGTAACCACTGTTAAAATCCGGAATTCAATTTTACGTGGTTAAAATTCCATCTCCTCAAGAAAATTATCCACTACTTCTTTATTTACAGAAGCCCCAATTGGAAACCAATTCGACCTCTAACGAGTTAGATGCGCTGTCTGACTCCATTCAAGTCCCTAAAAAAGGCGAATCTTCTTCTCTCTCCTCTTACAGACCTATTGCACTTACGTCCCTTTTTTCCAAGGTACGGCAGTACGGTTTTCGTAGCACCAGGTCCTTTGGTAATTTGATGGTATGTCTAACCGAAAAGTGGAACCAAACCGTGGATCAATCTAGTGAGAGCAAGATAGTTGCATTTGATATTTTTAAGCCATTTGACAGAGTTTGGCTTAAGATTGGCTCAAGATGTACACTTGAGATCGATGGATTAGAATCTACCTTTCGAAACGTTCAATTGACGTTGGTTTCGAGTCTGATATCTACAAAATAAATTCTGGTGTGCCCCAGGGATCCGTTCTGTTTCCCACACTCTTTTTAATCTTCATTAATGATCTTTTGTCGGCTAGTTCGAATCCAATATATTTCTTTGCTGACCACTTGAACGCTTGCCATTCAAGCGAAATCCATACACCCAGCCATTATGAATGAATGGCACTTGGATGGTTGAAACCGAAAAACTTTCCATACTGAGTATGTGTGTCAACGAAAACCTACGTTGGAATGACCACATATTTGATGTCGCCAAGAACGCTGCAAAATATCTAGGATTCCTTAAACTGTGTTAAAAATACTTTTCCCCTCTGATCTGTCCTCAATATACGAGTATATTGCATTCATCCGTCCAAAATTGGAGCACAATGCCCATATCTGGTCAAATGCTCCTAAAACCTCTCGGCACATGGTAGATAGGAGTCAAAACCGTGAAATAAAACTAAAAAAAAACGTTAAGTGTGAACTTTCAACTCTTCATTGTACTGTATAATGTTCCTGTAGCTGCCATTTGCTGCAGGAAGTACGTCACTTATTTTCAAGTTACACTCAGAAAACAAAATGAGGAATCTCGGCAATCTACGGTTCACTGCAATAACAAAAATGATCATTTCATCAGATCCGCTTGAAGGGGCCAAGAAGATAAGCATATACCCCAGCATATCGACAGAAGTCGACACGCCACCCTTGCTGGCCGAGAGATTCAATCAAGGAAAGGAAGTCACGTCTTTTCGGCAGGGTAACAGGGTAACAGTAAAGAATAAGAATTTAGTTACATTTAAATTTATTTGTAGCTCAGTTCAAACAATATTATTACAATCTCAATATAGACATTAATTATTAAATAATGAAATGCATATTGTAATTGTGTTTACGAACATGCTCCTACCCGGTGGACGACTTTCGTCCGCAAGTGTCCTCGATTATGTACCTTACTTTACCCAATTGCAGTTGGAGTATGTCGTACTTCTTTTGACATAAGAGTCGTGTGTTGTGTGAGTGCGTGTGTGTTGATTATCTACATGTAAATGAGACAAAATCGTGTAAGTTAATAAATTGAAACATTACATGTAGGTGACAAGGATGACGACATAACAAACGGGCAACAATGGGAGATGAAATATGTGTCATTTGCTTTATTTGCAATAGTGCAATAGTATATTGTGATCGTTGACTAAAACTGGGTCATTTTGCGTCGCGAGTTTTGTTCGGTTTTTGTTTAGTTTTCGTTGGTTTCCCTTTTTTTTTGTTTTTTTTTTATTGTGAATAAGAAGGTAAGTGTTTTTATTTATTTATCTTTGGCTGCACCCCTTCCTTCCTGAAATTCGATTTCGTTTGAGTTGTGTACACCGGCGCTAGTACACAGTACACAGAAATTTGAAAGCAAAAAAATCATCCGTACACTAACATATATACATATACTCGTAAATATTTCAATATTGTTCCCTAAATATTTGTAAAATTGTTTTTAAATGAAATTACTAAATTGTATGTAGGAATTGTATTTCCAGTCCGTTAACCAGACCGATACAATACACATCTGCGATTTAAAATTTACTATTGAAAATAAAATAAACGCCACGCAGTCTCCGAGCGGCAGAGCGGTGTCGCTCAGCTTTCAATTCTGTTCTATTATTTTATTGTAGTGCTGAGCGTCAAGAAGTAATCATGCCGAAGATTGATATTGAAAGTTTAATTTTAGAAGTACAAAGCAGTCCTGTATTATGGCAGGATAAACTTAAAGATTTTAAAAATTAAAATATAACATACAAACTGTGGAGTGAATTATTGTTCAGGTGAGTTTAATTTTATTTATTTTAACTTTATTTTTATTCAATTTAGATATTTTAATCTTGGTTTAATGTGCAAAATCCCATAAATATTTTGTGAGTTCTGTTCTGATATTCAATGCTATTTGACTGCTTCTATTGAAACGAGCACTTGATTCTTGGCTAACTGAAGTTCCTGGAGTTTCGTCATTGTTCAAGTCTATTGTAAACTGGATGTAATCAAGATGACTATCGTCATCTCGCTCTCGTACAGAATTGTGTAATTTTCAGGCACAATTAATTAAATTAATTGCAGTGCTTGGTTTTGTCTCTATACTTTTTTGCAAAAATCGGCATTTTTGGGATAAAATTCCAAATGCGCATCCAATGCATTTTTTTGCCGTTGAAAGTCGGGTATTGAAATTTTCTCTCTGCGCATTTAAATTTCTGCGTGGATATGACCTTAACAGATACGTTTTAAGTGGGTAAGCTTCGTCACCAATTAAAAAACTTGGAAGAATAATATCTGATCCAGGCAATGCTTGTGAAGGAGGCGCATTAAATTTATCAGCTTCCAGTAGTCTAAATAAAGTTGAGCCAGCAAAAGTTCAATGTTTTATCGGCATCGGCCAACGCTTGCAGTACGATTGAAAAGTAGTGCAAGTAATTAAAATAGTTAGAGCCGGAACTCGGGGGACACCTTATTTGCCAGTGTTTTCCATCAATGCTGGCAAAACACTTGGGCAATTTCCAGCGCCTATAATAGCTATTAATAACTTTTTTAAGGTATTCGGTAGTTGGTTTTGGCATATATTTCTCGACAAGTTCTTTCCATATGATGACACTGTGCTTCTGCCCATACGAAGAGCGAAAGCTAGATCACGAAATGAATGTCCTGTAGCAAGAAACCTACAAATATTAAAAATTATATGTAAATAAACGAACAAAATTTTAATTTTTATATTCGGGATCAACAGGTAAATGGAAAAATTTGAACCAACGAAATCGGGTGCCAAAGCAGTTAATGTTTATATCAAATGGCCATTTTTTGAAATGATGTCATTTATAAAAGACACGATTGCTTCAGATCCCACTTAAGGCAATTTACGGGAGACAAAGGATTACAAATTTGCTCAAGAGGCCAACCATTCAAATATTGTTGACGATTTGTTAAGCGAGGAAATTTATTTGACCGATAGCCTGGCGGCCGCTACCAGCACTCCTTGCTCAACCACTAATTTAGCTAGTTTCTTCCCAAGTAAGAACCGAAAAGGGTGAAAAATAGCAGATGTGGGCGAACAATTGCTTAATACTCGTATAGAGAGAGAGAGAACGTCTTGAAATATTAAAGGAGGTCATGAAAAGGACGGAAGAAAATGCAGATAAGAAATTTTTCCAAAGCTTATTACCATTTATGGAAAAATTTAATGAAATCGAAAAACTCCAGCTCGAAGGAGAGTTTCATAAAATTATTTCAAACAAATTAACAAATTAAAAGCCAAGGAACAATAAACAATTAAATATAAACGCGTGCTTGTTTTAGTTTACCTTGATGTTAAAAAAGCCTCTATTCTGCAGAAATTGGTTTCCTCTATTTTGTAATTTTAGAACGAAATTGGTGCAACAGTAAATCAAATGATTGTATTGACATACGTAGGTATTGCCTGAATCGGTCTTCATGTTATCTAAGATTATTATACAAATGGCGAAACTCGCCATAACCTGATCTTTTTTGGTTTATTGAGGGAACACCATATCTTCTTTTTCTTATACTTAAGATAATTCTGTTGATTTTAAAACGACTTACTTGTAAAACACTGCGGCAAGCAGCACTCGATGATAACGACATTTTCACAATTATTCGCTCAAGAATTGCCGCTAAGTAAATGGCCACTTGCTACTCAGCTTTTTACCGCTCTGCTGCTTGCCGCTTACTGCGTGGCCTTAGCTTAAGGAAGATACAACAATCTCAATTTGAAACAAAAATTTTTTTTTCTAAAATTTTGAAATACTACAATATTACAAACAATACTGCTTGTACATACATATGTATTATTATACATCGATTCGATTAAATGTCTGTTCTCTAATGGCAAAAATATTTCCCATACGCCACCAAAAATAATTACCCATATTACTTTAAAAAAAAATATTGCGCATACGCCGAAGAAGGTCTTACTTTTATATCTTATATAGGGTGTTTCAGATAATGTGTCGAGGCCTCTAAGGGGAGATCCGTTGACATATTTTGAGAAAAAGATCATACTCGAGGAGGGGTTCGAAAATGCATCCTCTTCTAGATACAGAGGTTTTAAGCAAACCCTTACACTGCCCTGATTGGACTCCTATTGAAAGTAACATCTTTCAAATTTATGCCTGTTACCAAATGAACTTATAATTAAAAGTACATTAATTGTTTCAATGTAAATGTTGCCTAAAATTAATGTGTCAAAAATTACTGAAGATCAAATGTGATTTTTCTTTTAAAAATTTGATTTTCTCCCCTTTTTTATTATTAACTCCTAACTTTTGCAACTTTGAAACGTGTACCTAGTATTTATATACAAAACAAATCAGGTCATTTCATACTTGCAAAAAAGATAAAAAGTAAGGCCCATTTCCAAAACATGTACGATTATTTTAAGCCAAAATGATATTTATGAATGAACATTAATTTAGTAGAGTTCTCGGATTTGATAGCCTAGTATGTTTAGGGAGAACTTCCATATGGACTTGAAAATCTTCCAAAATCTCTTCACTATTGTTGAGCCCTTACTTTTGCCAAAGAGAAATTCGAAGACAACTAATTATAAGACTTCTTCAAAAATGCGCGATTGTGTTAGAGTATCAATAGTTACGTAGATGGTATAGATTACTGTCTATAATAATATAGTTGATTTGTTTGTAGATATCTAGCAAAATTGATTTTGGTGTCTGTCTACAGAATAAGCAAACAGTATTTCGGAACCGCGTTTGCTCTGCCATATACCAAGCATTGAGCAACGAAATCGCCGCTTTCAACGAAGTCGAGTTTTTAATAATTGCTATGTGGAATTTATAAAACAATAAACACATTTCCATAAAGTGTCCAAAGAGTACCGGAACCTTATTTTACAATTGCAAGGTATAATACATATACCTAGATAGAGCCCTTTTCAGAAGGCATGTAAGTTGCACCAACAAAACCGAAAAAGTTAAAGAATTATGAACGCATCGCTAACTATAGGATTAGCAGAGTTAGAGCAAGATACCGTCAACTACGTCAAATCTATTTTTTTAACTGTCACAAATTTATCGCAGATTTATTGTGCCACACAATTGTTACAAACTAAAATATTGGAGACATATCATCGGTCGAGGAAAGGTTAGTATAACACAAAATATTGTAATATTCTCCCTCACTTCATATCAAATTAAGAATTTAGCGTTTGAACAGGATTCGCTAAACCGTCTGCACAAATCTTCTCTTTGTAGACATTTTCGTATGAGATCCAAAATTCAGCGCGAGACAGGCTTTAAAGTGAAAAACAAAATGCTTTTTTGGAAAAGTAAAAATTAAACCTAAGACGCAGAGGTATGAAGTGGAAAGAAATTGGTATGCTTTCAACAATGCAACAGCTAGATTTCCCTTGGTGGTTTCCTGTTTGAAGCTAGTTGTCTGGATAATTTCCACTGCTAGTTATACCTACGAGTACTATGATGAGATAATGATAGGTTATAACGAAAAATAAAACAATTCAGCAACATTCATATTGCTTTGATGTTTAATGTTATTTTCTTTTGCCCCTTTGTCTTGTGTTGTGTTGTACTCGGCTATATGCTATAACATATTAAAAAAATATGTTTCACGTTTCACATATGATATGGGGTTCCTTTGAGCAGTAAGAGCACAGACTGACAAAACAAAGAACCATTCTAGAATTAAAAATCTTTCCATTTATTTCCGGCCACAATAAGCAACTCATGAATTAAAAAAAAAAAAAAAAAATGATTAGCCTTAAGGATAAAATATAAATAATTCTAAATAAAATGTAAGTAAAGTCGAAAGACATAGATATAAGTATTTAGAGTAGCTTAGAGTGCCTGTGTGGGGCCAGTAAGTTAGTATAAGACTGTTAAGTAATTGTAAGCTAGCATTTAAGCGTTTTTTGTTAGTATGTAAGAGTTAATTAGTAAGAAAATAAAATGCATTGAAAACTAAAAAAAAAACTAATGAATTAAAAAAATATGTGGGGACTAATTCAAGTTCTAACGGAAAAGCCTTATGGTATTAAGTCGAAGTTGGTGTTTAGTTGTAAATTATGTGGGCTATTATACCTGAGATTAAAGCTCAGTTATCGGGCTATAGGTAGAAAAAAAAATTGTTTTTTTATGCCATTACCTTAAGCAAACCTTTCATCAGGCAAAGCAAAACCTCCTGAAATTAAAACATTCGCCTTTCATTCTCTCGCAAGGGCAGAGAAATTTGGGCTTAGTGTGTGATGCTAATGGCGAACGCACATGTTAGGGTAGCAAACCCAGAGTCTTTCTTCGATTGAGAATTGGGAAAGTCTGCTTATGCTCTTACCAGTTCTCTATTCTACCCTTTAAAAATAGCCTGTTAGGTAGGAAGTATCAACCGTGGTAGAAAACAAAAGTTGAAACGGCTTTCTGCAGCTTTAAAAAGTAACATAGAGTGGTCTACCTGCAAAGAGTATACCAAGCAGATGTAGAGAGAAAATATCCGCTATGAGAAACTCCCAGAGGAACTTTAGCCCGACTATCGAATCCAACAATAAAACGTTTCGTCTAAGGTAAATTCTGGCTAAAATGCCATCATCGGCATTCAATACCAAGAGAAGATATAGGTTCTTGGCTAAGTGACATTAAGTGTACATTCCTTTGGCCGCATTATTGTCTCCGAAAATAACCTATCTATTCAGAAAAGGCGGTTGCAATGGGTATGAAAGTTGTAAAGGAAAGGAACCACGATTGCAATATAGGGAGATCAATACAATTTTCTACTTCTTTTAAGGCACCAAAAGTACGAGTATATGCAAGATCATTATTTCATAACCCAAGCAAATCAAACCTGGATGCTTTAAACTACGAGTAGGTTATGTTCTCAAATACTGGTCGAATACCTATATAATTTGCATCTTTAAAGCAGTGGAGAAAGCATGTAGGAAGGCGTGCAGAGGAACATAGCAATAAAAGTGCTCTTACCTATTTTGGCTTTTAGTGGACCAGTTTCGAGAAAATTCCTAGCAATTGTAAGCGAAAAACTTGTGTTTTTTTCCAAACTAAACTAAAAAAGGGACATAGAAAATCATATCAAAGAACCAAAAGTACAGATTTCTAATAACACAGAAAGGCTTTCAGTACTGTTTCAGAAATAGTGCATTGGCTTTTCGCGGCAGTTAATATACCTATCCTCTACACATATTTGGATCGCTACTTTCGTTTCTGGTCTTCGGAAAAAGCTACAAGCTCTCAAACTCCACCAAAATTTACGGATTTAGTCGAATGAATTTAGGTTGCATTCTACAGCCACGCCTTCATACTCTCTAGTTGCGAGACTGCAGCAAATTTGTCAAAAACAGTACTGCGAGACTCCTTTTTGACAGCAGATTCTTTTTCAGACGTTTCCTGATAAGAATGAGTGGAGGAATAACCAAATAACTGACGTGAAGAAACTGGTGTGGGATCCATTGGAAAACTCTAGGAGAAACGCCTCAAGAATAACAGGCAAATGTAGTGTCTTCCAAGCTGTTGTAATTACCATTTTTTTATTTTAAAGAACTTAACACTCAAGTGGGTATGAATACACTTATAATGCATCAGCATGTGTTTGGGCTCAATGGTTATTTCGTTCTATTGGTGGCATCCAACTTTTAATGCGGAGACTAAATTCTTAGTGGAAGTTGGCTTGTTATTGATTTGCAGTCAACTTCTCATCTTACTTGATTTTTTTAACTGAAAAAAATTAGTGTCTTTCGGGCGCAGTCGGGATTCGAACACCGAACCTTCCAACTTTAAAGCTAGTCCATTACCACTTGAGCCACGGCCACACACCCATTTTTACCCATTGGTAAAAACATTGGAGTTATTGACCCAAATGTTAACGTTTTTCAAATAAAATAAAAAAACTTTAGAAGCATCATAAACAACTCACTTACAACCGGTGACGGCGTAGACTACTAGTAAGAAACACTTATTTTTATACTGAGTTGCGAAGTTTATTACCAGTGCCCGTTATGGTTCGATAAATACACCGGTTAATAAAATGTTAACTTTTTTTTTTGTCACATGAAAACTTATATCAAATCTTGAAAGTAATAGGGCCACCAAACAATTATATGTGAATAAAAAAAATTGGCACATCAGGTTTCCTTGTGACATCAATGCACATATTTTCGTATAAAGTACAAACACCAGCTACATTTAGAGAAATTATTGCTTAATATAGAATAAATACTTATGATTTTCGTGAATATTTGCCTTCTGGAAGGTCTTTTTTAAGTCTCCAACAATAATCTGCTAGCATTCCTGGACCATTTCCATTTCCATTTCCCTTGATAGCGCTTCTCCATTAAGGAAATGTCCTGATGGAACCTCTCGCCTTGTTCATCACTCACAGCACCCAAATTTGACGGAAAGAAATCCAGATGAGAGTCCAGCATATGTATTTTTAAGGACATATTACATTCCAAAGCTTTATATGACATTATAAGTGCATTTATTAAGTCTTTGTAATTTTCCGATTTATGGTTTCCTAGAAAATTTTTGACAACATTCACAAAACATTTCCAAGCGAGTTTCTCCTGATCATTCAGTTTTTCTTCTAAGCTCTTATCCTTTATTATGTGCAACGGTGGTAAAAGAATGTCATCAGGGTTCACTAAAGGATAATTTTCACACTTTTATGGCCTGGAGTGATTTACACTTGGGCAACACTTTCTTTGTATAGTGATTTTTTTCTGTCCCTACTGTCCCATTCGCAAATGAAACAGCAAAATTTTGTGTAACCAAGCTGTAGTCCAAGCAAAAGTGCAATGACTTTAAAATCGCAAACATTTTCCAAGCGTGTTTACTGTATTAAATTTGTTCAAGAAGAAATCTCATATTTTCGTAAGTCTCTTTCATATCAGAACCATGAGCAACCGGCACTGAAGGAAGCTTATTTCCGTTATGCAGCAACACTGCTTTCAAACTAGTTTTTGAGGAGTAAATGAACAATCGCCAGTGATTTGGATCATATTCAAAATTTAATAAATCCATCAAATCAGGAACGTTATTACAATAGACTAAATCAGCTGCTTTAGAAAAGTAAAGTTTTATTTCATCGTCACGATGTCGAAAATAAGAAATTTTCGTATCAGGAGAAAGTAAATTCCAGTCATTTAACCTAGACCCCAAAAGCTCAGCCTGGTTTTGGTCACATCACGTACTAAATCGCTTAAATCACTTTGTGTCAATAAGTGCGGTTCTTTTAAAGTTGACGGTTCATAACTTGGTTCACTGTCTTCAGATACATTATCGTGCTGACTTAGAACAATTTCCGGAGTAGAATACTGACTTTCTGATCGATTTGGAGGCTTTGGCACAGGTAGTTCGGCACTATGTAGGATGGGTCTGTTGGCCGAAGAAAAGTTTGGATACTGGATAGTGTGTTTGGACTAGGTTGTAATGCCTTTTGTTTCAGTCAAACAAAAATAACAATCACTTACATGATCCTTTGGTTCGGTCCATATCATTGGTATAGCAAATGGCATATGTCTGGGTTCTTGTTTAGCTAACCTAATAGCAGTCTCACACACGTTACACAACACTTATGTGGAATCCACGATTTATCTTGATTCCTCACATGAAATCCAAAATAGTCTAAATAGCACTGTTTAATTAATGATGTGAAATTTCGACGCTGAGATGTAAAAGTTAACTCTCCACACACATAACAAAAACTGTCGGGGTTGTTAGAACACTTTCGTGGTATGTTTACGATATAACAAACGTATACAAGATGTAAGTTAGTTGAATGCAATAGTTATATAGTCGTCTAAATGAAGTTATTCAAAAAAAGACACGTATATGAAGTCAGAAATGAATATGTAGATGTAACAAAAAAACTGGACGTAATTGAAACAAAAATATTATATATTGTTAATGAGGGTACACCAACATGAACAAAATTCATCACAAAGTTCGTGTGACAAAAACAGTGTTTACCAGTGATATTAGACTATAATTGTTAGAAATATTACCTATAGAGCACCTTAAATCAGTTACTGCTATTTGGTATACACTACAGTTTTTTTTTATTAATGAACGTTTTTTTATTTTATTTATTCGCAGCAATTCTTCTTATCATTATTAGTAGCTGTCAGGCTTATGTTCATGCTATGCTAGAAACAGAGTAATGAGAAAACTGATGAGTTACCGAGAAAGAGGTCAACGTTACATAATGAATAGGCCTTTCTCTTTTTTGAAGTTTTATTACGCTCTCTAAAATAAATTACTGGTGGTGAAGATATCGGTTGAGTCTAACTAAACCTTTGCTACAGATAACACATACACTATAAGGGATAAATGCTTATAGCTCTTCAAGACGATAGCTAGGTAATTATAACCTTATTTTGAGTAAAATACTTTTAACAAGTATTTCAGTGTTAGATATTTTTGTTATATTCAGCTGGAAATTGATCTTCTGAATACGCATATTTGATCTATTTAATACGTATGATTTATCTTAAAGTATTTTGTATTTTGTAACCGACTGAACCAAATGTCTTTGTTATGTCAACAAAGGGTACCGCCAATAAATTGTTGTCATTATGACTATTATTAATATCAACGCAGGTATTCAAAATTGCATCCTATGTCCAAAGATCCTAGAAAAAGCCAAACTCACACACAATAAAAATTAAGCTTTTTCTGAAAACAGTAGTTCCCTTTTATACAGCTTTCTTTGATCCGTTTCGTCTTGTTTCATAATATCATCAATGTAAGTTCATTGGATAGATGGGTAAACGATTTTAACTTTTCAGTTTCCCGTCCGTGTTAAAAACCAGATTTTCAACTTGAATTTGTTTCTCTTTATTTAGCCATTCATCTCTTACATTCTCTGTTGTTGCAGCTTTTTCTTTCTTCTAATGGGGGATCGGATAGCAATAATAGTTTTTTCAATTGTTATGTTTCAGCAGCTGTCAAAGTTACTAATGACATCCAGCTGTCAAAATATTTAGTAAGGTTTGCCATTACCATGCACCGTTTTAATTTTTTATTTTTAAATATTACCAGTACCAAACGAGCTTTCAATCGTCACACACGAGTGGACAGACGCGGTATTTATTTTTTCTAATACATCAGTTTCGGCCACTTTTTCTTTTTGTTTGTTAAAGTAATATACAGCGAAGTTAGTTACTCTCTTTAAGCAATAAGGCATATCAATTCATTAAACATTTTTATAAATCCCTTTATTTCCTTTTATTCAAGTATTTAATTCAGTTTCCCTCCGCAAACAAAAAAAAACTCACATAAACAGTTATTAAAAGCACCCGCCGCTATGGCGGCAAAAAAAAACAAACCAGTTTAGTGACCTTAACCCAGATGACACAATGCAAGACGATAACTTAGCCAAAAGAAAAAAAACCAATAGAGGCACACATGTTTCAAATGAACAGTGGCCAATGCTAAGTTCTCCAAACAAAATGGTATTTGATTTTACTCGTTTTCTTGTAATTACAAACTCTCCCACCGATAACGACAAAACACCGATTGCTAACCGCAACCCAATCGTGATAGGCAAGGGCATTGACGCAATTTCATCTCAATACAAAGATATCAAAGCCCTCCGAAATGGTGATCTTCTAATACAAACAAACAACAAAGCCATTGCAGACAGATTTATAAAGTGTAAGTCGCTCGGTCATGTACCAGTTGACATCAAATACCACCAATCACTCAATTCCTGTCAAGGACGTATATACTCGCCTAATATTGCCCACCTTGAGGAAGGCGACATCCTAGACTCGCTCAAAAGATTCAAAGTAACACAGGTAAAGAAATTGCTTAGAAACGATGGACAAGCTCTCAAGGCAATAGGAGCAGCCATTTTAACGTTCGATGCTCCCGCACCCCCAAATGATATCAAATTAGATTGGCAGATTTTGGAGGTGGATCCATATTATCCAAATCCAATGTTTTGCAGAATATGTCAAAAAATTGGACATACCAAAAACCATTGTAATGAGCCATCTCCTCTCTGTGCAACTTGCGCCGAAGTTTCCCCAAATATAGGTGAATGTAAGAAAAAGTACTGCATAAATTGTAAGGCCGATGATCACCCATCGAACGATCGCAACTGCCCTACATTTGTACGAGAAAAAACAATCATGATAATAAAAACCAAAAATCGCTGCGCGGTTAAGGAAGCCAGGGAGGAATACAAGAAGTCTGGACACATGTATATGCCTAAAATACAGCCTAGAGAAACCAAAAAATCATTCGTGGAAATAATAAGAGAAAGAATATCTTCAACGACCCCGCCAGCCACCTCCATCTCCGCAGATAAGAAACAGGTAATTGTCAACAGCACAAACCCCACCATAAAAGTCACAACAAAAAACACATTTACTCTCTTAATAACAAAAACCAATACACCCACAGTATATGATAAAATAACACCCAATATTAAAAGAACCCAACTAACTACCGCTATTACTCAACAACAATACCCCACTCACTCAATCATTACTCAAACTAACACTAACAACACACAAGCAAACAGCTCGGAGCAAACGCATGGACACAGATCAGCTGTGCTCCACCTTAAAACAATACATTTCTACTAATGCACCTGCCAGTGCTCCCATGCCTTCACCTGACAAATTATTGCCCGAATTATGTAATACTCTAACAACAATATAACAAAGTCCATTAATATACTTCCACCATAATCCACGCTCATTACAAATCAAACAAAATATAAACAGTCAAAACCACAATTATCTATATTTATTTTAATTAAATTATGGATATACAAAATAAAAAAAATAATATAATAATCCTCCAATGGAATATCCAAGATTGTTACTCTCCAATCTGGATATTTTCATCCAAAAATACTCACCACTATCATTGCATTACAAGAAACAAAAATGCTTGTAGCTAAAGCACCCACCAAATATAAAAACTACGTGGTATATTTTAACAATAAGCCCCACACTAGCAGCAAAGATGGCACAGCTATCCTCATAAAATCAGGAATTCCGCACTCATACACTTTCTCACCTTGGGTTTCTTGTCCAAACGCTCCAAATAAAACTAGCGCAACCGATTACTCTGCAGAATATTTACAGACAGTCTCATGAGACTGTGCCCCAGCAGGATTACATCAATTTGGCTGCAAATCATCTCTCGCACAGTATAGTGATGGGTGATTTCAATGCCAACAACCCCCTCTGGGGCTCTCCCCTTATAAGCAGTGCAGGATCGGTCGTTGCAGACTGGCTGCAACATTCTGATCTTGTACTGCTGAATGATGGATCCCCTACCCATTTCTCAACAAAAAACACATTCACTGCAATAGATCTAACGCTCGCCTCACCGGCTATAGCAGCTGGTGCTAGCTGGAAAGTACATGACTCTTTTCTAGGCAGCGATCACTTCCCCATAATTATTGAAACCTCGGAACCGTACACCTTCTGCCAAATTTTCCGCTCCCGCTTTGTCGAATCCAATGCCAACTGGACCAAATTCGCATTAACTGCCGAGGAGGCTTCTACTGCAACCCCCATCTCCCAAAATGTCAACAAAGAAGCTGCCAACTTGAGAAAAATTCTAAGAAAAGCAGCAGCAATCTCTATTCCTTCTTCCCATCCACCACACAATCCTCCGCAACCCATCTGGTTTAACTCCAATCTGAAAAAGCTAGCAATCGACAAGAGAAAGGCGTGGTCTATCCTTAAGAGACATCCAAATACCCAAAACGCCATTGCATATAGACGTATAGCAGCAACCATGAAACGTGAAGTCCGCACAGCCAAAGCCGAAGCTTGGTCGAATTTCCTAGCTTCTCTCAACCCCACTCTCGACTCTAGTTCCTTTTAGAATCGAGTAAGAGCGATCAATAGCAATCGTTTTCATCGTGGCATTGTGGCCATTAAACACTATTTGATTATTATCGACCCCACCGAAATAGCTCAACTCTTTGCAAACAAATGGTCTGGATATTGCTCCGATGAAAATTTTTCACCCTATGTAAAAATACGAAAAAATAACTTTCAGGCTAACCCAGAATTTCAAAGTACCCACCCGTCCGATGACAAGATCCCAACAATTACTCTCCCAGAGCTCTTAGAATGGCTTAAAGCCACCAAAGGCTCGACGCCGGGCTCAGACAAAATAAGTTTTAAAATGATTAAACACTCACCAACAGTAACAATGCTTAGAATAGTCGCCCTATATAACAACGTTCTCGAAAATGGGGTTTTCCCACATGAGTGGAAAAAAGCCCATCTAATTCCGATCCCTAAACCACATGCTGACCATCACTCCATTGATGGATTTCGCCCAATCGCTCTTCTTTCTGTCCTGTCCAAATTATTTGAAAAAATAATCGGGAACAGACTAAAATGGACGCTGGAAAAACATCTTAGTAATGACCAACATGGCTTCAGACCATGTAGAGGCACGGATTCTCTGCTGAATATGCTTGATCAAGCAGTGCATACAGAGTTAGCTTCTCGAAAACACTCAGTTCTCCTTTCCATGGACAAGGCTCTCCGATTTTGACAATTCTGTATAATGCTTATGTGGACTCACTTCCAACGGACATAAAACTGGACAACCAACACATAAAAGCACGTTTAACATACGCTGATAACCTCTTTGTACTAGCGTCAGGGCAACCAGAAGAAGTACAGAAAGCGCTTAACGAAACCCTTTCAAAAGCTTTAACGTGGTGCCACAAATCAGGAGCCAAATTACCAGCCTGCAAAATGGAAGCTTTGCATATATGCCGCAAACACAGATGTCCAGCCACCTCGATAAATATCGGGGATATCAGGTTCCCCCACCTGGACAAAATGAGGGTCCTCGGTCTAATATGTATTAAAACGTGGAAATGGCACGCTCATGCCAAAACTGTATCGGAAAAATTATCCAGAAACCTAAATCTCCTCAAAGTTATTTGCAACAAACACAAGGGGCCACATATAAATACAGCCATCAGCATAGCGCAAACGCTAATCAGGGGGCGCATACAACACGGTATCATTGTCTACTCGCACTGGACAATACGAAATGAAATGCCCCAACGCCACCTCTAGTATACTGGAAAAAGTTCGCTAAAATCATGTCCAACGGCAACTTCGATTGTATTTTATACACCGATGCCTCTTATCATGAAGGAACAACTGGCTAGATCGTCAAGCTGACGAAATCCTAGTCCAGAAAATAACAACACCCAACCAAAACTCCTTTATTGGAGATGTAATGGCACTTGTTGAAGCTTTCAAAATCGCCAACACGACGACATGCAAGACGGCTATATGCAGCGATTCCCTCAGCACAATTCGTAGTATAAATAACAACAGAAGTAAATTGCCCATTATCCAATTTCTTCGGTCCATTATTTGCTCAAATTCCCCGAGAATACATATAATATTCCATGTTGGTATTCCAGGTAACGAAAAGGCCCATGATTTACTCCATACCACCTTTTGCAGTAGATATTTGGACCCAGGTAACAAACAAATTGCACGAAGAAGCTGAACGCCGATGGAGCCAATCAAACTCGTTTTTAAGGCAACACAAGCCTTCCCTAGAACCCGTCCTCTATAATAAATCGCTTAGCCGGCTACAATCTATTCAACTCTGCAGGACAAGACTAGGACACACATTGTTTAACAAAACACACCTCTACAAAATGGAAACCCCACCACTATGCGACCACTGCAACAAAACCCGTTCAATATGTCATATACTACAGAGCTGCGTACTTACAAAGCAACACTTCGGAGACCCTCCAACGCTACGTGAGCTACTGGATCCATCATTATCCCCCCAAACATCTAAATTTTTTTCCTTAGTTTCCAAACACAAATTGATAATATAAAAAAAAAAAAATAATATTCATTTAAATAACATATCTGTTTATATTTTGTATTCCTATAACGGCCATATGGGCATAATTCCCCGGCCTTGTTATCCGGACGACACAAATTCATTTGTATCCGTTCCTGTGAATAAAAAAAAAAAAAAAAAAAAAAAAAATATTATCGAAATTCCGGTTCAGTTGCAAATACGCAACGTGAATTTCGTCGCGTGGTAGGTCGTCATCATGGCTTCAGTGTGCAGGCAATTCGTCGCACCGTAGAAATGTTTGAGCGTGAGTACACTCTTTTGGATTTCAAGCCATCAACCAGGCAGAGATTGGTGCGAAATCAACAGAACTGTAGCGGCCAGTATCGAAGAAGACCAAGAAATGTTGATTCGGCGCCGATCAGCTGAATTGGGTATCACCAGAGAGTCAACCCGGCTTATTTTGCGGTTGGATTTGGCCCTACATCCGTATAAGATTGTGCTGATGCAAGAATTGAAGCCAGACAACGATAGACAACGCCGTGAGTTCGCTAGTTGGACAGATAGAGAATGAAGCTCAGCTTTGCCCCATCACCTTGTAAATTCTTCTCCTGCCCATGGAATGTCTTAAGGCAGGGATGAAAGCCTGAGTCATATAACTGACTAACTCAATTTATCTATACTGTTGAACCTGCAATTTCGACACCATTGTAAATGAAGCTCTTTGATATTCATTCTTATTGCTGCAAAAATTGCACCGTTTTTGTTCGGAACCTGAAGAGGAAATTCCAATTACGAGGATCGATTCACATTTTAACCCTGCTCTTGGTGCTTAGTATCAATTATTTCTTATGCATTGATGTTGTTGGATTCCTCCATTAAATGTGTTGTGATGTGCAACCATTATTATTTCAATGAAATACCTCGCCATCCTAAACAAATCGAAAATTAAAAAAAAAACTAAAAAAAGAATTGATTTTTATTTTGGGCACTAGTTAAATCTGTAAAAACCACTTTGAATTTATTCTTATATATATACTCGTAATATAATATTGTAGAAATATATATACATCTGTATTTATTTATTCATTTCATGTTATTAATACTTGTTATGACATATTTTAACTTAATCTAGTTAATATATTATTTTAAAAATTGTAGTATCAACTTATATATCATATTTTCAATATTTTCATATTTATTTTCATAATTGTAGTATAGTTACTTATAGCTAAAATACGGGTAAATTGCGGGTAAAAAACTGCAAATGAGTATACCTATATATAAAGTGGGTAAATTAAAGTATTAATCTACTTAGGTAGCTACTTACGTAGCTCAAAATTTCATTCTACAATTCACCATCTACTGGCGGAATTATGTCCTTGTCCGCAAAAAAATCGTATGTCTTCAGCCCTTTGTCTCTATTGATTTATGAAAACATAACATTTCATAACATAACCCAGCTGCATGGGTTTTAGTTGAAGGCAATACCACAACAAAACGATCACGCGACTTTTTTTGATAACACACTTATGTTATGACCTTAGACTGTTTTCGGATTTGGAACCATATTAGAATTTCCTAATTAAGAAGAACTTTTGCTAAAAATCTGGCTCTCGTATATTACGGGAGCGTAATCCAAGATCTTGCCCTGTTTGATGTAGAGAGAGATCTCGCGAAGGGGATTGAAGAGCTTGCACGTTATAGGTATCAGGCTGTATATTTTGAAAAGGAAATACATCGTTAGGTGAAAACCACTTAATCCTTTATCTCCTGATGTTTTCGGGTGATGCTAATGATAGTGATAACCCTACCTTCCCATCATCAAGTGGAATATCTTCTTAAATGTCTTTAGTGTTTCAAGTCCACTCATGCAATGTGAAATTTCCGCGATGTCCGCTATGAAAGTATGTTCACGAGTATGCTATGTCAACACAATATCACAATATATTATATTATTAAGCATTAATGATCCAACCATCAGATTCTAATTTAATGAATTACTACCGAAACACTTTGCAGTTACATCTAGTACCACCCGTAATTTCGACATGCATGATGAGGACCAAAATAGTGGTACAACGGCTAGAGTACCTCATCATTATGTTCATCGACTCCCGTCATGTGATTAAACTGCAGATATTCATTAATATATTATACTTAAAGTATTCACTGTGTAGTGCAGGGTTCGCGTTAAACCTCCTTCCTATTTGATGAAGCCTAGGCAAGAGCCTTTGCATCGGAGGCTTTAACAAAGATTTCAATCGACCTTTAAAGGGAAGGCGTACTTCATATGGGCCGTGCGGTAGACTTACGAGTACATGAGGGCTTCAGTTTACTCGGATGCGCCTTTGCCAGTTGTTTTTTTTTTAATTTCATAGTAATATATTTATTTTTAAGGTGTGAATATACGAGTAAATGCACATAATCTTTCTACTAAACTTTTTATAGCAAAAAAGGAAATAATTATAAGATATCAGCCAGCATATTTAGAAGAAAACAAAATTGGGAATGAATACATCAGTAAAGTAATTATATATAATTCTCTACCATTAAATATATTCCAAATACTCTCTTATGACATGAATTCTACTAAATATTGAATGCAGTTTTCCACCCTCTGGAGTTTCTAAATCGTCCAATTAATCCTCAAGACATAACATAATAAAAGCAACATGCTGCCCTATCGTTAATCATTTATAAGACGAAATGTGAAAGCAGGAGGCACTAAACTTAATTTTTACCAATCCCCAAGCAATCAATTCTTACGAGTAAAACGGAAAAGGGATAAAGATATATTCCAGATGCAAGACAATAAGTGTGTGTCTATTCGTTGCTAGTTCAATCAATTTTGTGGCATCTGTCTAGACGTAGGACGACAAATATGTTTGCAAGGAACGAGTAAATTGCCGAAGTACTCGTAACAACTGAAGTGGAGGCAAATATTTTATCTTATCATTTAATTGCCCATCAATCAATTTAATTGACAGTTAATGGATATGCCTGCTATTCTGTGTGAATCACCTTTATTTTTCTGCCACAATCTAATTCCAAATGACTTTCAGTAGTAAAGTGTGCTCAGTTTTGACTGATAGATCTTCCAGGGAAAACTTTCAAACTGTGATGTGTTCTTTGGCATTTATATTTAACTTTATTGGGTGATTTGTCATCCCGAATAGACCTATGTATATCAGAAAAACGATGCTGTATCATTCAAACTTATTTTGGGAATCTGTGTCCGATTCTCAAAACGTATAAAAGATTACGAGATTTCGGTCCTCATAATCTTCGACCAACTAAGCTCACAACTATTATTATTTATTATTCATTTATTTACAATGGTAATTTAGCAAAATTCATTTGTGTTACCCGCAAAGTGGGAGGCTTATCTGCAGGTTGTTAATATATTATACTATATTCGTACATAATTTTATTACTTTAATTGAAATCTAATAATGTTTAGTTCTGTAGGCATAAATTATTTTGTTATTAAACTATATTAAATCAAGTTTTAAGTTACTGAAAATAGTAAATAGCATTTAAATTCAGGGCAGGAAGTTGTTTGCGTTTTTTATAGTTCTCAATGTTTTTTAGAGTGGAATGGATTGAATTAAAAAGTGTTGGAATCAGATGAGCTGGCTGTTTTCGTCCGTAGTTATTTTCTGTAATATAAGATTCTATCTTAGATATACTTCGGAAAATGATTGTTGTTGTTATTAACGATTTTAAGTAGGTGTTGTTGAATATTTACAATCGAATCTAAGTGAATTTTTGAGGCATTTCCCTGATCTAGTATTGCATACTCAGCTAACGAGTAATACACATTTTTCAGGACTTCGAATATCGTATATTTCTTGTTGTATGTTATCGCCAGAACTGCACTATTCTATTGTGGACGATGTTGATTGATATGGTCATGCCAAATGAAGCAGTCATCTATGCTGATTCCCAGGTATTGAATAGTTTTATTACTTTAATGGCTGTGCTTCTAATTATTTTTAGACCAACTTCGTTTCTCTGGAAGACTTATAATACCGTTGTTGATTTCTGTGAAGCTGTTATGTGCATCATTTTGGTCTTCGCAAAATTTACGACTAAACTGTTGCCGTAGCGGCAGCTTGAAACCTTGTCAACCTCCTTTACAGTTTTTGCTTTATTGAAACGTCTATGCTTCACCACAATGGCAGTATCATCTGCAAACGCAAATGCCGCTGATTTCATAAAATCCCGCAGTATTTCATTTGTAAAGAGAATGGATAGAGTTGGTCCAAGTTTAGAGACTTGTGGGACACCGTACTTGATCTGCTTTTCACCGCTTATTACATTGGATATCTGTAGTTTTGATGTTCTTTGTAAATCGCCCTAATTACACTGGCCAACACGACTTTTTGCCGTTAGTCTAATTATACATTTTCGGTACCTCCCATGTAATTATAAGTATTAACAGAAAAATAATAAAGAAATTCTATTACACCGAAATATCTAAATATATTTATATATATATATATATATATATATATATATACCTATGGTATAATTTTTGACGGTATATCGAAAATATTATTGTAACTGGCTTTACAAACAAAAACAAGATTGCTGTTTGTAATTACACGATACACCCCCGAATACGTATATTTTTAACAAGATATTGTTGGTTTGTTGACATTTAATATTGCTACATTACGTAATACAGTCAACGGCGTGATATTTCATGTGTTTTTTAAAGGATTATTGTTAATTTTTATACGTTTTGCTTTTGATGAAGTATACTAAATACATACAGTTTACAATAGGAATTGAAAATGCACAAATTCGCCGGATTTTACTTGTTTTGTTTGTGGAGAGTTTATTTCAAGTTCTAATCGAGAACGGCCTACGCCGTTACTAATTAACATTTACAATTTGTATTTTGAATTCAACATTTCTGGGAGTACAAATAAACTTTGGGTACCAAGACTGTTTAGTTCTAGATGTATATGCATCAATGCAGTTTTCCAAACTTGTAACTTGGAGGGAAAGAAGAGATCATGTGAATGACTGTTATTTTTATTTAACGAAACTGATGGGATATTCTTATAGAATAAGGGGTAATATTGTATATCCTGATGTGGAATCTGTAGGAAGCAGTTATCCTATCGCAACCTCCAATGAAGGAAATATATGCAGAGGAAAACGTAAGCGATGTCGAATCAGAATCTTCAACACAAACTACCTCTAAGTCGCAAGATTTTGTTGCCAAGGCCACATTTTATACGCAAAGGTGAACTAAATTTGTGTAAAGCTCAAGTTGAACTCATAGGTTCCAAAGTTCAGCAATGGAATTTGTTTCATACAAGTTCACAATGCGATACTGAATTTGTTTAAAGAAGGAAGTGGTCTTACATATTACAGTGATGCACAGGGGCTTATGAATAAATTAAGCTATGACTATTCACCAGATCAATGGAGACTATTCATTGATTTTTCAAAATTAAGTTTAAAAGCAGTCTTGCTGCATAATGGCAATGATCTTTCATCTATACCTTTAGCACATGGCATCCATATAAAAACCTGCTCGAGGAACTGTACAACCGCTATTCTTGGAAAATATGTGCAGATCTTAAATTTATTGGAATATTACTTGGGTTGCAAGGAGGCTACACGAAATGGATAATGAGGAGTAATTCCATTCCTGGACAAAAAAATATTTCTGAAACCTCTTAGTAGATTGTGACCGATTGCCTTCTATCCACCTCAAAGCAATTATAAAACCAAATCGCATGACGAAATTTTTGTTTTATGACTTTATTAAAATCCAACGGCGAAAATGGGTCGAGATCTCGTTGGCGGTGAATTGGTTTATGATGTCACTAAACATATCATTCTCGTTAAATTTAACGAAGGAAGTTGTCATTCAGTCTACCAGCTCTTCCTTTACTGCATTCGTATAAAAGCCCGCTGAAGGTCTTTTTTTTTTTTTCAGTGGTCAGATAACACATCTGTTAGTGTTAAATAAAAAGGGATGCGTGTATAAACATATATCTAAGAGAATATTTTTTTTGGGTGGGGGGGGGGGCGCATCGCTCTAGTGAAACATGTGTTTCATTAAATATTCGCGTTAAAACAACGCCCCATATGCCAAAATATTTCGCACATGAAGTGGCTAATATCATAGCCGAGTTCAGAGGAAAAATTATGCCAAATATGACCACGGGGGAGAATACGATAACTTTGGCGCCAAAAATTGATAACGGTTGTTTGTAGAGGAGGGGTCTATCTTGCCCCATTTAGGAGGTGAAAAGTTATCTTTGGAGATTTAAAAATATGCGGGTTCACCAACTATTCCAAATTAAATAAGAAAAAAAATGAAAGAAATGATTTGCCGAGCGAGAAATAAAAAAGACGTGTGGCTTGATTGACTTGCTTTTTAATTGTGTTATCCAAAAGTATGCAATACAATATAGGGCTATTAATTGATTGGAATTATAATATAGGGTTATTAACCTTTTTTATAAAGGGATTTTTCTCATTATCAATATGCATGGTAATGCAGTGCATTACTCATCATTTACATTAGTTTTTATTATAATACATATTATTTTTGATAACTAATTAGGTTGAATATATGTGCTTCTCGAACATCTTCCCCGGCCGTGAACTACGTTCGCAATGTGAACTGCCCCTCAGTCAAAAACTTTCGATCAGAACTTTCATCATGTTTAAGTTGTCGCTTTGCTATTCTTTCTCGCTTATTGTGTTGTGTTGTGTTATACTGTGTTGTGTTGTGTGCTTTTGATCGAGTGCTAGTTTTTGTAAATTAAAATCAAAATTAAATACTTTATTATTTTTTGATAAGAAGAAGGCAATAGAGGTGAGTAAAATTGAATTATAATGTATTTCATGAAATATAATTCACAAATTGGGGTTGTTTTCTTCGGTCTCTTCCGTAATAATTTCTTGCCAGATGTTGTTGTTGCTGCATATGCGTAGTAGCATTTCTTGGATGGAGCTGCGTGGCCATTCAACTTGTGTTGTTCGTGAATTTCGTTAGGGAATTTCCGCGAAGTTTAAGTGCAGTGTTGTGCCGCTTTTGTATTCCGATTAAGATTTGTGTAAATCATCCTGTACCTGGAACAACTTAAAGAAATGCATTAATGAAATGTTTTTTTTTTGTTTTTTGTGAGAAAAAGAATAAGTGCGTGTAAAAGGAAACGGAAAGGCGTTTGTGTGTGTATGTGTGAGTGTGTGTGTATTTCGGTTCGCGACGGTTTGATTATTATGTGTACTGTAATGTATGTATATTTGATTAGATATATTTTTATAAATGTATTTGAACTAATTGTGTGGATTTGTATGGTCGAATATATTGTTACGAGTAGAGGGAAGCAGACAAATTTTAGTTATAGGCCGCTTGATTTCTCCATTGTGTGTTTTCAGGGTGAAGACCCGCATTAGCTTGTCTGTCCCTGGATGAGTATTAACAATGCGTGCTAAACTCCACTTTGCTGGTGGTAACTGATCGTCCTTGATCAAAACTAGATCTCCGATTTTCGGTTGGTTGTTCATTTTCAGCCACTTTGGACGCTGTTGAAGTCGTGTCAGGTATTCGGATTTCCACTTCTTAAAGAAGAGTTGTTGTAACTTCTGTAGCTGCTGCCATCGTTGCAGATGTCCGACTTTGGTGTCCGATAGATCAGGTTGAGGGATGGTGGTTATTGCTCGACCGATGAGGAAGTGTCCTGGAGTACGGGCTGCGAAGTCATGTGGATTGTCGGTCATTGGACATAGAAGCCTCGTATTTAAACATGCTTCCACTTGATGCAAAAGCGTGGCGAGTTCCTCAAACGTGTATGTCTCTACACCGATGATCCTTTTAAGGTGGTATTTAATTGATTTCACTCCAGCTTCCCAAAGTCCGCCGAAGTGAGGGGAAGCCGGAGGAATAAAATGCCACTGCATACCGTCTTTGGAAATTGTTTCGGCAACGTCCTTCCACTTGAACTTGGCCTCCTCAAATGCTTTCTTCAACGCGTTATTGGCTCCCACGAAGTTCTTCCCGTTATCGCTGTAGATATGTGAGCATAGTCCTCTTCTGGCCGTAAATCTGTGTAAGGCTGCAATAAAAGCTTGTGTTGTTAAGTCGCTTACCAACTCTATGTGTATGGCCTTGGTAGCAAGACATACAAATATGGCGAAATACGCCTTGTGGATTTTGCCACCTCGACCCTTCCATGCCTTGATGTCAATCGGCCCGGAGTAGTCTACACCCGTTTGCGTAAAGGGTTGAGATATGCGGACTCTTGGAGCTGGTAGATTACCCATGAGCTGGTGCGACGGTTTTGCTCTGTACCAAAAGAATATGGTACAGCTATGAAGGACACCCTTGACGCAGCTTTTGAACTTCAGGATCCAGTATTGGTTTCGCAGGTATGCTGTGGTTTGTTGCAGCCCTCCACGTAGCGTTTTCAACTGAGCGTCGACTATCACTAGTTTTGTGAAGTAGTGGTTTTCCTTTAAGATAATCGTATGTCGTTGCTCAAATGGAAGCTCCGAGTGTTGCAACCTACCTCCGACTCGAATGATACCATCGGAATCAGTGAAAGGACAGAGTGAAGTTGGAGCTTTGACCTTTGAGTCTGGAACAAACATATCTGATTGCACAAGTTTTACTAAAAAAGAGTGGTAGCATGTAGTTCAGCTGTGGAGAGTAAATTAAAATTTCGAGAACTAGGTGACTTTCGTGCATTTGATATGAATCTTCGACAATATGCGATTACTCTGAGGAACTTGGTCAAGCTGGACTGTTCAAGCATTAAAGTGTGGATATAATTTTTTACCTGAATGATAGTGTGTGGCTTTGATTGAACGTTTTTCCTCTTCTGTGCTTAAATTCGTCGGCTGTTGTGGATATTGGATCTCCCAAGCTTCGCGGAGAAAGTCTGGACCATTCCACCAAAGGCTATTTGAATGCAAAGCAGAAGGCCCTACTCCCCTCGATGCTAAGTCTGCAGGATTCAACTCACTTGGGATGTGTTTCCAGTTGTCTGGTTTGACCAGTCGCTGTATTTCGGCTACCCGGTTGTTGACGAAGGTGACCCACTTGATCGGAGGAGCAGCGATCCATGATAGCGCAATTGTTGAGTCGGTCCATGCGTACTACTTCACGTTTTGCCATCCTAAAACCCTTGATGTATCAGTAGCGTAGCGAGAATAACGGCTCCGCAGAGTTCCAGTCGTGGAAGCGTTTGTGTTTTCACAGGAGCAACTCGGGTCTTGGATACCAGCAAATGAACACGGATGCGATTGTTGGAATCGCGAACTCGAACATAAATCGCCGCACCATACGCCTTCTCGGACGCGTCACTGAACCCGTGTAACTCCAGATCCTTATGTGTCGTCGGTGTGGATCCAACGAGGAATGCGAAGTTTTTCTAGATGAGGCAATTCTTCTCGGAAAGCGTTCCACTCCCTCTTTAGTTCCAAGGAAATAGGATCGTCCCATTTCAGCTCGCTACGCCACAGTTGCTGCATCAAGATTTTGCCCTTGATTATACAGGGTGAAATCCAACCGAGAGGATCGAAGAGTTTGGAGATGTTCGAAAGAATGGTCCTTTTCGTTGGTTCAGCAGGGTCCAAGCGAGTGTTCTGAAAAGAGAAACTATCTTCTACTGGAAACTATTTGATTCCTAGAGTTTTGACAGGTTCCGAAGTATTTAAAGGTAAAGAAAAATTGTCTTCCCGCTGGTCAAAGGGTACCTGCGCTAAAATCTCGTCCGAATTACTTGCCCATTTGCATAGATTGAATCCTCCTGATGACAGCAAACTATTGACCTGATGAAGCCTAACTAATGTTTCTTCGATGGTACCAGCTCCAGCAAACAGATCATCAACGTATGTATCTTCTCTCACCATGCGTGCGCCCAGAGGATACCTATGTGATTCATCATCAGCTAGCTGATTGAGTGTGCGAATTGCAAGGTAAGGTGCACAAGTTGTACCGATTGTGACGGTTTGAAGACGGTACACCTTGATCGGTTCAGACTCACAATCACGCCAGACTATCAACTGGTAGTAAGAATCCTCGGAGTTAACACGGATTTGCCGATACATTTTTTTCCATATCCGCTGTGAAAGTATATTTGTGTCTTCTCCACCGTAGAACAATATCAATGATATCGTTTTGCGTTTTAGGTCCTGTCATCAAATGCTGATTCAGTGAGGTCCCGTCTATCGTTTTGGCCGCGGCATCAAAGACGACCCGGAGTTTTGTAGTTGCGCTGGACTCCTTGAATACGGCATGGTGTGGCACGAAGTAGTGCTGAGGAGTTCTTAGTACTTCATCCTTGATGCAATCAACCTCTTCCATGTGTTTTAGTAGTAAGTACTCATTCTTCATACACTTCTTATATTCCCTGTGTAGTGTGGGGCTGACCCGGAAACGTCTTTCCAACTGATCAAACCTACGCAAGGCCCCTTCCTTCGAGGATCCAAGCCCAGGTCTGCCCCCTTCTTTAAATGGCAACGACACCTGATATCGTCCATTCTCCAACCTCTTTGTTGTTGCCTTGAAGTACTCCTCACATGCTTTGTCTTCGCATGTTTGGTGAGCCTTAAAGGGTGCTTCCTCTACCTCCCAGAACTTTTGGATTTGTCGGCCGCCGTCTAACACTTGATGAAAGCTCCTTAAACTTCGGTTAGGATGAGGCACTTTGCCCATCAAAATCCACCCAAACAATGTGTTCTGTGCGAGGGTGTCATTGGTTCATCTCCACGAATGACTTCTGGGAGCACTATTTGGGAGTAGACGTCATTGCCCAGTAGCAGATCGACCTCCGCCGGTTCGAAGAATTTTGGGTCAGCTAGAGACAAGCCATTTATATGGTTCCAACGATTTGGAGACAGTTCGTTGGTCGGAAGAAGCCCGGTCAGGGAATGAAAAATTAGAGCTCGGGTATTGATCTCGTAACCCGAATGTAGAGGCCCTAGAGTAAGATCCGCGTAGCTGTGACACGTTCCGCTGCTGACCTTCCCCAGCCCTGACACCTCGACGAAAGTGCGTTTGCCTTTTAGTTCCAAACGCTTGGCTGCTTTAGTTGTAATGAATGTGGCCTCTGACCCTGGATCTATCAAACCTCGAAGTTCGACGTCTACTCTTACCTTAACAATAACCATGTGTCATGTAGAGACTGTTAACCTGCTGGGTAGGTTGGAAAGGTGTAGCGTTTACGAGTGATGACAAGTGAGATGGTGTGGGGTTGTGTGTGTGTTGAGTGGTAGAGAACGCACTAGGCGCTGAATGTGTAGTGTGGTGTTGAGTGGCGGTGAACGCGCTAGGTGCTGAACGTGTAGTGTGGTGTTGTGTGTTTGGTGTGTGTGTGATTTTGCCTACTGCACTTCAGTTTTTATCAGTTTTTATGCATTTTTATTTTTTTAACTTAATTTACTCTTAATATGCTAAACAAAAAACGCTTAAAAATAAGCTTAAATTACTTACAAATAATCTTATTCTAACTTACTGGCCCCATGCGGGCACTCTAAGTTAAACCTAACACTTAAACTATGTCTTTCGACTAATCTTACAGTCTACTTTTATTCCTATTTTAATATTAATTAATACTAAAACTAAGAAAATTAATTTTAAGTAAAAACTTAGTAAATGGACATTTTTTAATTTTGTATAAAACTTAAAACTAAAAGCCTACAAACTACCTAAAAATAAATCTTAATCTGCTTAACCTACTTACATCTAACACAAACATAGACATACATATATATATATATACATAATATGTATATACATAATATATAAATACATGCACATATATATTTTTGTTTTTTTTTTGGTTTTTATATATTTTTTTTTCTTAAAACCAACTTAAACCTACCTAAAACTATGTAACCCGGCCATGTCTAACAAAAAAATTAGGCTGGCCCACTTTGCTTCACATGAAGCTACACATCACTGAAGGAGTTTGACGACGAAGCATCCTCCCCTTCAACAAGCCACCAAAAGTTTTGGTGCTGCTGAGCAACATCCCTCATGTCGAGACTCCCTACCGCCCTACTGAACCGGAGACGCTCCGCACTGCCATGTGCGACGTCTCTGTCGTAGTTGAGTCGCCTGTCCGCAGCTGTTCGAGCAACGTGGAAGATAAGCGGCACCGCCAATCTGTCCTGGATCAGACCTTTGCTATCTAGATAGAGGAACGCTTCTGGAGGAATAAAGCCGTCAAAACGAACTCTCTCGTGATACATATAATTGGGGTAGTAAGCCCCGGAGATCAGGTTGTTCGATGAGGTCATTGCTCTTGCAACGTGCCTTCGAGTTAACTTAATGATGAAATTGTCCACTCTTATTAGGTTCGCCCTATTGTATAAGACCTCATTAGGATAGAATTTTATGTACTCAGACTCTGGTGTTCTGTATAAGCGAAGACAAGTCCTAAGACAAGCCCTCTCAAACACCCGAATCTTTTCCAGTAAACTTGCTCTCACGTTGAACCACACGGGACACCCAAATACAAGCATGGGCCTGATAAGGGCCATGTAGCAGATAACCTTCACTCTCGCATCGAGTTGGCTGTTATAAAACAGTCTCTTTGTAAGGGCAAAAGCACCTCTGGCTCTGGCCAGAGCAACATCTATATGTTTGTTAAAATACAGAAATTGATCCAGCCAGATCCCAAGGTATCTTCGACCAGCAAGTGGCTGCCCGTGCTGCCCCACGATCGAAAACTTTCGCCAATTCTTTCTGGTATCCCTAGAGGCCCCAGACAAAGGCGTCCTAAACAGAATGGTTTCCGACTTCTGAAAGTTGATTTTCAACTTCCAGTCATCGCAATATCGCTTAATTTTGTCGAAGTCACGCTGCAAAAGTATATTAATGACCTCAATCTTTGGACCTGCCTACTGCACTTCTACGTGAAGCAGTGTCCAATTTCAAAAATCGGTTGCGGGTTCGAAGTGAATGAGCTCCTTTGTTGTACTCCTTGCAACTGAACTGGCTCTTTTGGCATTGTTTCAAATGAAACGTTTTAGTTTTAGCCAAAGGCGCCCTAGAGACCTTATTTGAAATTGTATCCTGCTGCTGTCCAACTGCTTCTAACGTCCTAAACCTAGTTTCTAAAAATTCGCAAAAGACCTTAAACACGGGTAGCTCTTTATCTGAACCTAGCTTTTCTTCCCACAGTTGCTGGGTTGTTGTAGGAAGTTTCTTCACCATACAAAAAATAAGTATGGTATCCCAGTGCTCTACCGGTATGCTCAGATTTTTCAGAGCATGTCGACATTCCACTGATGTATCCAGCAGCCTTTTCAAACATGCAGCTGTCTCGTGTTGAATGGTTTCCTGCTCAAAGAAAATTTTAAGTTGTGCATTGACAAGGACACGTTTGTGGTCGTAGCGGGATGTGAGAATTTCCTACGCTGGCTTATAATTCCCATTGTCAATAGCTAAATGATTTAGAAGACGCTCAGTCTTACCCCCTAAACTTGAATTTAAATAGTGCAATTTCTCTACTTCAGATAATGTTTTATTGGTGTGGATCAAGGATACAAAAAGATCGTAGAAGGATCTCCAGGACTGATAATCTTCATTGAAAACCGGTAAATTTATTTTCGGAAGACGAATAACATTCTTATCGCTACAGGTACTTATCATAGCACTTACCGGAGCTTCAACCGTTGCTTGAAATTTGTCTAGATTGTCCAATAAAGCTGTTTTATAATCCAAGTAAGTTTCCTTGATCTTTTCGAAAATTTCTTCTAATTCCTCTTCCTTTCCAGCTTCGATTAATGAGATTCCATCGGCATTGTGTTGGGTGCTTGCTTTGAAGTTATCTTCCAGTACGGAAATCCTATTGGCGATAGAGTTCTTTGTTCTATCCTTTGGCGATCGTTTGCCGAAATTTTCGAAATCCTTTGTTATTTGCTTTAACAAATTTCTTTGAAGCCTTAGAGCGGAGCTCATGATGAAGAAAAAAACACGCGTAAGAGAAAAAAAAAATGGGTGTATATTTCAACTTACGTAACTCTCAGAATCTTAAAATTTCCGTAAATGTCCAGCAAAATGCAAATTAAAGAAATCCGAAACGGAATGTTAATGCTCCGGTACTAAACGGATTCAACAGTATGCTGCACAGTTATAACGAATATCCTAACGGAGTCTTTGCGGTCACAACGGACTTATTGGTGTATTTGCTGCTGTAAAAATATCCAACGGTGCGTGCAGCTGTTCATTGAAATCGTCCAACGGTGGAATGTAAAAAACGGCAAAGATCCAGCGATGATCTTCGTCCTTTTGTAAAATTGCGCGACGCGTGAAACCGTTTTGCACTTAAGAAAAAACTCTGTGGTACAGTTTATTATGTCTGTTAAAAATGTACTTATATGATTTTAATGAACTATTGTTTCAGAACACACACGATTAATTTTACTATTAATCAATTAAGGACTCGAAGGAAATGTTATCTTTGGAGACTTAAAAAGATGCGGGTTCACCAACTATTCCAAATTAAATAAGAAAAAAAATGAAAGAAATGATTTGCCGAGCGAGAAATAAAAAAGACGTGTGGCTTGATTGACTTGCTTTTTAATTGTGTTATTCAAAAGTATGCAATACAATATAGGGTTATTAATTGATTGGAATTACAATATAGGGTTATTAACCTTTTTTATAAAGGGATTTTTCTCATTATCAATATGCATGGTAATGCAGTGCATTACTCATCATTTACATTAGTTTTTATTATAATACATATTATTTTTGATAACTAATTAGGTTGAATATATGTGCTTCTCGAACAGGAGGTAAGGACAATTTTAGAAAAAAATGACTTGAAATGAAAAAAAAATTATTAAAAAACAACGGCAACACTTAAAATGAAGAAACCTGTTCTTTAATCCTAAATTTAAATTAAATTACTTATGTCAATAGTTTTTAAAAAATTCACAAACAAACTGAAAGTTTTGATAAAAAAAAATTGAAAAAGAAAGTTTAAACCAATTTTTTTTTTAAATTGTGAAATGAAGTGCTAAATTGACGTTTTGTGGTCAATGGTTTGTGTCTTCTGTCCGAATGGTTTTGTGTCTTCTAGTTTTTGAGAAAATTGAAAACAAACCGAGTGGTTTTATGTTTTCTAGTTTTTGAGAAAATTGAAAATTACTATTTTTGTTTTGTTTCTTGGCATTTACGTGGTCTTTTTGAGGTAAGTGAATATCAACAGTTTTCTTAATTAACAATACCCGGGTGGCCCGCCTTGCGGGATTAACGGGATTAAGGGATTTGAACTCTCATTAATGACACAGTTTTGCTGATTCGCATTATAGAATATAGAGCCCGCAAACCGCTAGCGTGCCATACCACTGCTACACTGTTTGCTTAAAACATCATACACTCTTTAGTTTTGTCACAAGAGCCAAACAACACCGCATTTAGACATAAAATTAGACCTCATGAACATTCGTTGAACCCATGGAGAAGAAGTTTTTTTTTTGTATTGGAAAAAGCTTGTTTCCTTGATTGAGCGAGGCTTTTAATGAATTTTTATGGGGCCGGATATAAAGAGTCATGAAGGATTCGAATTTTATTTCAATATTAAAAACAAAAATGCATGGCTTTCTTTTGTCGAAGTGGCAAAAAGTTGCTTGGTGAATGCAAACCCAGAAAAATATAGGGAGATGGTTTCTAAACTACTACAGGTTTATAAAATTCCGGAATGTAATATGTATTCGAAGATTCGTTTCTTTGAATTCCATCTAGATTTTTCTACGAAAATTTTTTAAAAATTAATTGCGTTTAAAACTCAGTTATTTTTATATGAACATATTATTTTCCTAAGAAAATAAGAAAATAAGATAAGTTTTTCGGAAAATTGGAGAGAGAGAGAGAGAGAGAGAGAAATATGTTTGAGCTTAGTGGTTATTCGCTCTATAGAACCTTTAATGGGGAGACTAAATTATTAGTACGAGTATATATTGACTTGTTGTTGTATTTCAGACAACCATTCATCTCATGAGATTTTTGTTGCCTGAAAAAATATTGCTATCGCTCGCTGCTAGTATTGGACCCCGAACCTTCCGATTGGGAAGCCAACACACTACCACTTGAGCCACGTCCACCCACTAGTGTTATCGAAGTTCTTATGATTCTTGACATATCGCTTTGTGAAAGACTTTTATTAACGATCATTCGGACTGTATTAGTGCAAAAACAAACGCTTTTGGATCTATTGACCTCATTTTGTCCACTCCAGGGGCTTTATTTGTTGAATGACCACACAAAATTCCATATACTTCCGCCTCGGTGGCGGGTTCCAGATACATGATCTGGTTATTGGAAGTTTTGCAATCATATATATATACATATATATGCCTGACTGGCAAATTGTTCCACAAACTAAAATTGTTTAGGATTGCGTCATCTAATGATCTAATGATCGATCAAAACCTGCCAAGTTTTTCTGGGATTGTTAGCGGCATTCAGAAATTGCATCTTATAGCAATATGCCTTAGTTAGTTGAATTTTTTTGTTGACTTACTTGCTTACTTAATGTGGCGCTATAGTCCGATGTGGACCTGGATCTCAAGAGTCTCCAACCAGCTTGATCTTTAGCCAGCTGGCAACGATCATTTGGTTGAGGTCCCTTTCCAGCTGAGTCGCGATCTTCCTCAACTACGCTGTCCCTTGGGGCTGGATTCGAAGACTTTGTGGACCGGATCATTGGTGCCCATCCGCTTTACATGACTCAGCCACCTCAGTCTTTGTACCTTCACTGTTCGGTGTCGTTTGTCGTTTGTCGATATATCTTCTCCTCAACTCACTGCATATGCAGACGGGACCGAAAATTACCCGAAGAATTTTCTTCTCAAAGCAGCCACGAGCACTCTCACTCTCTATGCCTCTGTATCATAGAGCAGGACTGGGATTATTAAGGTCTTTGTATAGGGACACTTTCGTTGTTGGGAAAAGAGCTTTGCTAGTTAATCGCCTTCTTAGCCCAAATAAGGAGCGATTGAAAGAGTTATTCTTCCGTTGATCTCAGCGCTGCTGTCGCTGTCTGAATTGCCAGCGTAGTCTTGGTAGACTGAGTCCTTAACTACCTCTAAGCTATATCTTTCGAGGGAAGCGATCTTTCCGAGGCGTCAGTGTTAGCTGTTCTTTCTTGTTGAGAGCGTACAGTTTGTATTGCTCTCGCTTACCGTTAAACCAATTTTCGGTGCTTCCGTCACTGACATCACGTTGCTCTCTTCCGATTACTCATTCATAGATCTCCGTGGAGTTTTAACGTGTTTTGTGAATAGCGAATAGTGTATAAATAAATCAATAAAAAGAAGTATTCGAGAGGCTTTTAACAGGCACCAATTAGAACAGCGGCAGTGTGTTGGCCCGATAGACCATAGGTCGTGGGTTCAAATCCGTGTGGAATAGTAAACTTTTTTTTTCTCTCCATTTAATTTAAAAATAAATAATAAAAAGTGGGAAACAATATCACGCGATGTATTCTGGAGAGCGGTCCATTAAGTCAATAGCGGGACCAGCTGAAAAGACAGGCGATATATCGAGTGGTTCAAGCCAACCAGCAGTAGTGGTCAAGCCAAAGATGAAGAGGAGGAGGAAGCAAAGGCCTACTCCGAACCTAATAAAGTGCCCTTCCCTGTCAGCATCTACAGAAAAGCTGCCTATCGGAGCGAGGGAAGGGGTACCAACAACAGTAAAAAGGACAGCAGCACAACAAATGGCACCCAAAGATAACTTCCTATATGTGGGCGATGGTGGAGAAGGCCAACATATGGAGGACGAAAATATGTTCGCGTTTCTGGACTAACGAATACAACTGACATGCACTAAACAACAAACTACAAACTGCCTACGTACTTTCGTGTATAGCAGAGACCATTGCGGTCTCAGCACCGAAGTAACTATTCCAAACAAAATTACGGAATTGGATGAGTTTGTTCAAAGGCATTCCTACAATTATAGTAGGGTGCATTAGACACACTTCACCAGAACACTGTCTAGAGCATTCTCCTCGAATTCGCTCTACCCGCCGTCCAACAGAAACAATCAAACGAACAAAGGACAAAACGATACCTCGGTACCAACACACTGACGAAGAAGACTTATTCCGCAACGCAATTATTGACGCACTGCACCGACAGAAAAGTAGAATGCTGTCAAGACTAAAAACCTTGTACAGACGATTTACTGACGGACATAACCCTGAGATCACGACACTGAAGTCGTCGATTAAAAACCTCCAAACATTAATAAAAGAAAATTACAGAGCATCTCTAAGTTTGTATTGGAACAATAAAATTCGGGCTGTAAACACCAGCAACCCGAATATGTTCCCGCAAATAAATAAAATCTTTCGGAGAAATAATCAGAACGACCTTCCATGTCTTAAAATCGCCCGAACGACGAACAATGAACAAATACTGTTAGCATCGGGCATAGATCCAAATGAGGCTGTTGATGATGACAACTTCTTTGTGATCGAGGATCCGCAGGAGCAGGTAGAGGCCATAGGAGCGACTTTCCAGGAAGTGTACAAGGCGAATGTTATCATTTGCCCGAACCACGATCTGGAGAATCGAGTCCTTGTGCACAATTTCTACCTTCGCAATGAAATTGTGAATTGGCGATTCGAGAGCTCGGGTTTCGCCCAGTTCAGTGACGAGAATATGGCAAATAATGTCATCACCAACGATAGGGTACTACCCCCGTTTATTTCGAAGGAAGAGCTCCAAACGATCTTCGAATCTCTTAGAAGTAAGAAATCAGTGGGAACCGATGAAATACCGAACGTTGTGCTTCGACATCTCCCTCTAGAAGCGGTGAACATTTATACCACCCTGTTTAATAATGCAATGAATAATGCAAATTGTCCAGCGCGTTGGTAAATTGCGGTGGTACATCCCATTCCTATAAGGGATACAGGCACTTCCAATCCGGCGAATCTCCGCTCAATCAGTCTTCTGCCAAACATCAGTAAGGTTTTCGAGAAGGTGATCAATAGAGTCCTAACTAAGTGGGTTGAGGACAAACATATAGTTCCAGATAATCAACTCGGTTTCAAGGCGGGGCATGGTACGAGTATCATTCATCCTGCGTCTAAATTGGTTTCTGATATCCAATGGAACAAAGGCAAGAACCAGTGCACTGGTGCCTGCCTGATTGACTTGGAGAAGGCCTTCGATACAGTATGATTAGAAGGACTCTTTTTCAAGCTGGACAGGTTGGGCATTAGTAAACCATTGCTCTGTATTCTTTTTGATATTCTCTCCAGTAGATAGTTCATCGTGAAGAATGGCGATGTGGCTTCTACTGGAACATTTAACATTAAAAACGGTCTGCAACAGGGTGCGGTGAATTCGCCGATCCTGTTCAACATTTACACGAGTGATCTGATAGGTTCACTTCACCATGCCATAGCGTACGCAGACGACATAATCGCGTACAGATCAGGTCCAAAGATTGAGGTCATTAATATACTTTTGCAGCGTGACTTCGACAAAATTAAGCGATATTGCGATCACGCCTTTGTCTGGGGCTTCTAGGGATACCAGAAAGAATTGGCGAAAGTTCTCGATCGTGGGGCAGCACGGACAACCACTTCTTTTTTTTTATAATCAGCACGCGCTCAAGGGGTTTGAGTACTCTTAAAGTGATTGTACACAGCGCGGGCAAAGGAAATTTAGGGAGGAAGAAAATAGAGGTACCGATCTACATTGTTTTTAAATGTTTGCAAGTTATAACGACCAGGAAATACAGAGATCGGCAGGTCATTCCTTAAGCGAGTTGTACGGCTTAGGAACGAATCACGATATTTTAGAGTACCTCCGAAAATGGGCTTGAGGGTATACTGATGAGCATTCATAGCGAGACGGACGTTACGGTTGAAAGTGTGAATGGGCGGAATGCTACTGACGTTTTCAGTGGAGCACTTGCTTGTCGAAATTTGGTCAGATACCTTGGGATCTAGCTAGATCAATTTCTGTATTTTAACAAACATATAGATGTTGCTCTGGCCAGAGCCAAAGATGCTTTTGCCCTTACAAAGAAACTGTTTTATAACAGCCAACTCAATGCGAGGGTAAAGGTGATCTGCTACATGGCCCTTATCAGGTGTATGCTTGTATTTGGATGTGGATGTGGTTCAACGTGAGAGCAAGTTTATTGGAAAATATTCGGGTGTTTGAGAGGGCTTGTATTAGGACTTGTCTTCACTTGTACAGAACACCAGAGTCTCAGTACATAAAATTCTATCCCAATGAGGTATTGTACAATAGGGCGAACCTCATAAGAGTGGACAATTTCGTCATTAAGTTGACCGGAAGGCACATTGCAAGAGCAATAACCTCATCGAACAACCTGATCTCCGGGGCTTTCTACCTCAATTATATATATCACAAGAGAGTTCGCTTTGACGGCTTTATTCCTCCAGAAGCGTTCCTCTATCTAGATAATAAAGGTCTGATCCAGGACAGATTGGCGGTGCCGCTAATCTTCCACGTCGCTCGAACAGCTGCGGACAGGCGACTCAACTACGATAGAGACGTCGCACATGGCAGTGCGGAGCGTCTCCGGTTCAGTAGGGTGGTAGGGAGTCGCTACATGAGGGATATTGCTAGGCAGCACCAACAATTTTGGTGGTTTGTTGAAGGGGAAGATGCTTTTTCATCGAACTCCTCCAGTGATAGGTAGCTTCAGGTGAAGCAAAGTGGGCCAGCCAAATTTTTTTTAGCCATGGCCGGCTTACATAGTTTTAGGTAGGTTTAAGTTAGATTTTAAGAAAAAAAATATATAAAAATAAAAAATTCAAAAAAAATGTATATATGTACATATATTTGTATATTATTTATATATATATTACATATATATATATATTACGTATATATATATATATTTGTATATCTATATTTGTATTAGACGTAAGTAGGTTAAGTAGATTAAGATTTATTTTTTTTAGGTAGTCTCCAACTTGTTAGTTTTATGTTTAAAAATAAAATTAAAATCAAAAGAGTCCTTAATACTAAGTTTGTTTCTATTTAAAAATGTTTTCTTAAATTAAGCTGTTAAAATTATAACAAACTATAATAATAAAAACGAAACCTGTAAAAACGTCGAAAGACATAGTTTAAGTTTTAGGTTTAACTTAGAGTGCCCGCATGGGGCCAGTAAGTTAGTATAAGATAATTTTAAGCTACTTAAGCTAATTTTTAAGCATTTTTTTGCCTAGCAAGTAAGAGTAATTTAAGTTATAAAATTAAAAATGCATAGAAACTGAAACTGAACTGCTCTCTTCCGATTATGCCAATATTATCGTTGCCTCTAATGTTGGCGGTGAGTTTTGCACTAAAATTATGTGTAAAGATTTTGGTCTTAGGACTTGGACTAAGTTAGGGCCAGTAAGTTAGTATAAGATAATTTTAAGCTACTTAAGCTAATTTTTAAGCATTTTTTTGTCTAGCAAGTAAGAGTAATTTAAGTTATAAAATTAAAAATGCATAGAAACTGAAACTGAACTGCTCTCGTCCGATTATGCCAATATTATCGTTGCCTCTAATGTTGGCGGTGAGTTTTGCACTAAAATTATGTGTAAAGATTTTGGTCTTGGAGGTGAGACCTAAACTTAGTAACCATTTATTGCGTCGCGCGTTCAATAAATGGGGTTTAAGTTAACCGGAAGTTGACTCAGATTTTTACCGTAAAATTATGTGCAGTGATGAGGCTCATTTCTAGTTAAACGGCTACGTAGATAAACGATATTGACATATTTGAAGCAAAGACAATCCTCAAGAAGTTCACCAGATACCATACAAGTCAATGAACAACGTTTATTTGTTCCAAAATTTGAGTTACATCAAGGTGGAAAAACTATGGTTGCAGCAAGATGGTGCTTCACCGCATATAACCAACGACATCACCGCTTTATTGAAAACACGATTTGGCAATAGAGTCATTTCAGGTAATGAGGCCGTCAATTTTTCCGCTGAGATCGGCCAATTTTACGCCACTGGATTTTTTTTGTATGGCTACGTCAAGGCAAGTACGTACTAGCGATTGGCGCTTTGGACTGAAACATTATTCGAGTAACACAAACCAGCAAATGTCGGTGCTGACAAACTACTATACACCATTCGCGTAATTCCAAAATATATTTTAATCTATGTGGGTTTTTTTCCAACCGCTACAGCAGGCTATTTAGTTTCTTTCTTCTTTCTTCATTCTTTTTTAATGAATAGCATATTAAGTAAAGTTAGACCGTTTTATTTGCACGAAAAACGTATTTTTTATAAATATGAAATAGCTCTATAACTATTTATAATTCTTATAACCATATAATTAGTTTTTCTTATCAATTTTTATGCATACATTAATCAAGGACCTTATCCCCTCTTTCATTAAAGTTATGTAGGATAAGCCATCTATACTACATAAGTAGGTAACTTACTGACATTAAGTTAATTTGATTGTTAAAGGCCGTAGGACTAATGGCAACATAATCCAAATTCAGCCTTATGATCAATGTTCAAAAATATCTCATTGTCATAGTTTCTACCAGTAATTAATTTATTTTTTGGATTTAATAATTCTTAACTGACGAGCACATTTTATTCTAGAGATTCCCATACTATTATACAAAAAGGCATACATTCGACACATATGTATCTTCAAATGAAGATTAGCTCGAGGCAAATGGGCATATTAAAACAAAAAAAGGGTTGTTAAGAATAATTGTTTACTTTCTCTATGATTTTAGGTGGAAACTTATGCGATAAGATACATATGTGTAACTAATACGGGTATCTTTATTACTCCTTGCAAATTAAAAACAAAGTAATATTTCTGTAAGATTTCTAACTTAAGATATGAAAAATACGTAGGATGTTAACATTCTGGTGCGTGTTTATTGCTATATTACCTAATGTTTTATGTCTTATGTAATAAACCCTTATCTTAAGAAAATTTAATATTAATTTTGAATCAGCATTTGCTCTTTACAAATCAATATCTCTACTATCATACAATTGTAATGAAGTCGTGTCTGTACATTGAAGATATTTTCAAAAGAAAAAGCTTGGATTATGTCGTAGAGATGTGTCTTGATATTGTCCAAATCAATAATTTTTTTTAGAATATTTGTCCGCTTATCTATTTGTCTGCATGCCTATGGTATTTGCCCGAGCATCAGAAAAAAAACTACTGAATAGATTCTAACGGACTTTTCACTGTTTGATAGTCCGTTTCTCATCTTACAAACTGCGCTATGCGTGTTTCATTATTATCGGTAGAATAAAGTCGGAGTTACAATTAAAAAAGCATTTCAAAATAAGAATACAGTTGGCCAAAAAAGAATTCGAACAGTTCATTTTTCAGTGTTTTAACCCAAAGATAGATACATTAGCACCAATATTATATTCGTTTTTATTTCCTAAATTTTAAAAGCTTTGCATTTGTGCATTTGTTTTAACACATAACATTCTAGTTGTGTTATAAAACAGGAAGTAAACAAATATTTGTTTAAAAAAATTCGGCCAATTCCATTCCATTCAAATTCAACCAAGAAGTCGGACACATGGCAACACTGAATTATTTTAAATTCTTTAATGGGATAGTTGCAATTTTTGCACTTTAATTTAGAGTTTACTTTTTCTGCGTTGAAATGTCAGTACCAGTCTAACAATAAAGACAAAATGGGGCTACACCTAACGGAGCTAAAGGAAGAGAATTTGCACCCGACAATTAAACATGGAGGTGAATCGTTTTTTGTGAGGTTGTATGGCAGCTGGAAATCTCGTCATCATTGATGGAGTCATGAATCAATACAAATACATTGACATACTTAGAAATAATTTGGCTCAAAATGCGGAACAATTAGGAATAAATGACGATTACTATTGCTATCAAGATAACGATCGCAAGCACAAAGCTCTTAACACCCGATTGTAGCTTCTTAACTACATAAATTTAAAAAAATTAATTAAAAAATGGAAACATCACCTCAGTCCCCTGATGTGAATGTTATAGAACATATTTGGAGCTGCTTGGAAAACCAACAATATTCTCGCTTTGTGAAAAATTGGTACAATCGATGCCAAAAAGATTAAAAGCAATTAAACAAAATGAAGGATTACGTACTAAGTATTAAAACACAAAAAGAAACACGTTTCCATTTGTTTCTTTCATTTAAAAGTGAAGTGTCCCACTTCTTTTTTGAGGTCAGAATTGGTGGATTCAAAATTTTTTTTATAATCTGTTTCAATATAATAATCTGAATATTATGAATTCAAAGTATAAACACAAAGTTTTTAAAAGCTATTAATAAAAAAAAAAATATACTTGTATAAATATGTTTTTGGGACTAATGTTAGATACACCAACTGTCCGAGTTCTTTTTTGACCGACTGTTTTACAAAAGAAAAACAAAACAAGTTTTTGTTTTCAATGCTCACGGGTGTATCTTTGGTTTCAGTGAGATTCATTGCAATCAGATTTTGTTAGGTAAACAAATCTATTAATATTAATCGTTTGAAAGTAACGTATAGAAATAAGTGACGCCTTAAAATTTTTGATAAGTATATCACTTTACAATGAATTAAAATATAATTAAATAGGATACACAGCTTTTGAGTAATCGATGTGCAAAAGTAAACAAAAAAAATGTTTACTGACCGCTGTGTGGAATATGAAATTGATTAAACTCAGGGAGGCCCGCTGCTCAGGAGCTGAGGCTAAAATTTGGGGCATCTATGAAGCTCATGCGCAACCCCGAAACTATGCTATGTGACCAGACTCCACCTCAAAAAACAAATAAAGAACGACAAATAATCTTAACAGGATGTGGCCGTGGACAGGATGTTTTCATCCCTTGAATTCTGCTGATTGCTCCTAACTTTCCTTTTCAGTTGAAATGACTCCAATTCCCCGTAGCCATATGGATCTCCACAACCGTCCGCAGTGGACGTTCGGCGGAAACATCCGAATGCATTGCTTCTCCCACGGTCAACCGAGGGTCAGAACTCCTGGAATTATTTACGCTTCCGAGAACCGAACAAGTAATGTAGTATACAGAGAGGACTTGATTTAAAGGTAATTTTATACTGTTCTGTTTTTTTTTTTAACGTGAATGTTCAACCGGGAACTAATGAACTAAAAACACTAATTTAAATTCAATAAAAATTAGTTAAACTTTTACCTTTGTAAAATATGAATTTAAGTTTTTTTTTTTTATATATACATATACGTATTTTCCTTTATGAACTTAAATCTTAAGAGGATATGAATACTCTTAAAACTCAAACTAAACATCTCACGCAATTTTAGTTACCTGCAATGTTTGCGTTTAGGGCCCCGCTCTGGATTGAAGCCGGACCGTCCGAATGAGAAGCCAATACGCTACCACTTGCACCACGGCCACCCACTAAGAGACTTATTAATACGAGTAAAAACCATATGCAATATTCGCCTACTCGTTGGTCAACCTTCAGAGACGTTTTATCAATTATTCATTATACTAACGGAAGCAAAGTCACTGGTGTAAGCTAATTCTATATATTATCATAGTATAAGAGAAAAAATCAATATAAATTCGATTTGAAACATATTACGAATTCTACGGCAATTTTCAATGTTATTAAAAAAAGTCACCTACATCTTTCGCAGTGTTTAGATGTTCAAGGATATTTATAATTCCATGAGCGCGAAAACTCAGTTATATGTAATAAGATGCAGCTTCCCTGATAACCCGCTAATTAATGAATTGTTTGATAGTTAAATGCGACTTTACTTGTTTATATTTGTTTCTTTAATTCTTTGAATTGTTACTTTATTTATTTATTTCTATCTACTTATTTATACTTATTTATTTATTTAGTTATTTACTTATTTGTTTACTAAATTATTTACTTGTTTACGTATTTCTTTATTTACTTATTTATTTATTTATTTATTTATTTATTTGTTTATTTATTTATTAAATTCTTTATTTGATTACTTGTTTACTAACTTATTTATTTATTTATTTATTTATTTTATTTTAATTTTTTTTTTTTCTCTTATGGAAGGTTTTTGTCGTATTTTCCTTCTAATGATTCTTTCTTGGTAATAAATTTCTGTATTCAAATGTTTCAGCAACTATTTCAGTGGCAAGATACTTTGTATTATCAAATCCCTGTATTATTAAATGTGCGGTAACAAACCATATGTAAAAATTCTTATACGAAATAAAAATGAAATCTAATCTAATCTAAAAGAAAACTTTATTTATGAAATGACTAACAACAACAATATAACTCTACAAGTGAATCTTAACTCGACAAGTAAATCTAGCTAACTGCTACTGTAGCTTCTGTTTCTCCTTTTCCTTTTGATGACTTTCAGGTGTACTCGTACAGATGAAATCTGACCATTGCAACCAATCTATGTGAAGTTTACCTTAAGCGTTGAAAGCAATGTTTTTTCCAGACATAGTCAGCATTTTTGTCTGTGGAAAATTTGTTTGTTGAGGTTTCCCAGGAGATATCTTGTTCTCTTTGGTGAAATATGAGTTCAATGTAATCGTAACCTGTTGCTCCTTTAACAAATGACTCCCTGGAGACTTATCTTTAAAAAAAATTGCTTACGTTTGCAATACAACCAAGAAAATAGTAAATCTTATAACAATATTATAATACAAGTGATACAAATTTTTGTTTGAATATTTCTTAAAGTTTGACTTACTAGTTTGGATAGCACAACCGTTAAATGTTAACAAATATTTTCCATTATTCGTTCATCATATGAACTTCTTAGGGTTAAATTAAAACTATTTTTCAATAGTATGATTCCAGATTCAATAACAATATTTTTTATTTCTTATTTCAATACACTTATTAAAATAATTAATAATATCTTATCAACTTATTAATATACATATAATCAATATTATGTATATATTAATCCCAAACACTTATTAAAAAAAAATTTTAAAAATTTATGTTGGAAGACTAATATCTTGAAAACGGGAAAAATTAGTAATAGTGTTTAAATACGATTTAAGCACTCATCAATTGGCTATCAAACGTGCCCAGCTTGGTTGCTTTAAGTTTAGTGAACTACAAATTACAACTAAATAATTGTTAGTTCATACTTCTCGCAAACCGGACTACATGGTTCTATTTTAAAGAAAAAATTACTATAGAAAACTTTATGTCAATAAACAAATGACAACGTTATGTAGTTAACAAGCAAAAACTAAATAACATATAATAATAAAAAACAAATAACAAAATATAAAAAATAAGTAATAAAAAATAGGTAATTGAAAATAAATAATAAATATTTGAAAATAAATAACAAATAATGAAAAATAAATGATAATAAATAATATATAATAAATAATACACTAGAACAATAATTTTTTTTGCGGCCGTAGTTTTCGTAGTGGATTCACATTCAATAAGGTTATATATCAAGTACTCAGAGTAGTTAAGTATATGTCTTCTCCTTGAATTGACTCTAGTTATAGAATCAGTTCTCATGATAAACTCAACTGAAAAGAATATAGATTTTTTACTTATCTACCCTCGTTTACATATTTTATACTACGTAAATCGTGACAAATGTTTGTTATTGTTTGAGTATTTCAATTATAGCATATAATTGGTAAAAATAACTGCGGCTTAACATTAAAACACCGTTCAAAAATAATATCAATATAAAATAATCTCGTAAATGCTTTTGTTTCGGCGCACTGCTTTTCAAGTATTATATTATGTAGCATTTTACTATTGTACGAGTATACTACATTGTACCGGCGAGATATTCACCCATATTTTACTGGGAACAATGATATAGTATATTGTGTGGATATTTCTGGGCTTTTCAACTTAATTCGCCTTTCAGCGTATTGGCCTGAAGATTGGCGACTCTTCATAGACAGCTCAAAAAGAAATTTGCAATATGTGTTGATGCATAATGGAAACAAATTAGCTTCAAGTCCGATAGGTCGTTCAACGAAACTGAAAATATCAAACTTATTTATTTTACATAAAATTTCGTGTGTTGTCAGTTTGTGTAAGTTTAGAACTGATACATTTGATATAGGGTCAACAAAGTGGTTACACTAAATACTCTGTTTTCTTTGTCTATAGGACAGTCATGCAAAAAAATTAACACTACAATAGGATTGGCCGTCGAAAATAGATATCACTGTAGGAAAGGTTAACATCCTTCATGAACCACTGACATCTAGAGAAAAAAATCATTTTTCCGCCAATTATATTAATCTTGGGCTTATTAAACAGTTTATAAAAGCTTTAGACAGGAAGGGTGATTGCTTTAACTATAATTGTTTATCGTTTCTTGGGCTCAGTACGGAAAAATTAAACCAGGCATTTTTGATGAACCACGTTCGATCGAAAAGTGAAAGTTGTGGCTGAAAATGTTAATGAAAATCCAGATGGTGATGTGAACGACGATGAGAACGAGAATCTGGACGACAATGTAGGCAACGAAGGAAAAGAATCAATTCATTTTGGTCAAGGCAGATCTAAATTGATTCGTACTGGAGGCGTGACCATCTCCGCAAATAACATCATATACTCAATGTACTGAAGGAAGATGAAATCCAAATCCCATTAAGCTGTTCAAGGCGCGCTTGGTGGCGAAAGGCAGTAGTCAGCGATTTGGTGTCAATTTCAACGAAACGTTTTGACATGTGATAAATACCACCTTCATCAAATGTTATACTGTTTACACGAAGCAGCCTGAGTACTTCTTCAACCGCATATTTCCAAATCGCGTCTTGAATTTAAATAAAGCGCTTAATGGATTGAAGCAAAGCGGACGCGAATGGAATGAACAGATTGATTCATTTTTGAGGAATATTGGGTTTACACAGTGTCTTAGCGAGTCGTGTGTTTGCACACAAAAGGAGGTAATTTTCATGTAGTTGCTGTATATGGAGATGATCTCATTCTAGGCAGCCCTTACTTAGATGAAATAATCAAAATTAAGGCTTAAATTTAGTGTAGTAGACGGCGGCCAGCTGAGGTATTTCTGAGCATTTTTTTTTTATATAATTTACGCGCGCCTAAGGGGTTAGATACCCTTTTACTATTGGTTTGAAACTTAGGTGTATTTGTTCAAATAGGACGGAGAGGTTTTTCTTCACTCAGAGTGATTCGAAGGTATACTTGTTTTTTGTGCTATAAACTCTACAACGGCCAAATTTACGTGTCAGTGTTATGCCTTCACATGCAGAATTTTTCTGTCTGAGTTCCAATTAAACAAATTAAAAACTTGAAAGACTTGTCACGGATGAGATTCGAACCTTGACCCTCCGAGTGAGGAGCGATTGCTAGTACCTCTACACCACGGCCACCATGGAGGTGGAACGTGAAGGCGCACCAAGTGCTATTACTATTTGTCAGCAGCAGTACTTCCCTAATCTCCTCAGGCAGTATGGTACGCAGAATTGCAATCCTGTGTCAGCACCACTGGACGCAGGGTTTCAAGTCAGTTGTTCTTATGACAAATGCAGAAAAATAAATTAAACGAAGTACCAGTGTACAAATTAGTGCTCTTATGTATTTGGCGATTTCAACTCGGCCAGATATCTTCCATTCCGTCTGTAAACTATTTAGCATGAAACAGTCGCAAAGCGTATTTTGCGTTACCTGAAGCGTTCAATGGATTTGAAACTTCACTATTAAAGGATAGGTCAGCCCAATGTGTGTTATGTTCATGCTGATTGGGTTGGCGACTGCAGCGTAGGAAGCCATACACTGGCTGTTCATTCATTGCAGCAGGAAGCATATTTTCATAGGAATCGACAAAACAAACCGTAGTAGCATTCAGTAGCAAGGAAACTGAGTGTGTAGCTCTTTTAACCGCAGCAAATGAAGCAGTGTACAAAATTGCTGAATGAAATGGATTTTCACATCACCACACCAATAGTATTGAACAGCGATAACCATAGTGCCCAATATCACAACAACCTCACAAGAGCGTGGTGAGTCACAATTTGTGAGGTTTTCGTATTCTAACCAAAACCTCAGAAGTTGTGGGCATCACAAGAACTGTCAAAATTGTGATGTCCGATTGAGCAGCTCACAAGGGAAAAATAAGCGATAAATTTGAAAAACAAATGGAGGAAGAAGTTTTGATTTTGCAAACAAAAAAGACGAAAGCAAAAAAATATATATTTATTTCTTGTTGGACAGTATACAAATGTAGTAAATATTTCAATTCTTTTAGATTACAATGCTTTCTCATTAAATGATAGCTGTTTCATCAAATTTGTACGTATTCCGAAGACATTGTGTAGGGATATCATAGAAGAGCTGCATATTTGCGATGACCAATCAAGTAGTTGCCCTTTCATATTCGAGTAATTTCCTTGCTAGAAATCCAATATACATGTAGTATCTATACCTTTCCTTACAACAGTTCCTTTCAGTATAGAAATTTCTAGGAAATGGCTCCTAACAAATATGCATAGGAAATAATTATACCATTGCATTAACCCCTCTGTTCTGTTAGAAAAAAATGCACGTATTACGTTTCGGGTCACTAAATGACCCACATATATTTTTTTTTTAAATTTTATGAAAAAATGCAGTAAAACAAAATAAAATACATATAAATTGAGAATTTATGGGATATGTTCTTCACAATAAGTGTTAGTAATGACTGTGCTATGACGATGCGTTGGACATACTGGCTTATTACAGACACTGCATGTGGTAAAAGTTTTCTTTTCCCGTTTTGAAGGGCAAAACCTGCAGCGTTTGCGATCGCTAACTTTGATTCTTTTAGCAGATAATGGCGATGATGACGATGATGTTAATTGCTCATTTCGAATATTACGAACAATGGCAGCAGAAGCGACGGCTTCGTCGAACAATACACACTCGAACTAAATTTTCACCCAACTCCTGTGAAAATAGACGACATTTATATAATTTATTTTCATACCAATTTGGGTGAATTTTGGTCCACAATATCTTTCCACACTTCACGCATCGAGGCTGCATTTTTCAGTTCGACGTGGCGTGCCCGAACCTTTGACAGGGAACACATAGCGTTGGTCGAAAGAATTTTGCAACCCTTATGTGACAAGGTCACTTTACATTACCGTTGTCCGCCCCCTCCTTGAATATGCCAGCCAAGTATGGTCCCCCTTTCAGCGAATTCATATATCCCGAATCGAGAACATTCAACGTGGTTTTCTTCGGTTTGCTCTTCGTGGACTAGCCTGGAGTGACCCATTTATCTTACCTCCCTATCGCGACCTCCTCAAACTTCTTAACCTGAATACCCTACAAAAACGCAGAGACGTAGCTGACATTCTCTTCATTCATCGACTACTCTCCAATTCTGTGGACTGCGCTTCCCTTTACAATTCTATTTCCTTCAACACTAACCCTCGTAATTTACGCTGTCCTCGTCTCGTCTATATCCGAACCCACCGCACCTCTTATGACTCTAACGAACCAATCTCCCGCATGCTCCGTAAGGTCAACTCAAACCTCCCCCTTTTTGATTTTAACCTGAGCACTTCTCGTCTTAAAATTGATCTCGTCCACCATTCCCTTACTTCCTAACCCCTAACTCTTGTTAGTTCTTAAGTCCTAATTTTTAAGATACTTTAAGCTTGTATTAAGCGAAATAAATTGGGGCGTTAGCCCCCACTAAAATAATTAAATTAAATTAATTGTAAAATGTTTTCGCTCATCTTTAATTTTTCCCAATGTACAACCTGGTAGTCTAGGACTTTAATACTCCTTAGACCATCCAGATTGCTGGTGGGACTTAGCTGGACCAGGAAAATCGGCAGTTGCCGCTTCTCCCTTTTGGCTCTGGCTGTGGTGGAAGGCTTGACCCCCACGAATTGGAGCCCTTCGCACTTCTTCTCTTTCAGATGTGCAAGGAGCTCATCCGAATCAGTCGACTGTTCTAATCCCCTCAGCAGCATTGTTTGCAGCTTGTCCTCCTTTGGGGTGTAGGAGAAGAACTCCGTCGTCGAATCCTTCAGTAAATTTTTTATTTTATAAAAGCGCTCCACTGTGTTATGCCTATCTAATGATAATCTTTTTATAAAAAAGTTGTTGCCTATGGCCGACTTACACAGTTCTATCGTCTCTTTGAGTTCCATTTTATAAGTGTTTATAGGTGGAACCCTTGTCTTTTGTTGTTGTTGTGGTTGCTGTTGTTTCCGCTGTTGTTGTTGCTGGTTCTTCTTCTGCTGCTATTGTTGTTCTTGTTGTTGGTGTAGTGTCCGCTGATTTGTTTTTTGAGCATGTGTATGTTTGGGCTGCTGTTTTCGTTTTTGTTGTTTCTGTTGTGTCGTTATGGGTGGAGTTTTTTTTTCTGCTAGTTGTTGCTGTTGTTGTTGCTGTTGAGAACCTTCTCCACCTCCACAAACTATTGTTGGCGCCTCTTCCCTCGCTGCGCCAGGCAGCTTTTCAGTTCATGCTGACAGGGAAGGGCGCTTCATTAAGTCCGGAGTAGGCTTCAGCTTCCTCCTCCTCTCCATCTTTGTTTCTGGTTGGCGTGATGCACTTGAAGCATCGCCTGACTTATCAGCTGGTCCCGCTATTGGCTTAGCGGACCGTTCCCCGGAATGCATCATGTGATGTTGTTTACGCACTTTTTATTTGTTATTTTTATTTTTAAATTAAAAGAGAAAAAAAGAAAAAACAGAAAAACTTTTTGTTCCACTTGGAGTGGACTCGAAGCCACGACCTGTGATTTGTCAACCGAACACACTGCCACTGCGCCAATTGGAGCCTAATAAAACTCCTCACTTGTCTTTCTTATTGCTTTTATTACTCACTCGCAAGCCGAAACACGTCTAAACTCCACTGAGGTTTATGTACGACTGCCGTGCAAAAGAAGGATGATAAGTTGTGATCTCTACTATGCTCATTGCTACTGGGAACAGAGACTGCGCTTATTCGGGTGCGGACTTAGACTACACGGCAGACTTAAGCAACTCACATCTAGATTAAGGCTGAATTCGCTAACACGTTCTCATGCTCCCAGAGAAGGCAAGGACGACGCTACCAAATAATGTTTCTACGATCTTCTCTACAAGACATTTGGTTCCCATGGGAACCAGGATTGGAAAGTAGGACATCTTTAGTAGGACAGTTGGTAAGTACATATAGTCTATACGAAACAACATTTGGTAACGGACTTTGGGTTACTGATATTGTCGCGAGTTGAAATACCTATATAGCATTCCTCATTTCAATATACTCGTAAATAAAGGCATATGACAGTCTCGGGATCATGAAACGCTAAACCAAACTGATTACATTGTGATCGACGTAAGAAATGCCTGAAGTATTCTAGACATCCGAACCTTCCGGGCAGTTAAATTTAAATCGAATCACTGCCTCGCTGCAGCCAATGTGGGCTTCGAAAGCGCCAAATCTAATCCCTAAGTGTGATTAAGTGTCAAAAGTAAAAGTAAAAGTTGGAACTTATTTCCCGGGGACTAATGTCCCTGCGCCTCTATAGGCTACATTTCCTCACAGATGCCTTGGTTCCGAAAAGTCATCCTATTTATGTTAAGGATTAATGAAATTTGAATTTTCCACAAAAATAGAAGAGTGAAATAAGTCTTATTTCATACTTGAATTATTATTATTATTATTTCATCATGAAATAACCCCCCAAATTTTAAATATGTAATAAGTCCCCAAAAACCCTTGAAATTAATCCCCAATTTTAGGGGCTTATTTCACATGAAAAAAATCTCCATCTCCATACAAATTTTGGGAGTTTACTTCATTTTCCGTTTGGGGGGTTATTTCCTGGAGCCTCAACATAGACTATGATAGCCAAAACTTCCGTTCACATCACTAAAGGGAAGTAAAGATAGCATCAAGCTGCGTTGGGCACGGTAAGTAAGTTGGATGACCGAATGCAACCTCGGTCCCAATATTGCATTTCATATTTTTTAATTTTTGTATAATATTCAAAGCTCCTGGGAGCGACTTTATTGAGAGCATACGCGAACTGCAATGCTTAGGTCACTCTGAGTCGAGCGGGTTTTAATATTCCAATCATTATTCGTTTGGAGGCGCCAAAGTTATTGGTGCATTGCCGAATATTAGTTGAAGCTCTAACAACAGCGATTTTATTTTACTGTTGCGATACATAATGCCTATGACCCAGACCAAAAAGAAATTAGTTTTGCGAAAGAATAAATTGTCAGTAGGACAGGAGCCTCGTATTTCCCGAAGTCCTTTTAATCCCCGAATTTCCTAGATAAACAAATTTTTCTTTACGTGCTATTACCATTGATATTTTATTTTAAAAATATTACGTGTTTCTAGTGTCTAAATATCTATCTTAGTAGGCGTAGTACTGATCAGACTGGCGCATGTTACTGGCAACTTCCAAATATATATTAATTTGTGGCTTTTATTACATTCCGTTTCGTCCTTCTGATTTTATATTTAATATCACGTATATATGTTCATATCTGTGTATTGTATTGGTGTGACAACGTGATGGGAATTTTTCTCCAAGTTATTGTTACCCAAAAAATAAGAATAAGAATACGTGAGGCAAGTAGATAATTTTTTTTTCATTTTAGGTAATCCGAAAAATGTGCTGCCATGAGGTTACTTCTTAGAAACGACCATTAAAATACATACTTGTAAATCACCTATAGGACATAAAAACAAAATAAAATAACCTATTCGATTTTTTTTACATTAACTCCCGTTGTTTTGCTATGTACGGTGATGCAGGAAATAAAATTGAAGGTCTGTTGTATTTGAATTGGAGGAAAATAAAAATAAGTGTTTGGAATCTAAATAAGAAATAGGCATGCTTAAACGATTTTTAGTTTTAAAACTTAAAAGAATACAAATTTTTTTGGTTTCAATCCGAAAGATATGATTTATGTATGGTTTATGTAATACATACATTACATATTCTACTTTTACTTGAAAATTACTTGTCTTATTTGTCAAAAAGAACGACTGTAAGTAAAAACAAAAATAGTTTGCACCATAATAGCCAAAGACAAGTTCAAATTTAGTAGTCTGAAAGAAATAAAACATTTTTGAACAAGAATGCATGGTATTGTATATTTTATTAACGAGAGATAATAAACCGACATGTTCAAAGGTTATAAGTTATTCTTAACGGCTACGAGCTGTTATGTTAAAAGAACCTGGACAGCAGAATCAGGCCAATAGCTTACATTTTTTGGAATTCAGGCGAATGAAAAATAAATTCGGGATCAGAATAATTTTGCGCTGAAAGACTGAAAAGCATTAAATTTAGTTTATAAGTAATTATCAGTTAATATACCTCCGAATTTACATCAGCAAATTAATTTAGAGAACTTAAGTCTATCACCTGCTAAAGCATTGAAACGGCTATTAAAAACTACCTATTGAGTTAATATAGATCAGAAAGAGAACTATTGTAGTACTAAAACGGCATCCTTTTTGAAAAGTGCATTTAAGGTCTTTTGGGAAGACTCCAGATAAGAATAATAAGAATAAGTTCTCACAAGTCTGAGATTTGTGACTATAGGCGTGAGGTTAGAAGAGAGCCAGAGTCTACGCAGTCCAGCGTAGATTCGCCCAATAACATAATTTATGTGGTCCACAGCAGAAAATGATCTATTTAATTTCTAACCTAAATTACTAACCACGTCAACAAAATTGCCTTCGAGAAGTCAAGCAAACATAGCACGGTTAAGTAATCCCTATCAAAGTTAACCCTTATGTCGTCGAGAAATTTGACCATGGCCGTAGAACAGCTATGATTAGCTCGGAAGCCGGACTGCAAAGGGGATAGCAGACTGTGTTGCTGAATGAATTTTACAACTTGGTGAGCCAGAGCTTTCTCGAAGACTTTTGATAAACATGGTAAAATGCTTATAGGTCGAATGTCAGTTAACGAAAATGGGGCTTTTTCGGGACGGCTATGACTGTGGCCAACTTCCAACAATCAGAAAAAGTGGAAGAAGTTATGCTAAAGTTAATTATATGCGTGAGGCAACTTAAAATGTGAGGTAAAATAACCTTCACAAAACGAATAGGTATTCCATCTTCTCTTATAGCATTCGATTTAAGGTTGCGTACAATATGCATTATGTCAAGCTCTAACACAACATAAAAATCGAAGTCAAAACTGGTAGTAAAGCCATCATTTGGAGTGAAACGTGGTTCGGTTATAGCATTGGAAATAAGCAAATTGTTAAGATAGTCAATATTAGGGATACTATCAACTATTACTTTCTTTCCAACGCCAATTGCAGGCAAATTATTCCATAGTCTTTTCGAGCTTTGTTCAGGTTTTAACTTAGATAGAAAGTATCTTTTCTTTGCTCTTCTATTATAGTAACTGAGGTGGAGAAATTAAGCGCACGACAAAAAATTTCCCAATTAAGACTAGTTGGCCTTGATCTCCATTTAGAATAATCATGTTTATTGTTGTTGCCGTGGGGTACGCATCGCAAAAAATAAGTTCCTTATTTAAAATGAATTGTTCAGTTTGTAAACAAAAATCGATCGCAATTGCTCTGCAAAACTAAATTGTAGTGACTGCAAAAAACTTTTTTCATCTAATTGTGTGAATATCACTAAAGATGATGCTGAATTTTATAAATCAAATGTTTTTTCGGTGCAATAAGTGTTCAGTTTCAAGACGACGCTCGCTGCTCGCTCCAACGCCAGCAACATCCGAGAAGCACAACAACAATAACACAACACCTAACGCAAATACTTATCCAACTGGAGAATCCAGCACTCAGCCTAAAAATAGTGGGTGATCTAACAGTGACATGAATAGCGAGAGTTAATGTACACTTCAGATAATATACGCTAAACTCTCAAAATTAGACGAATGTAACACCCGTTTTCTTCAAGAACTAGCCAAATTGAGAAAAGAGAACGTAGAACTTAGAGTAAAAGTTCAGGATTTGGAGTCTAAATTAAATTGGCAACAACAAGAATTACTAATCAACACTATATACATTGTTGGTGTCACAAATGTCAATGACACTTGTTACATCTCCCTGTAAAAGAGAAATTAGGTTGAATAAAAATAAAAACATATCCAAATACTTACCGGAACATCCTCTTTCTATCTAAACAAAACAATTTAATTTATTTGAAAATTGTCAAACCAATAACCAAGATGGTGGGATTGCGAATTCGAACTTCGAATGAAGTTCGATTTTCAAAGTCAATAAGGAGGTGGTGCCAAGCCAGCAAGGCTTAGAACCCGACAACTTCAGGCAGTGGGTAAGGTAGGGAGCAATAGCTTAAAACTTCCAATAAGCTATTCGGAAGAGAATCTTGATTGCCTACGATGAATAAGATTGTGTTAGTGGGAGCGAGTGGCTAAATAATGATACAATAAATAACAGAATATGAAGACATATATTGGGAGAGCTGGAAGCATCACAGTGATTGGAAAAGAAAACAAATTAAGTGAGTGGTGAAGTGGTATGCTATGTCATAATAATTCTCAAAAAAAAAAAAAAAAATTCGACTCCTGATCAGTTTCCTTTGTTCACTCCCAGTGATCGTGGCCAACAAGATTTCAAGGAAAATCAATCGTCGTTTCGAGTATTTTAGTGTCATGTGAGTTTTTTTTTTTACACCTCGATTTTGCGACAGAGTTTTTGATGTGAATCTGTGTGTCGTCGTCGAGACGGAGTGGGACAATTGTGAATTTGTCGAACTCGCATACGAGATCTGATCGGGAGTAGATTTTTGGATGCATCGTCGATTGGCAAGACAAGATAACATCATCGACAGCATCGTGATTAGGTGTGCTAGCAGCAATCAGTTGGACAGCCGCCGAGTTTGTATTGGGGAATAACGTTGGCCTGACATATTGTAAGTTTTTCTTGAAAAAAAAAAAATAGGATAAAGATTAATGCACTCATCATCCAACTACAGACTTATATTGGTTTTTCCTTTTAGCGTGGCACTGCGTACCACACACCACTCGCATTAAACACCATCATAAAGCAAGGAAATAAGATTGGGGGAACATTTCGAGCAGAAAGGGAAAAGGGTAAGTGCTAACCATAAGTGATTTATGATATAGACAAGTATTAAAAGCATAAATTTAAATTTAGAATTGTAGTTGCGGCACGCTACATAAAAATAGCGAAGAGTCTAGCGACCTTCCCACATAACCAGAGAAGTGAAAACTGGGCGATCACGGCAAAAAAAAAAAAAAATTAAATAAATAAGATGCCGTGATCGCCACCTTTTTTTTTCTCTTCTTGTTTCTCCTTATTTCGCGGTCCAGCAGGCCAACAACTTATAAAAAAAAAAAAAAGTAAAATAATATATTAATTTTTTTTATATCAAATATTAATGTTAGTTTTAGTGTTAGTGTAACTTTTGAATTTATTAATTAAGATTTATATTGTATTTATTGTATTATATACTTAGTGCTAGTAGACAGCTACACATGTACATATATATTTTTTTATCGTAAAAGTTCACCAAAAAAAAAATTTTTTGTTTATACCCTTCGAATCTGAGCTCAAATTTGAGGCAGGTCTGTACCAGAGATAGTGGATTAGTTTTCTTTGTAAAAAAAAAAAATATATATATAGAAAAAAAAGGGGCCTTTTTTTTGCATTATATTAATTAGTAAATACACCCTTGTCCCTTACAAATGTACCAATAACCGGGTTTTGATTACTGTAGAGCCGAAAGGTATGCTGTAATAAAAGAGCAGAAAAAAAAAATTATTTTGTTTTTGTCGAAAAATAATAGCGTGCAAACAGGCGTTATCATGTGCAGCTAGAAGAAAATTTTTCAGGGAGTGTCATAGGTAAGAAGATTTCGGCTGGTGATGATGTGAGAGGATGAGACGATATCCGTTCATTGGGGAAATCCTGAAGTCGGCCACCGGATTTCCAGGTTGGGAGGGAAATGGCCAGCGCTGATCAACACCGCAGCGCCCCTCAGCATCGTAAGTTCCGTCCGTTTTAAAGGTTTGTATTTTGAATTGGCATGATTTATGTTTTTTCGTTGTAGTAGGTCCTGTCAAGGAGTGAGGACAAGAACCAGCCCCATCCGGCGAGTCTAGCCGTGCCTCGCAAGCATGCCACGCTCCTCACTCCGAGACATCCTTTCCGTTCCTTTTCCTTTCCTTTCCCGGTCCGGTCCGGTCCACATCCTAGTTTCCTGTCATCTTCTCATCTCCAACGCCCTCTATAATCCCATATTTATATTCAAAACATTTTCTTCCTACCTTCCTTTCTTCCTATCTTCCACCCTCTATCTACCTAATACACCTATTATTATTACAAAAATGGCGCCCAACGTATGTTCTTGTCAAATGTCCGTCCTAGTCGTCCATCTGTAGATGTTCCTGTTGCCATCATCAAGGGACCCGTAAGTCTTCAAGTGGCAGTCAGTTGACATACCAACTTGAATTGCGACGGGTGACATTAATGATGACCACAAGAACAACTCACTCAAACTTGTAGTCCTACGTTTTTTTGTACTCTTTTCTTTTAAATGTGCATTTCACTTTCCTATCATAGTTTCAATTCGTATTGTGTTTGTATACGGTTACAGTGACCTTGTCTCAATGTCGTGATTGCATGCACTTGTAGTACTGATCCGTCCTTATATCTTAGCTTCCTCACATACTGTTCAAATTGTTTCAAGTCCTCTAGCAGAGGCCTCCAGGCTGGTCTGGAATTGCGGGAACAATGAAGACAGTATATCTGTATATGTCTCGTATAGTGTCCAGTCCAAATTTTTGCTTACTCGTTTACCTTGCTGAGGGATAACATCACGTCCGTCCGCAGTCTAAATTTCCGGAACATCGTCATCAGCCTGAAACATCATCGTAACCGCCGAGGAAAGCTTCCTAAGACACTCCCATGTTAGAAGAAAGAAAATTCGATTATATATTCCATTTATTTTTATTTATTCATTCGTTAATATTTATTAATCATTCATTAATTGTGTTTTTTTTTTGTGTTTTATTTATTTGTTTATTTATTTATTTATCTAATTAATTATTTATTCATTACTCTATTTATTTATTTATTTATTTATTTATTTATAGAATGTGATATATATATATATAAGTACCTATATTTGTTTGTTTATATAGTACAATTTACCCTTTTTGGCTTTGAAATAGAGACTTAATTGAATGTTGCACATGTTTTACTATTTTTTTTTATTTCTTTACTGTACGTAATTTACTTGTTAAATGTTTTTCTTTGCAATTGAGTAAGAAAAATTGGTATTATACTATCGTCATACATATCATTGTTAGCACGAAACCTTTTGACTCCTTTAATACCTGCTTGTTTATAATTAATTTTCATTATCTCCGAGATTTTGGTTGGTAGTTGTTGGTAGTACCTTTCTTAAAATGGATGAGTCTGAAAAAGAGAGACAAAAGATGAGAAGGAGCAGCGAATTCGAACAAAATCGTAGGCTTACTCGAGCACAAGTTTCCCATAAGGCGACAGGTACAATACCAAAAGTACAGCACAGTCCCCCAGGTGGTAGAGTGCCACCAGCAACATTAACAGCACCATCCATAAACATAGAGCGTAATACTCTCGCTGTCCCACTGCAACAAATTCCAGCAGTTGCAACAAATTATCCTCCATTAGCCAGCTCGTTCTCACAGTTCCCACCCCCTTCCATACCTCTCAGCCATAGTGGCTCGAGCGATTCCATAGACCCACCATCTTGTAATAGCCTTAGACAGCTAAGAGCCGTAGGGATAGAAACCATCAGGCAAAGCACTAGGTCCGATGCCACGCTATTAGAAGAGCAGCAACGTGTTAACAATACACAAAATGACGACACAAACAAAAATAGTCTACCTTCAGACATCAGGGCTTATGTTAACCTGGCAGTGGTAAATGCTTACTCTTCATACAACGAGTCCCTAAAAGAAGAAATCGCGAACCCGATGAAAGATGAAATGAGAAGAAGCTTCCTCGAGTTTACTAAAAGTATAAACGAGCTTATCCAACCACTGCTTAGGCAAACAAAAGTTGATGCAATCCAGAATCCTAAACAAGGTCCTCAACAATTAGGGAAACAATACCCTGCACCCAAACAAGCATCAGCATCAAATCATTCGGAACAGTATCGTTCACAAATAAATTTAAATTCCCACCTAGATCCAACCTCGGAACCATTTCAACCAAGAGAAACTCACTTCCAAGGTTCCAGTGACCAAGAGATAAACCACCAGAGGCAACAAACACCTCCTATACAAACTCTGGGGATGGTTCAGAGCCCTCCGCAGCACACAAGCAATCCAAGGTACCGAACCAATATAAGAGGCCCGATAAAAATCGACAAGTGGGGCATTTACTTTGAAGGAAACCCGGATTCGCTAACTGTGGAACTAACATTTTTCGGCTGGAAACTCTTCAACGCCAGTACGAGTGTCTATGGTCTGAGATTTTGCGCGATTTCCACATCCTCCTCTCCGGTACGGCATACGAATGGTATTGGCAATTTAAAAGAGGTAACTATTATTCGGATTGGCCATCCCTGCGTGATGCACTCATGCGTCAATTCCGCAATGCGAAGTCAGACTTCGAAATAATGATAGACCTTATGGACCGCAGGCAAGGTACCGGAGAGTCAACTGACGAATTTTTCGCAGCGATCGCCAAACTCAGATCACAAATGACCATTCAACCCCCAGAGTTTGAAATAGTGAAAATAATCAAGAGGAATTTAAACTTAAGAATTGGAAAGTTGGTTTATCCCATGGCAATTTTTACATTAGACCAACTGAGATACGCTTGTAAAGATGCAGAGAATGCCTTTCCGATCCGGGATAGAAATCCAAACAGAAATAATTTAAGTGGCCTAGTTTACTTAAATCCGGAAGATGAAACGGTAGAGATCAGGGAGATGGCAGCTATGCAGTATGGTGAACCCAGGCCGAAGCCGTCAAGAAGTTTTGCAGAGCCAAAAAAATTGTTTTGCTGGAACTGCAAGGCCGAGGGTCACACCTTCATGGACTGTCCATCTAGCAGTAGAAATATCTTCTGCTACCGAATCTTTCTGCTAAAGAATCAAGGATGTGTCATCATCCAGATAGAAGAAGACAAAAGAAGTTGAAGAGCCAAAGAAATTGGATATAAAACCCCTGCACATAAGATTAAAGGAGTAATTAAAGCAAAACATAGAATAATAGGTGGTAAAGGGATAATAACTAATAGAATTTTAAAAGCTAGGCAGCGATATACAAACAGAAAGATGGTCAGGAGGGCAATAGCATCAACTATAGTCGACACATCCTCTGATCCAAGGCCTTATGCGAGAGTAAAAATTGGAGAAAGGGCAATGTTAGGTCTACTGGATAGCGGGGCCAGCATAAGTATATTAGGGAAAAATTGTGAACAGGTAGTCAAAAATATAGGTTTACCATTTAGTTCATTTAATAGTGCTGGCGTAAAAACTGCCGATGGGAAGAACCAAGCCATTATCGGTAGAATCACTGCACCAGTACAGTATAATGGTGCGACAAAGACGGTAACCTTTTTTCTAGTCCTGAGTCTCGACCAGGAGTTGTACCTAGGGGTTGATTTTTGGAAGACTTTCGAAATAGCGCCTGAAATTATAGGTTCGATTACACTAACAGGTAATATGACTAATACAGATACTCACCAGTTATCAGTAAAAGACCAGTCCAGACTAGAGGCAGTCAAAACAAAATGTCATCGACACCGGGGAGTCGGAACCTGTAAAGCAACGTCACTACCCTGTTTTCCCAGCCATACAAGGTCTACTGTATGCGGAGATAGACCGGATGATAAGTCTCGGCGTTATCGAGGAGAGTGAGAGTCCGTGGAGTTCGCCCGTTGTACTCATACGAAAACCTGGTAAAAATCGACTTTGCCTGGATTCTCATAAAGTCAACGAGCTTACGAAAAAAGACGCTTACCCTCTCCCCCATATCGACGGGCTTCTCAGTCGGCTACAGGACACTTACTATATCAGTAGTGTCGATTTAAAAGATGCTTTCTGGCAGATACCGCTGGAGAAACAGAGTAGGGAGAAAACTGCTTTTACGATTCCGGGGAGACCCTTATACCAGTTTACTGTCATGCCCTTCGGGTTGTGCAATGCGGCCCAAAGGATGTGTAGGTTAATGGATAAGGTCATCCCATCGCGTTTAAGAGAAAGAGTCTTCGTCTATCTCGATGACTTGCTTATTGTATCTCCAGACTTCGAGACTCATCTCGCATCTCGACTAAGTCAAAGTTCTGCTTCAAGGAACTTCGCTACCTAGGCTACATAGTCGGTGGTGGAATGCTTAAGACCGATCCGGCCAAGGTCGAAGCGGTCGTTGATCTACCGGTTCCGAAAACCCGAAAGCAAGTACGCAGTCTACTCGGCCTCGCTGGGTGGTACAGACGATTTATCAAGGATTTTTCTAGCCTGACTGCCCCCTTAACTGAAACCCTGAAGAAATCGAAAGAACCTTTTTTGATGACTGATGAGGCGCTGAAAGCCTTCGAAGCACTTAAGACTGCATTATCAACCACCCCAGTACTCATCCACCCCGATTTTTCCAGGAGATTCTTCATCCAGTGCGACGCTTCTGATTTGGGAATAGGTGCAGTCTTGTTCCAAATTAACGAAGCTAAAGAAGAATGCCCGATCGCGTACTTCTCTCAGAAGTTAAATTCATGTAGACGCAATTATAGTGTGACAGAGAAAGAATGTTTAGCAGCGGTATTGGCCGTTCAGAAATTCAGACTCTACGTGGAAGGTATGTCGTTTACCATTATTACCGACCATTCCAGTCTAAGGTGGCTGATGAGCCTCAAGAACCTCTCCGGCAGGCTTGGAAGATGCAGTCTGGAGCTGCAGAAATATACCTTCCAAATCGAACACCGGAAAGGTTCGCTAAACATTGTGCCAGATACTCTGTCCCGTGCACATATCGACAGCCACGAAATGGAAGACATTGCTCCGCTTGTGGACTTAAATTTCGAAGCGTTCAAATCGGATGAGTATTTAGAGCTAATAAAAACAATCCGACAACACCAAGAGGAATTGCCAGACCTCAAAATAGAAGAAGATTATGTGTATAAACGGTCGCTGCCACCGTACGGAGATGAGTCGACGGTTGAACACAACTGTAAATTATGGATCCCGTCACATCTCACAGAGGAGTTGATTTCAAGAGCACACAATCCTCCGCAAGCTTCGCATGGTGGTGTTGCAAAAACATTACACAGGGTTAAGCAATTCTTTTATTGGCCAAATATGACAGTCCAAATTCGTCGATATGTGTCCAATTGCGTTACATGTAAACTATGTAAACCGTCCAACTTCATACAACGTCCGCCAATGTCAACAAATTTTTGTACTGATCGTCCATTTCAGAAACTATATATAGATTTCTTGGGACCATACCCCAGATCAAGATCCGGAAAAAGATTTATATTTGTGGTCCTCGATCATTTGTCAAAGTTTGTGTTATTGAAAGCGCTTAGAAATGCAAATTCGTCCAGTGTTGTCCAGTTTTTACAGAATGTTTTTAACATGTTCGGTGTACCACAAGTAATACACTCGGACAATGGTAAGCAGTTCTTGGCAAACGATTTTCAAAATCTTCTGATGCAACTGCAAATTCGACACCTGAGAACCGCCAATTACTCGCCTCAATCGAATGCGTCTGAAAGAGTGAATAGATCTATAATCACGGCCATAAGATCTTACATAACGACTGACCATCGTGATTGGGATCTTCACTTAAGTGACATAGCGGGATCGTTGAGGAGTTCTGTGCATAGTTCAATCGGTGTGTCACCATTCTTTGCCTTGTTTGGCATAAATATGATGACACACGGAAGCTGCTACGAACTGGCTCACCGACTCAATGCTGTGGAGGACGGAGAACTAACAACCCTCTCAAGACAAAAACGATTGCAGTGCTTGAGAAATAAAATTAAACAGAACATTAAGAAATCCTATGAAAGGAGCGCTAAAACTTACAACACGAGAACACGCATAGTACGATATATACCTGGCCAAGAGGTATACCGAAGAAATTTTGTTTTAAGTGACACGTCCAAGTACTTATCGTCTAAATTGTGTCCAAAATATGTTAAATGTCGTGTAGTAAGAGCAATTGGTCGGAACTTGTATGAGCTGGAAAATCTAGTTGGAACAGAAATCGGAGTTTATCACGCGAAGGACATGAAACAGTGACAGCAACGTAAAGTTACAAAAAAAGAACCATCTTTGTAGTCATAAAATTATAATTATTAACAAATTTATTTATTTATTTATATAGAATCAGAGACTGTATTAGGATTAAGTATTTATTTATTCGTGTATGCAATTATACAGGATTTATTTTTTTTTATATATATTTATTTTTTTATTTATATTTTTCTATATATATTTATTTATTTATTCATAGATTTATTTATTTATACATTTATTTATTTACATATTTATTTATTTTTTTTATATATTTATTTATTTATACATTTGTTTGTTTACACCTTTATTTATTTAAATGTTAATTTATTTAATTATTTATCTATATTACTATTGACTTAAACTTAGAAATTTATTTATTGTGATACTTTTTATGTATTCAATATATGTATGTGCACGTATGTATATAAAATATTTCCTTCTGCATGTACTTACGTTGCTATCAGACCAAGAACTCGCACAGCTGTTCTGGGAAAGTTCATTACCCTAACGCACATAGGCAGAAATGAACATACATATGTATGTACACATGTTGATCAATAATTTTCATGCCCGGCTGATCATAGCGTGGGGTTCTTCACCACGTCCATTTGTTCCAATCCAGGTAGCTGTCCTCTGTCCTTTCCATCGTGAGCACTCTGTAAAGTCCAGAGTTTTGTTACATCTCCCTGTAAAAGAGAAATTAGGTTGAATAAAAATAAAAACATATCCAAATACTTACCGGAACATCCTCTTTCTATCTAAACAAAACAATTTAATTTATTTGAAAATTGTCAAACCAATAACCAAGATGGTGGAATTACGAATTCGAACTTCGAACGAAATTCGATTTTCAAAGTCAATAAGGAGGTGGTGCCAAGCCAGCAAGGCTTAGAACCCGACAATTTCAGGCAGTGGGTAAGGTAGGGAGCAATAGCTTAAAACTTCCAATAAGCTATTCGGAAGAGAATCTTGATTGCCTACGATGAATAAGATTGTGTTAGTGGGAGCGAGTGGCTAAATAATGATACAATAAATAACAGAATATGAAGACATATATTGGGAGAGCTGGAAACATCACGCGATCGGATAAAGTACAGTGATTGGAAAAGAAAACAAATTAAGTGAGTGGTGAAGTGGTATGCTATGTCATAATAATTCTCAAAAAAAAAAAAAAAAAATTCGACTCCTGATCAGTTTCCTTTGTTCACTCCCAGTGATCGTGGCCAACAAGATTTCAAGGAAAATCAATCGTCGTTTCGAGTATTTTAGTGTCATGTGAGTTTTTTTTTTTACACCTCGATTTTGCGACAGAGTTTTTGATGTGAATCTGTGTGTCGTCGTCGAGACGGAGTGGGACAATTGTGAATTTGTCGAACTCGCATACGAGATCTGATCGGGAGTAGATTTTTGGATGCATCGTCGATTGGCAAGACAAGATAACATCATCAACAGCATCGTGATTAGGTGTGCTAGCAGCAATCAGTTGGACAGCCGCCGAGTTTGTATTGGGGAATAACGTTGGCCTGACATATTGTAAGTTTTTCTTGAAAAAAAAAATAGGATAAAGATTAATGCACTCATCATCCAACTACAGACTTATATTGGTTTTTCCTTTTAGCGTGGCACTGCGTACCACACACCACTCGCATTAAACACCATCATAAAGCAAGGAAATAAGATTGGGGGAACATTTCGAGCAGAAAGGGAAAAGGGTAAGTGCTAACCATAAGTGATTTATGATATAGACAAGTATTAAAAGCATAAATTTAAATTTAGAATTGTAGTTGCGGCACGCTACATAAAAATAGCGAAGAGTCTAGCGACCTTCCCACATAACCAGAGAAGTGAAAACTGGGCGATCACGGCAAAAAAAAAAAATAAATAAATAAATAAGATGCCGTGATCGCCACCTTTTTTTTTCTCTTCTTGTTTCTCCTTATTTCGCGGTCCAGCAGGCCAACAACTTATATATATAAAAAAAAAAATTAAAATAATATATATTTATTTATATATAATATATTTATTTATATAAATAATAAATAAATATTAATTTTTTTTATATCAAATATTAATGTTAGTTTTAGTGTTAGTGTAACTTTTGAATTTATTAATTAAGATTTATATTGTATTTATTGTATTATATACTTAGTGCTAGTAGACAGCTACACATGTACATATATATTTTTTTATCGTAAAAGTTCACCAAAAAAAAAATTTTTTGTTTATACCCTTCGAATCTAAGCTCAAATTTGAGGCAGGTCTGTACCAGAGATAGTGGATTAGTTTTCTTTGTAAAAAAAAAAAAATATATATATAGAAAAAAAGGGGCCTTTTTTTTGCATTATATTAATTAGTAAATACACCCTTGTCCCTTACAAATGTACCAATAACCGGGTTTTGATTACTGTAGAGCCGAAAGGTATGCTGTAATAAAAGAGCAGAAAAAAAAAATTATTTTGTTTTTGTCGAAAAATAATAGCGTGCAAACAGGCGTTATCATGTGCAGCTAGAAGAAAAGTTTTCAGGGAGTGTCATAGGTAAGAAGATTTCGGCTGGTGATGATGTGAGAGGATGAGACGATATCCGCTCATTGGGGAAATCCTGAAGTCGGCCACCGGATTTCCAGGTTGGGAGGGAAATGGCCAGCGCTGATCAACACCGCAGCGCCCCTCAGCATCGTAAGTTCCGTCCGTTTTAAAGGTTTGTATTTTGAATTGGCATGATTTATGTTTTTTCGTTGTAGTAGGTCCTGTCAAGGAGTGAGGACAAGAACCAGCCCCATCCGGCGAGCCTAGCCGTGCCTCGCAAGCATGCCACGCTCCTCACTCCGAGACATCCTTTCCGTTCCTTTTCCTTTCCTTTCCCGGTCCGGTCCACATCCTAGTTTCCTGTCATCTTCTCATCTCCAACGCCCTCTATAATCCCATATTTATATTCAAAACATTTTCTTCCTACCTTCCTTTCTTCCTATCTTCCACCCTCTATCTACCTAATACACCTATTATTATTACACACTAATGCAATTGAAAAGGCAAAACAAATTTTCAATAATGCCCTATCTAACATATAGATGTTGCTAACGGTTATATTGTGTGTTGTAAGAAATACACGCTCTAAAGCTCAGGCTAAGCCAACCATCTGTGTAAAGTCTCTAACCTTACAACTAAGCAACGCATAATGTGCGCAAAGAGGGCAAACATAAGAAGACTGAACACTCATGTGGTTGACCTCTCTGGCGATGACGTAAACAGAAGCAGCAGCAGGAACAGCAAAGAAACCAACATATTTTTAAATGACTCTCTCATTCGATACACGCAAACACTATTTATGAAAACGAAAGAGATAGCAAAGGAAAAATGAGCAAAATATGTATGGCTTAGTAAAAATCTAATTTTATTTAGAAAAGAGGAGGGTGGAAGAGTTATCTCGATTAAATAATTTAATGAAATCTCACTCATTCAGGTATATTTTTATACATAGTTCATATTATGAATTCAAAAAATGATTTAATTGATAACTCTTCTATCCTTATCCAATGCAACCCTCACTGTGACACGGTTCTAACAAATAGTTCCTATTGCAATGAAAAGTTATTTATTGTTCATCAAAATATTAGAAGTCTGAGAGAAAATTTTGACATTGACTCGTTTGCGTGTTTCTCGGCTATTGTGTTCGTGTCTGAGATCTGGATTTATAAGTTTGAAGAAAATGATTACTTCCTGCCTGGTTTTAGTTTCTATGCTAAGTCAAACGAAAATTACGCAGCAGGTGGCGTCGGATGCTTTATAAAGAATGTTTTGAAGGTCATTGATATTTTCCCAGATTGCCTTAGGGCTGACGTCTTAAAGGTGTCCATTGAAATAAATAATGAAATGTTTGTCTTTTTATGTGTCTATAGATTGCAAATGTTTAATGTGACAATGTTTATTAACGATTTTTCTGTTTACGGAGAAATCCAAAAACTTAATAGTTGTAGCTGATTGTAATGTTGATTGTCTAGATGTTAGTCCTACGGTATCAAATTATATTTCTGTGCTAGCTTCAAATGGTCTGACAAACTTCAGCAATGTGCCTACTAGGTCTGTATCAGGTACTTGCTTATACCATATATATGGACGTTTTCGGAATGTTGCATCTAAAGAGTGCGAATATTGTGTTTTTGATTTTATGATTACTGTTCATTCTATGACAGGCGTTTTATTTAACATAAAACGTAAAAGTAACAGCCCATTTCAGAATTTTATCCAAAGAAAACCAAAAATAAACTTTTCTAGTCTTCGAAATAAGTTGTGTTTTGAGTCCTAGAACAATGTTTATAACTGTAGTGATTTATCAAATGCCTATACTAATTTCATAACCACTCTTAAAAGCCATATTGCAAGTTGTAGTTCACTGACAAGCTCTTAAAAAATTTAAACCTTGGTTATCTAATTATTTATTTAATAAAGTAACAACAAAAAATAAACTTATAGTTAAGTGCAAAAGGTATTTCTTCAAACAAAATACAAAAAGATATGTACTGAGTTGAAAAAGGAAATACCAATTTGCCGTGATTCTTATTATTCAACTAGAGGTAATTTTAAGAAGGAGTGTAAAGTTGTAAATACAATTCTTAACAAAAATTCATATAGTCAACAAATTATTTTTCTACGTATTAATAATAAGGAAATAACAAATAAACATGCAATTTCTGAAGCTTTTAACAGACACTTCTCGAGCATCGGACATAATCTACATATTAAACAAACCCAAAATCTGTGTTCTCAATGCTTATTTGTTGGTGGTGACGTAAATTCTGTCCACAGTGGTAGTTTTGTTTTTGACCTGCGACGGCAGGGTTCAAGTGTTTGTTTGTCTTGTGACAACGGGGTGGCACGCTAGCGATGTTCGGCAGTAGCTCGTCGGATTGGGGGAGGAACTTGTTGTCACTAACCTACAAGCAAATTGATTATCGTGCCTGACATAAAAAACGAGCACATGATCGTAGATAACTCCGTATTGCCGGATGTTTGGACAGACGAAGACAATGACTTCGCAACAGGTCTTACCCACCCTTTAATGCACCGATTACGGTACACCGTTGTTGCTTTGCCTGTGGACTTTGACGGCAACCCCCTTATTCGGACACACCTCAACCTTTACTACCACGTCACACCATAGCGACTAAAATTAAAAATTCATTGCTTTGATAGCGTTTACAATAGACAAAATTTATTATGACTTTAATTAAGCGAATTCGATAGTTCTTTGTTTTCTTTTTGTATATACAAGTAGTATAATTGGAAATACTTAATCTGCATGATCAAAATAAAATATAAGATGTATATAATTTTTGTTTTTCTTTTGTTGTTAATATGACTTGGCATTTTTCACTGTAGGTTAGTGTAAGTTAGGTTAGACAAATTTAAGTAGATTTAGAAAAAATTAAACTTTGACATTTTAGAATTTTTTTTTTTGTTGTTTTTTACGATAATTTACATGTTTTTTTTTTTTTTGCTACACTAGGATTTTTTTTATTACAGCGATTTGTTGTTCTGTTGATTATCAGAAAATTTGTTAGAGTTGAGCATCCACGTGGAGTGAGCAATAACGTTGGCGGCAGTAATTGATTTAGACCTTCTCTGTGCCAGCCGTGGCTGACCTAGCCGAATCTTCGTCGCCTTTATTCCAACTGTATGTGGTTTGGACAAGCCGTGCAAGACTATTCTTACAAATTTCCCAAAAATAAGATTGTAAGAGTGGGTTTTCTGCATCCAAACGAGATTTAAGGTTTCCATCGAATATGACCAGTGCCTATTTGAGTGGATGTTTCCGGATAGAGACCTTATACGTACACGTCTTGATAACGCAAAAAATCCAAAACGATTTTTTTTTTTGAATGCACCAATTTTTCGTTTTTATATTCTCTTTAGTCTTTTTTTTTTTTTTACTATTAACTTTACTACGCACACCTATTCGTCAGGGTCACTCTGCGACTGCTGGCAAGAAAGAAACAAAGCGTAGAATGCCGGAAGAGCAAGTCAGCCATTGCAAAAAAAAAATCGCACGCTTACCAATTCCTTCCTCTGGGAACAGTGGCACTTGAGAGCTGTGACGTAAGCTTGGATTCGCTATTTATATTCGTATTTAATCGTAGCGTTTTTTCTGGAAATTTTCGTGATGGACTAAAATGTGCAGATGTTATTCCCTTGTTTAAAAAAGGCTCTGCAATTGAAATTGGAAACTATAGGCCGATATCTCTTTTGCCAGGTAATAGTAAAGTTTTTAAAAAACTTATTAAGATGAGGTTAGCGAAATGTTTAGACAAGATAATGTTCTTTCATCCCTCGCAATTTGGATTTCAAAATGGCAAATCAACCGAGGATGCACTTGGGTCTTGGGTCCCATTCTTTTTTTAGTTTACATCAACTCACTTTTCTACATTAATCTCAAAGGCTTACCTACTGTTTTTGCTGACGATGTTGGGTTAACGTATGGCCTAGATAATCCCTTAGACCTTACTTCTGACATAAATTGCGATTTACTTATACGAAGATAATGGTTCGCTGAACACAAGCTAGTGATAAGTTCTAAGACTAAACAAATGTTTTTTTAATTTATCTTGTCCTATTAACCCAAAACCGAATGTATATTTTTAGCACCGAATTGTAAAAAAATTGCACAATGTCACTGTAAATGTGCAACAAGTGTACTTTGTAATTTATTTTGTACTAGTGATAGAGAATGTGGACGAACTTATGTACCTAGGACTCTCACTGGATTCAAATATAAAATTCTCATCTCATGTCAGTGGATTGAAGAAGTATTTTATCTCTACACGTGGGCATTTCTATTACCTACTTAATACTCGTATATGTTCTGCTAAGCTTTTAACCACAATTTATTATGGACTCTTTCATTCTAAGCTTCAATACGGTATAAGCTGCTGGGGAAGTGGCTATCAGAATAAAGTTCAACCTTTGTTAGTCTTGCAAAAGAATGTTGTCCTAAAAATTTGTCGTAAACCTGGTAGACATCCTAGTTATCCTTTGTTTTGTGAATTAAGAATTCTTCCTGTTCGTCACTTATACTGTTTCAAGGTTCTAAAGGCGTTCTTTATGAACTCCGGCAACCGAAATTTTCGAATCATTTCAAACTATAACCTGTGTAAAAACTCCCTAAATATGTTACGTATATCTAGTTATCCACTGTTTATAGTAATTTTTATCCAATTATATGCAATCGTTTATTTAATCTACTCCCAGAAGAAATCAGAAAAGTTCACACGTCCAAAACATTTCTAAAGCGCTTAAAAAATTGGTTGTTTCTCTGTGACTATAATAGACTAGCCTTTCTCACTTCTAATATTTTGATTTAATATTGTGATTTATTATTTAGACTTATAAATTTGATAGAATAAGTTCTGCATTTGTAACTAAAGAAGTACCAACAATTTAAAATTAATTTAAATTAATTATTATTTGCTAAAAAAATAGCTTTCCTTTTTTTGTTTAGTACCCCACCCCACCTTTTTTCTTTTTTGTATTGATTCAATAAAGTGACATTCAACTCTATTGAATTACATTTGTAAAAAAATATCGAATGTCACCAATTTTTTTCTTTATTACATACTTTTTTTCTTTATTAAGATATTTAATTTTATATTATGTTTAAGTTACATGTAATTTAAGAAAAATAAATAACATACATACATACATATACATATGAAGAAGTTTAATATTAGTGTTTGCAGAAAATTTATTTTATCATTTATATTTGAGGTATAATAACAATTGCAACAAGGTAGGTGCCCAGCATCGCTTTGCAGCGCTTCATTATCCATGCTCGAGTAGTCTCTAAATTCAAATCATGTCGGACAAGGGGGACGATGTAACTCAACGTTGTATGTGCAGAAGATTAAGTCATGATCAGACATACCAGCTAACGATTATTGGTCTAGAAGCAGAACATTGGATCGATTTGAAACCATAACAACGTCAAGAAGGCTCGGAGGGTTATTAGGTGAAAAGCGGGTGGCGAATGAGTTCACTACAGATAGTCCTGAACCAGCCGTAAAATCAAACAACTGGGAGCTTTATTGTCACTTTTTAAAAGACCTGCATTTAGATCGCCACAAATAATTATGTGCTCGTAGGTTACAGTGCACTCGTGGATTGCAGAAAATAACGGTTCTGCGAAGTAGTATCGGTTAGGCAACATCAATGAGACACTTTGTGTAGCCACAGGAATTTGCATTTTTTTAGTTTTTAGAGTGCCTAGAATCTTAACAACTCCTAGCCTAATAGGCTCAAAGAAAAAGGTACAGATTTGAGCATTTTCGTACAGAGTACTTAGGGAACTCAAATTCCGACAGGACGATGTAGGAGGATTCGAATGGACAATATTTGCAAAGCAGCTATTGAAAATTTCAGAAACTTTAAGTTTATCACAAATATTAGTATTGTTAAACCGAATCGCTGTAGGGTTGTTCGAGGAAGAAGGCTTAATGAGAATGTTATTGACTTGTTTCCATTCATCTCTTAGTTTCCCTGTAGCTGTATTAAATTTATTTTTGTAAAAGTTACCCCAACGTTTTGGAATTTTGTACTTTATTTCTAAACCAGGTCTTTCGTATTTAATTTCCAAACTGATATTCATTGTGTTTATGACACATTTCAATCGGAGTATATTTTTTTTGTATTTAATTTTCAAACTGATATTCATTGTGTTTATGACACATTTCAATCGGAATATACCTATTTGTTTTTTCTGATAAGATGAATTTTTGAATTTCCCGCCTTAAATAAATATTGATTTGTATTTTTCATTATGTAAAACTTGAACGTTAATCCATACAGTAAACTTCCCACAAGAACAAACTCACCACACCCAATTTTCTTCCTTTCCTTTTTAATACAGTTTCTGAATTAAATTATTGCATTGTTAACTTCAAAGGCGAATCGTTCGTTATGGATTAAAGAATGAATATAATTTTTATAACGTTTAACAAAGTGGCTTGTCTTTTAAATTAAAAGTTCATTTGGAATTTTTTACATGGCGACCGTGACAGGACGCCAGAGGTCAAAGTAAATAAAAATCAGTTGAAAATAAACTATGGACAAATGATAAAGAATTTGATATTATCAGTGAAAGTGCTCGGTTCCGCGTTCGGTGCGTTCGGAAACTGCATACTACAAAATATTTCATCTATAGTACTGCACCAAGGGCAGCCTTCACAAATCCACATAACATTGGTGAGTCTGTATCGTTCACTTTAGATTTTATTGATATAGATATTGCGGCAATAAATATAAAAAAGTACTTAAGTGAGCCCCTATTTCGTCAATATTCGCTAGTATTTCATTTGCACTTTCACATTTGAAAATCCGATCCTGCAAAGTAACACAGAAGTCCTTAAAGATAAGCCGGAACATCCATACGTTATATGAGTATAATAGTATAGATTTAATTCACTTTTTCATACGTATCATGGCACAGAGTCATCCCAAGGTCACACTTCCAAGAGTCATTTTCTCAAATCGCAAGTGTTATAACATACACATATATAACAAGAATTGAATTCGCCTACTCCGCTTTCGTCGAGAAATTCGTCATAGACTCAAAAGGTCTGCTCCAAAAAAAAAAACCTGAAATATTGCAGGCAATCGATTGTCAAATAATCTACGCTTAGGACTTTGGACTCTTCAGCCAATTATAGTTGTGAAGAATTAGCGTCACAGCTTTACCGCAAATTCAGTTGCCTATCGTGAGCTTTCATTACTCAGGAGAATATTTAGTATTTGTTCTAAATAAAGGGTCCGCCATCTAACGTTTTTTTTTCAACTAGTGCTTATTTCGTGAATGGTAACACTTAGTTCATGTCTGATTTGACAGATAATTAGTTTCATTCTTCCGCTGAACGAATATGGTTGTGTATACGCTTGAACAATGCTGGGAAATATTGCCTGCGATCGACTTAGAGAAGATGCCGATTTTGCCAAAAAAATCATCTTTTCAGATGAAGCTCATTTTGATCTTGGCGGGTATGTAAAGAAGCAAAATTGTCGCATTTGGGGCACAGAAAACCCGCACGCATACATTGAAAAGCCGATATACCCAAAACGAGTCACTGTTTGGTGCGGATTTTGGTCCAGAGGCATAATTGGGCCATTTTTCTTCGAAAATGAGCAAGGAGTGGCCGTTACAGTCAATGGCGATCGTTATCGGGCCATGTTGAATGAATTTTTGTTCACAAAAATTGAAGAGGAGGATATTGACAACATTTGGTTTCAATAGGACGGCGCTACGTGCCACACAGCCGAAGCTACACTCGATGTTTTACGTCCTGTTTTTGATGATCGCATTATCAGCCGCAGAGCTGATGTCGTTTGGCCACCTCGGAGCTGCGATTTGACACCGCTGGACTATTATTTGTGGGGTGCCATAAAAGATAAGTGTTACGCCGACAAGCCAGAGACAATTGACGCTTTAAAGGACAATATTCGTGAAGCCATTGGTGAAATACAGCTGCGCACAATCGATAATGTGCTTAAAAATTGGACCGATCGTGTAGCCTACTGCATGGCCAGCCGAGGCAGCCGTTTGAATGAAATTATTTTCCATTATTAACCGGAAGGATAAAACTAATCACTGTCAAATCAGAAATGAGCTAAGTGTTACCATTCACGAAATAAGCACTAGTTGAAAAAAAAAATGTTAGATGGCGGACCCTTTATAAGTTCTTTCCAGATCTACGGGTGCATTCGATCATCTTCCGTGTCGTCGCTGTTATTGTTAGCCGCTTTTCTCTTCGGAGATTACCAGATTTCGTCGTGGGCAAAATTCGCTGAAAAGCCTTTCAGGAGTTTGTGTGATCACTTTTCGCTTTACCATTTGTTGCTGCTAGCAGTGTTCAGCTTAACGATCGTCGCCTCGGTGTCAAGAGAAACAATTCGCTCGAAAGCTTTAATTCTGGTTGTTGCACGATCACATTTTTCGCTGCATAAAAAAAATTGAATTTTCAGCAACATATTGCATAGCTCTTCTTCGTGGGATTCAATTCGCCAATAAAAATTTTGCTCTCTTGATAGTCAGTTATTCGCTAGAATAATTTAATATTAATAATTGAACTGAGGATATAGATTATTTCTCCAAACAACTTATAGCTTATTATTGCAACAGCTTTTAATCAAAAGCATTCCAGTTGCAATTGGTTCAACGCTGGAAATTAATTGTTGGTGACACATTGAATTGTTTCGCAACACTTTGAAGACTTACAATAAAAATTTGGCGACAGTTCGAGTCAGCTATTTTACATAATCTTCATTGAAATATAATATTTGATCGTTATTCAATACAAAACATTCATTCGTGTCCAATTTAATTCTCATCATGTCGGTTCAAGAAACCTCAGAAACAAAATCTAAAACGTTAGAGACATTAAAGGTCAATCGTGCTTCAACAAAAGGAAGCATTTCCCGAATTAAAAACATAATTGAGACGAAGGCCGGTACTTTAGAGCTAACTGAATTGGAGTGTCGCTTAGGGATATTAGAATCCTACTTCAAGCAAGCTCTGAGTTACCAAACACGAATAGAAGAAATAGTCCCTGCGGATAGTGGTCGTGGTGAGATAGAAGATTTACATTGTACAATAAAATCTAAAATTTTGTCTCTTATGGGAAATAATAGAAAGAATAGTATTGCAGTTGCGGACACTTCTCTGACAGCTACTTTGACTCCCTCTTCCCGCCTACCTCTGCAGAGGTTCGGACTACAAAAACTTCATCGGAGTTTTTAAAAACCTTGTTCATAACGATAGTTCACTAGCACCTATTAAAAATTTAATCATTTGATTTCCTGCTTAAGTGAAAAGGCTCTTGGAACAATAAAGGCATTTCAAATCACTGACGAAAATTACCCTAAGGCACTTAAGCGGCTGGAAGAAAGATATGGCAACAAGTGCTTGATCTTTTTAGAGCATATCTCAACTCTGTTCGATCTACCGAAAATGAAAGGTGTTTCATCTTTGCAACTAAAAGACTTAGTAAATGATGTTTCTGCATTGTTAGATTCCCTTAAATCGTTGGGTAGTTATGAAGAGATCTGCAACTAAATTTTGATTCACTTAGTTATGTCCAAATTAGATACAGAAACCCACAACAAATGGAATGAGTCTCTAGATTATTCAACGCTGCCTAGTTGGGAACGTTGTTCAGAAGTCCTTAATAAGTGTTGCCAGTTTTTAGAAAGTAAGGAATCGAAAATGGTAAATACAGTAGCTGGGAAGTTAGATCAAAACAATAAGCTATTTCAAAAAAGATCGTCACATGTGTGTGACAAAAACCATCTGTTTCTTCTGCAAATCTTCGAATCACATAATTGTGGATTGTAACAAATATAAAAACTTGCGTGCTTACGATAGATTTAAACACGCAAAACGTTTGTCGCTCTGCATCAATTGTCTTAGCAAAGGCCACGGAGTAAATAGTAAATGGCAATTTAGCCAATCAGACAACTTCTCAATTAAATACAAGTATTTCAGGGATTCCAGTAACGTCACGAACAACTTTATTAAACTCAAATGCAGCAAATACTGAGACACAAGTTATTGTAGCTACTGTGGTAGTGAGGGTTAGGAATATGGCAGGTGAATTCGTTCAAGCAAGAGCCCTTCTGGATTCAGGATCCCAAATAAATTTAATGACTCAAGCATTAGCAAACTGTCTGCAACTAAGGCTAGTTCATAGTCCAGTAAAGGTTAGCGGAGTGGGCACAATAGGTACAACCATCGAATCTCAGACAACTACCGCATTACGATCCAGATTTAGTACTCGTAACTTCGAGAAGAATGTAGAATTCGGAATTGCACGTTTGATAACAGAGTTTCAACCTCAAAGAGAACTGCTAATAGGTGCTGGGAATATTCCAAAGGACTTACAATTGGCAGATCCATTATTCTTTAAGCCTCATATAATCGACATGCCATTAGGAGCGGATCACTTCTTTGAACTGATAGAAAGTGGAAAAATTACATTAGGTCCAAATGTACCTATGCTGCATAATGGATGGATAGTGTCAGGTCCTGTGTCACTGAGGGAAGCAGAAGCTGCAACTTATTACGAGTACAAAGGGCTTCGGAGGACTCGTTCTCCAACCTTGAAAAGTTGGTAGCACAATTCGGGAACATGGAAGAAATATCTAGCATATCTAGCGCCTCACACATGAGAAAGAAATTTGTGAAGAACATTTTAAAAAAAGTCTTCGCATCCTACCGAATGGTAAACTTTCCGTACGGCTTCCTTTCAAGGATAGCCCATCGCAGTTAGGTTTCTCATTAGACGCAGCTAAGAAAAGATTTTTTCTGCTAGAGCGTAGGCTAAACAAAAACTTGGAGCTGAAAAAGGAATATTCAAAATTCATTGAGAAATATATAAAACTGGGACATATGTCGCTAATTGAGCACATGAGTCACAGTAAGCCTCATTATTACATGCCTCACCAATGCGTTCTCCGTCCAGAAAGTGAGTCAACAAAACTGAGGGTAGTTTTTGACGCTTCGTGTAAGACGACTACTTCTTTGTCACTCAATAGTTTGCTGATGGTAGGCTCTAATGTACAGGAAGAAATGTACTCAATCATATTGCGATTTAGGAGCCACGAATTTGCCTTAACAGGAGATATACAAAAAATGTATCGTCAAATTGAAATTGACCCCAATGACCCACGGTTTCAGCTAATTCTCTGGAGGTTCAACTCGTCAGATAGGCTTAATACTTATTGTCTTAATACTGTCACTTACGGAACTGCAGCTGCACCATTTTTAGCTACGCGCAGTCTTAAAGAAATCGGTCTTAAGAGTAAAGTTTCACAACCCGTCGGAAGTAAAATAATTTTGACAGACTTTTATGTTGACGGTCTTATTACGGGCGCTGGATCTATAGAAGAATTAAAGAAAATTCAAGAGGAAGTAACTTATATATTAGGTTTAGCGCACTTTGAGTTACACAAATGGCATTCAAATTCTTCATTGAAGTCGGCTACAAAGACAACAAGGGTAGAATTTAAACCAGATGAAGCTGAAACAACCAAAACGCTCGGCATAGAGTGGAATCCGAAAGAGGATGTTTTTAACTTCTTTTATAAAGACTTAGTTTCACTAACCAATTCAACAAAGTGATCTGTTCTGTCCGCTGCTAGCAGGTTGTTTGATCCTCTAGGGTAGCTTGGGCCAATCGTTGTAAAGGCGAAAATGTTTCTCAAAGAACTTTGGGTTGAAAAATTGGATTGGGACGATCCGTTGCCAAATGCACTTGATAGTTATTGGAAAGGATACATAGCAGATCTCTGAAATCTTGACTGCATTCGTATTCCACGGTATATCTATTCCCCACGGTCTAAGGATATACAAATTCATGGATTTTCGGACGCCTCAATAAAGGCCTATGGATGTTGTCTGTATCCTAGATCTACCGATGAATTTGGAAACGTTTCAGTTCGTTTACTCACAGCAAAATCGCGAATTGCTCCTTCAAAAACGCAATCGTTACCTCGACTAGAGCTTTGTGGTGCCCAGTTGCTAGCCAAATTGTGGCAAAAGGTTAAAAATTCTTTAAAAGCGGAGTTTGAAAAAGTACATTTTTGGGTCGATTCCGAAATAGTTTTGTATTGGATTGCGTCTCCATCAAATTTGTTCGACACATTTGTGGCCAATAAGGTTAGCGATATTCAGAGCTTAACTTCAAATATCTGCTGGAAACATGTCAGATCGAAAAACAACCGCGCAGATTTAATATCTCGTGGAAGCCCAGTTGAGGATTTGAATGCGTGAATTTGGTTCCAAGGTCCGGAATTCTTAAAAAATTCTTTGGAGAATTGGCCCAAAAACTTAAAATTTAACAAAACTGCAATTAACACTTCACTTCTGGAAGAAAAAAGAAAAAAAAAAGTGTTCGTCTGTGCGGTAGTAAGTGTCGAGTTTATGGAAACTCTTAATAAAAATAGCAGCTTCATGAAAGCCATTCGAGTTGTAGGATACATACTGCACTTTTGGAAGATAGCTAAAGGCCAAAAACACTTACAAGGAAACCCATTATCTGCAGATGAGCTGGACGAGTCAATGATCGCAATCGTGTGGTGCATACAACAGAGAAGTTTTCCAGCAGAAATAGCTCAAATAACTACAAAAAGGAAAATCGGTTCTCGAAGGGCATAGAGAAATTGTGTCCATTTTTAGCCATCGTTGCTAACAGAGCATTGCTTCGTGTAGGTGGACGTATCAGGAATGCCGAGATGGAATCCAAAACTAAATTCCCAATACTCTTACCAGGGGACAACGCGTTTGTGAAAGAGTATGTGCGATATTTGCACATTAAAAATTACCACGCCGGTCCTCAAGCTCCTTTGAACTTCGTTCGAGATAGATTTTGGATACTTAACGCTAGGAAGTTGGTCAGACACATTGTCAACAAGTGCATCCACTGTATCAGGTATAAGCCTATATTACTTGACCAGGTAATGGGAAATTTACCACAGGATAGACTAACTCCAGGTAGACCTTTTAGTATATGTGGTGTCGATTTTTGTGGTCCTATACTAACTTCTTGGAAGATTCGCCGAAAGAGACCATACAAATCATACATCTCTGTATTCGTTTGTTTTGCCACAAAGGCGGTTCATTTAGAAATTGTATCTGACCTCAGCTTTAGCTGCACTAAAGCGACTCATAGGGCGAAGGGGGTGTCCAAATAAAATATATTGCGATAACACAACCAATTTTGATGGCGCAAAGACTAAATTAAATAGATTTAGACATAAATTTTACAAAGATCTCACTAAAAATTCTATTCTTGAGTTTGTTGCAGAAAAGGGGATCCAATTCAAGTTCATACCGCCTCGAGCGCCTCATTTTGGAGGCATTTGGGAGGCAGCAGTCAAAGCAGCAAAGACCTTATTGACGAAAACTTTTGGTGGAGCTCTTTTGATGTTTGAAGGACTCAGCACAGCACTGGCTGAAATAGAGGGAATTCTCAACTCAAGGCCAATAACTGAAATGTCATCAGATCCTAGAGATATCAGCGCTCTTACTCCCGGCCATTTTTTGATTGGCGCACCGATGAATTCGTTTCCTGAACCACAAGTATTAAGTAATAAAATTTCATATCTTAACAGGTGGCAAAGAATTACAGCCCTAAAGCAGCAGTTTTGGAAGAGATGGTCAACTGAATACGTCCGAAGTCTTCAAGAGAGGTCCAGATGGTATACCACCCAGACGAATGTAAAAGAAGGCGCACTAGTTATTCTGAAGGATGAAAACCTACCTCCATACAAATGGGTTGGTTCTAGCGAGGGTGGAACGAGTTATATGAGGAGATGACGACAACGTTCGGGTGGTAGATTTGAAGACCCCAAATGGGATATTTCGACGTCCAATAACCAAGATAGCACCGGTTAATCTGGATTGATAGTACAGCTCGTCAATGGGGTATGAATGTTTGCGCCAACACTTCAGTTTATTTAAATTTATATAAAACATAGAATTTTTGAATTTCCCGCTTTAAATAAATATTGATTTGTATTTTTCATTATGTAAAACTTGAACGTTAATCCATACAGTAAACTTCCCACAAGAACAAACTCACCACACCCGATTTTCTTCCTTTCCTCTTTAATACAGTTTGTGAATTGAATTATTGCATTGTTAACTTCAAAGGCGAATTGTTCGTTATAGTTTACAAAAAAAAAAAAAAATATATAATTTTTATAACGTTTAACAAAGTGGCTTTTCTTTTAATTTAAAAATTCATTTGGAATTTTTTACAGGTTATATATTTTTTAAAAATATTGTGTGAAATGAAAAAATAGATTCAGCAAGAAGGTCTTGCTGAGTCACAATACAAATAATAGATTTTAGTTACGTAAACTCAACTTTGGTGGCTACATTTTTTTACATTAGCTAATGGATAATTTTTTTTACCGTATTCACATCGAGGACATATTTTTCACAAGATTCAAAAGCAAAGTTGGAAAAGCGATTGTAAATATGGTCTAAGCATTTGTCAATTAGAATTCTTGATTTTTCATCATCTAGTAGATTTGAAAGTTCCACCAAAAGCACCGAAAAATCTTATTTATGAGGACGGTAAACACACAAAATAATATAAACTATGTCGTTCAAATTGCAAGATAATTTTAGAATATCAACACTTAAAAAGTCCATAAAATTCGTAGGCATACAACCATCATAGTCATGTTTGATAAAGCAACCAACATCTCCTGTTTCATAGTTCTCGTTGGTTTTAGAAATAAATCCATAACCGGGTAAGGTATATACTAGTATAACTTCTTTTCTCAATCCAAGTTTACGGTATAAGAACAAAATCCCGCAAAGGAATGGGAAACAAGAGTTGAAAAATATTCTCTTAAACTCCTGATCTTTTGGTGTATGGAAAAGAGTTTGTTTACACAATGTAACTTAGATACTTGGGGTGGTCGTGGTGTAGTGGTTCTAGCAATCGCTTCTCACTCGGAGGGTCCAGGTTCGAGTCCTGCTCATGGCAAGTCAGTTTTTCATTTGTAATTGGAACTCAGACAGAAAAATTCTGCGTATGAAGTCATGACACTAACACGTAGATTTGGCTGTTGTAGAGCTTCAAGCACAGAAAAAAATACTGTGAAATATACCACGAATTACTCTGAGTGAAGCAAAAACTCTCCATCCTATTCGGACTCCCACCCCTGGAGAGCGAATATCGAAACCAAACACACATGAGTTTTAAAAACCGCTACAAAACAATTTTCCTTTCTCTTCCTTCTACCTTTCCGCCCGCGCCCTGGCAACAGTAAAAGGGTATCTAAACCCCTTAGGCGCGCGTAAATTATAAAAAAAAGCTAGCTCACAATTACTTTCAGATCAATTTTAGGCAGTAAAACCATTCAAATAATTAAAATTCATTATTCATATTTTTTTTTAATATTATCCTAATACCGATTTTAGATTTTCAAACTACTTTATGGCAATGATTTTATAGCACAATTCAAAACAGTTGGCCAACGGCCACATACACAGAGAGGGAGAATGAAAATTAAAAATTACGTTTACAGGTTGACATAAATATCCACCAGTGTAGGCGGGGACAGTATGGCTTCCATATCAACAGGTCTACAGGTGATATGATAGCATGTCTCAATAAAAAGGTGGTATATTTTAGTGATATTCGACAATGACCTTTCGGAACGTTCAGTTAAAATTGTCTTAGAAGGTTTTCAGTCTGATATCCAGGACTTTGTTCTCTCACCGATAATCTTTTCAATTTGCATTAATGGTCTCTTGAGTATCTCTTCTAATTCATTTTATTCCTTTGTTGACGACAGTACTTTCTGCTTTTCATTGTTGTCCCCGGACTTATTTCCAGTCCTTTTGCTGTAGAAAAGGAATAGCCCGTATTGAATGGTTGCAGGTCCGAGCAGCTCTTAACGATAGAACCGCCAGCGTGCCAATTATGTCCCACCGACACCTTCGACCACCTCGAACTTCGTTTGTTTTCCTTTTAGGATGACTACTACTCGTAATTTTTAACACTTTCAACATCGTTACTTCTTATAGGTTTTGAAAAAAAAAAATTATTTACCTTCACACAGTGTCACATTTTGACATAACTTTTAAACGAATAAATATATAGGACAGTTTTTTCTTTTGCTTAAAGGAAATTTCACAATATTTTGGAATAAATGCAATAATAAATGTTTATTACTCATTACAAAAAGAATTAAAATTTGGGTTTGAGTTTGTAATTTTACACAGCGCTGTACTCGTACTTCTCCAATGAGAGAGAAAAAAAATTTAATTTGCCTGAGCACTTCAAATCAAATCCCTCTAGCACCTGCATCAGAGAATGCATATTGACGCACCTGGGGTTTTGAGTATATTAATTAATTTTAAATTTAATTTTAAATATATTAATTAATCAATTTTTTTAAACTCAACTTAAAGTCTAAAAAGTGCGACGGAAATAGTGTTTCAAAAAATATTAAATTCAATATTTGAAAAAAAAACTGCGGAAAACAGAAAACAGAAAAAAAAATCAATTTTGACGTGACCTTAAAAATTACTCAACTTACTCAACTTGCAGAGCCAGCAAAACTATTGGTCCAAAAGAAATATTTTTTTCGATAACCAGAGCTACAAATATTTATTAATCCAGTGAATATAAAAATTTCCTATTATAGACCCACCCGAAAATTGAATTTTGCAAGTACTTTTGCCTAAATGTGCCACTGTGCGGCGATTTACGGGGATGTCAAACTTTGACGGTCCTAGTGTTAACAATTGGAGGACGTGAATTGGCTACCAGTATCGTTCGAATTGATTCTATCAATTACTTTTCAAGCGCTATATAAAGTCATCATACATGTTGCTAAACCGCAAACTATTTAGGCCTTGGAAAGGTCTTAGTAGTGAGATAGGGCTCCAAATGTTTAAAAGAATGATTCATAACTGGACACACCAGATCATTTTTCTATGTTCTAACAATGTATGTTTAATATTCATCGATACTGTGAGAGTTGAATCTCATCGTTTTTTAAATACAAGATTCTTTTTACCTTATTAGCCACATTTAATTTGAAGTACCGTAAAGTTATAAATAGAAATGTAAAAACTAAAACGCTTTATTATTATTTTTTAATAAAGTGATGATTTGACCTGCTATATGGCATGCTCCGCCGTCTTGTTGAAACCATTTGTCTCCTAGACGATTGTTATTGGCACACGGAATCAAAAAATTGCGAATCATTTGCCTATAGCGCTCGCCATTGACGCTAATGTTATAAAAATTCGGTTCAACTTAGATTTTATTTTAAGCTCTTTCACCGAATGTACATATGATGCAGATTTTAGCTTCAATTACTGCAAGTTGGTGCGGGCCAAGATCTTTCAAATCGACGGGAATGTCGTAGAATCGATAAATTTGGTCTTCAGTAACACTCACCTCTACAGAGACGATGGCTTCTTCGGTACGCACAGTATGAGCTCGTTTTGGATAAATATTGCACATAAGAGTATACGTAGATATAAATCGATTCATAGTATTTCATATAAGTTGCTCATATAGATGATTATGAGCACTGTAATTTGGGCGTAATGCTCTATAAGTTTGGCATACAGAACGCGAATTTCGGAAAAAAATGTACACCATTTCTAAACTTTGTTCATGTGTAAGTCATTGAATGGTAATGTCATTGAAATGTAAATATCAAAGACACGTATCCAGTCTATCAGCTTGTTTTTACAAATAACCCTATCGGGAATTCGAATTTTCTCCATAGAAGAAAAGATACCTTTTCTCGAAATGAGTTTGAAAACCTCATCTCGGCAACTTTGAAATCAATAAATGGATACCTTATATTTTTCTCTAAGTACCTCTTCTGACATTGCACTACATTTTCGAAAGTGTGACTGTAGACGTTCACATAGTACAGACAGCAATTTATTGATGTCTAGTGCTTCGACAGTTGTGGTAGTGAGTTAGTACAATATTTCCTTTTCTCACACTTCACACACTTTCACACTTTCTTTTTCTTACATGAGTTTTAGTATGATCCTCATAAGTTCATGTCCTGGTATTTTGAGAAGTTAATCGGCAGAGCATCTTCACGCTGCAGTTTATTAGAATAGAATTTGAATGTTGCAATACTCAATTTTGGAGGTCATCCTTCTTTTACATATAACAATACTGAATTCTTATAACCAATGATTCAAAATAGTTTTTTTGTTTTTATTGAAGGATTTTTTATTTCTTATCCCAGATCAGAAGAACATTTTATAAAGCTTGAAAACTCATATATCCTAAAAATTGGATATCATATAAACAAATCTACAAACTTCGCGTTCTTGTAAGTCTATGTATTATAGAATAAATAATATAATGAATTTATATCATTTTTAGAATATTTGTCCGCTTGTTTTTTAATCCATCATGACCCCATTAGCCCTATTTGGTTCTTAAATATTGGACTTTACTTGTAGTAACAGTAGTATGTATTTCATTGCAATCGGTTCAGTTAATGGGAAATTACAGATCTAATGGGAGATTTGGCTATGACAAATCTATATCTGCATCTACATATATCTATGCAAACAAAGAAGAAGAAGAAAAGGGGAGAGTGCACATATTTCATGAAAAATCTGAATGTTTTTATTGTAACTACGAATGGCCTACTTCAAGTTTTTATTATTCTGATCTATATATACTCGTTCAACTAGGGGTTACGCATAAGAAGTTGCGGGCCACAGTCAATTTCCAATAAACTTATATGATATTAAAGGTCTCTGCAAACCACATTTTTGATTCATTGAAACAACAAATTTACTTCACATTTCTAGGATATATTAACTGTCCTCAAAAACAGTCAAATATATGTACGTACTTACTTTCAGTAACACATGTGTACAGTCAAATATACACAAACTTCGGAGATCTACTTCGTAACAGCAACTCTAAATACAATGTTCATTAGATAAGTTATTTTACAATACATAGTACACAGAGTAAGGGTTGACTTTCGTATTTATGTATTTAGGCTACATCACGTTTCATTACAGTAGCTTAACTTTTAATTACGATTAATTAAAACAGACTTTTGAAATTCTTAAGGCAATGTAATCATCATTAAACCAGATCGAACGTGAACGAATGTGCATTGCTACGAGGATGGCAAATAGTCAAAACTGTGAACCTGGAGTCTACATAGTTTTATGCTCCAGTAAATTCTTCACAAACTACTGAAATGTGTAGACGTTTCGAAAACACTCTTATTAAAAGCTAAATAGAAATTATTCAATGAACAGCAATGACATCTTATAATTAGGTTATGTGAGACTAAAATGCACATATTCGTGATTTCGAATTTTGCTATATTAAAGCAGAAATGGAGTTGGAGAATAAAGCAAATTTTACATATGTAAGTTCCCTTCACTCCCTATTGATGTATATGTATGTATATGTACATATAAGTAAGTACCATTAAAGTGGGAAGGAAATTGGATAGATTATAAAACAGAAACGATTTAATACTTTTAAGTTTTAAATTTCTTTGTGAGTCGCATATACATATACACACATACAAACTGTTGAAGTTGAAAATTGCAAGAACAAAATAACTATTGTATATACAAAGTAGTTGCTGCATTGCAGATTGAATTAATTAAATTGATTGTTCTCATTGAACAGAGAAATAGTAATAGCCTGTTCACAGAAAAAGATGCACATGTGTCTATATAGTGTCAGGTATGATTCACTCCTTTAAGGAGGACACATATTTTCGTTTGGCTGCAATTTTCATAATTATTAGCTTCATGTCTTTGTACCTGTCATCAGGTCTAAAACTTACTTAAGAGCACAATCCTTGTATAGGCAGTTATAGCCAAGCAGTCTAGCAGCTGACATAGCTTACTTCTAAAGATTAGAATTTAGCTTTTTACTTTTAAATACTTCTTACCGTGACCATCGAACTTGTCGAGTTGTAGAGGCTGAGTAAGGTCAATGAATCTCGAGAAGAAATTCTCCAGACGAGTCCTGAAACCAAAGGAAATGCTTCACGCATTATCAAAACCTTCGGATTCATTCCGTATCCGACGATATCGATGGTTCCATTACACCTGAAAGGTGGCAGCTTGTCAAGCTGAAGCTTTCAAACAACTTCTTGGCTATCATGCGGGAAAACCCCGGACCACCTCCTATCACAAGCGACACTGGCTGGCACCAAGGCCATGTCAAGCTCATCGCGTGTTCCCAACAGAGATCTCTTGATCTCAAAACCACGGCCATAGGTAGTTTAGGAGAGATTTGGCCAGGTGCAAAACTCGAGGTCGTGTCTAAGGAAGACATTCCTAGCAGACCTCGAACTCGTACCTGGATCAGCCGAACCCACCTGTCCAGAAAGTATTCTGGAAATCATCAGGCTCAGTAACTCGACTCATGACTGGAAAGTGGCGAAACTGGAGGAACTAAGGGGCCCTTATAGATGCGCGTTAATCGTGATCAATAAGGAATTCCTTAACCCTCTGGCGCAGACGAAAAGCATGATTCGTTTCGGATTCGAGTCCATACACTTAAGGGTATACAAAAGGCGCTGCATAGCTTCAAGCCATACAAGTCTGCTATTCCGGACGGTGTAATATCTGCCGAGCTACAGAGGCACTCACATATTATTCTGCCGGCGCTTTAAAATATTATGAGGAGCTGTGTAGAACTTATCCACATTCCACTCTTATGGAGAGAAGTCAATGTAGTATTCATTCCCAAAGCCCGAAAATGTTCTCATGTTGTCCTAAAGGGGGTCTTTAACAACGTCAACACATCCGCAATTACGACTGCTCTGTCAACTCTGCAGGTACACGACTCACTTGGGGAGTTGATCGGTCTAATGCTAAAAAGCAGGATAATCAACTGCAAACTGGGTGAGACTTCTGCTAAAAGATGTGTCAGCAGAGGTACGCCGCAAGTGGTGTCCTCTCTCCTCTTCTCTGAAACTAAGTAGTTAACGAACTACTGATATACCTGGAAGCGGGTGGTAGCAGGGTGATTGCCTATGATGCGAATGATGTTGCCATAGCCGTCTCAGGAAAGCATCTGAATACCATTAAAGAACTCCTTCAAGTAAATCTCAATAGATTAACCTGCTGGGCAGATCGCTGTGGATTGGGAATAAACCCCCATAAAACTGATCTTCTCCTCTTTTCCAGGAAATACAAAATTCCAATTATAGACCCTCCTTCAATAAATGGTTCGAGTTTAGTTTTTTCCGGTACAGCAAAATATTTGTGTCTCATTTTTGGCAGGAAACTAAACTGGAAATCTAACATTCAAGAAAGAGTCAATAAAGCCACAATAGCTTTATTCGCTTGCAAAAAAGCCATTGGAAATAAATGGGATCTTCAACCTCGCATAACCCACTGGTCATAAGACCGATACTTACTTAGGGGCTGGTTGTCTGGTGGACGGCCTTGGAAAATGCAGTCAACTGCATTAAACTAAGCAGAGTCCAAAGAACAGCATGTCTATGCACAGGCAGAGCCTTGCGATCTACCCCTATGCACCATTAGATATTCTGTTTCATTTGACACCCCTCGACATTTTTAGCAGGCAAGTAGCTGCGACTGCAGCTATTCGCCTTAAAGCAACACTAAACAATGGACAAATAATTCATTTGTCAAACCTCACAGAGAACATCGATTACACCATACCTAAACTTTGGTTTGACAAAAACTTCCCCTCTAGATAATTATGGGAGGAAGAGCTTTCATGGATCTATCTCTACACAGATGGATCTAAAACCGATAGAGGGGTTGGTGGCGGTGTTTTCTCAGATAAGCTAAATCTAAGCCTCTCTTTCCGTCTTCCAAATCACTGTAGCGTGTTCCAGGCGGAAATTTTGTCGACTAAAGAAGCTCTGTCCTGGCTGAAGAAAAACGTGATATCTGCAAAGGATAGCCGCATATTTTCTGATAGTCAGGCCGCCATCAAGTCCCTGAACTCGGTCTCATTATATTCTAAAACCGCTGTAGAATGCCGATCATGCCGAATGCTCATGGAGATGGCAGAGCAGTTCAACAACATTTGTTGGGTGCCGGGCCATAGAGACATTTCAGGGAACTGCAGAGCAGATGAATTCGCCAAAATAGGTACCACTCTACCTATTCTACCGGAAAATGGTAGTATAGGTATACGAATCGCTGCGTGCAAACTAACATTAAGGGACACACCTAGTGTGAAATTTAAAAAAAAATCCTTATTTTTTTTCATATTTCGATAAGCTATACCTTTAAAAATAACATACTAAAATTTTAAATCGATATCTCAAAAATTTTTTGAGTTACAGCCATTTGAAGAGTAACTGCTCGGCAGTTAATAGTTGTATTAGCATACGGTACGTACCTGAGGTATTGTTCGGAGTCTACCGTCTCTTCTTAATGGTTGCAACCGTTATAATACGATTCCAGTTTCTATAGTAGGCTTTCAGGTATACAGACATATATATGTATATATATAGGCCTGGAATAGCAGATTAGCTGTAAGTATGATTTTAATCCATTTATAACAGTGAAAACGATCATTTTATCTTTAAATGCGTTTTTCTCGAAACAGCATTTTTCAAATTTTCTGCAGTGATAACTCGGAGATAAATGAACTATCAAATTTTTTCTGCATATTCTGTATATAGTTCTCCATACAATGACCTACCAGTTTTTTGATCTGATCAAAAATCGAATTTTGGAAGACCAAAATTTTGGGTAAAATTCAACTTTTTTTTTAAAAACGCCGCAATTTTGTCAATTTTTGATTTTTTTTTTCGATCGTAGGTCATTGTACGGACAATATCTTCTAATTTAACGAGAATTGTTTTTTTTTATATTTCATCCACGGAGAAGGCCGGAATCACTGCAGCAGTGGAGGACCTTTTTTTTTTAGCGCCGTCGGAGATCGCGTGTATCTGGAAAAATATTTAATCTTTTTCTTCAAAATTTTACTGTGTATTCTTAAACTATGTATAAATATACCCTTAAAATTTTAAAACAATTGATACAGTAGTTTTTTTTTAATTCCCAAAAATCGCCTTTTTTTAGGCTGTCACAGTAGGTGTGCCCCTTAAAGCTGGATGTCAATAAAAGAACAGACCTTAGGTGGACTGGCGGTCAAACATGTCTAGCGACCAAACAGATCTGGCCAAAGCTGGACCTGAATCGTTCTAAGTGTCTGATCCTTTTAAATAGGAAACATCTCAGCCCCATAATAGGTATCGTCACTGGACACTGGCGATTTTACAAATGATTTCTGTAGAAGCTGCATGGACGAGGAAGAGGAGGAGACAATCCTCCACCTACTCTTTACATGTCCAGATCTCTCCCAGAGAAGAAAGCTTCATTTAGGAGCTTTCTTCTACAACGACCTAAACAACCTAGAAAACATAGACGTTAACAGTCTTATACGCTTTATTATAAGCTCAAACTGGTTCCAATGGTCCAATAGGCCTAATTGGGTTGATATTTCCAACTGCCATTCTTACCTAACCTAACCTAACTGGTAAATAGGCATGGTTCTGTCTTCCCACATAATAGTGAAAGACCACATGCAGCACAGCTAACACTCCTGAAGCTAGCAGGGTTGGGATATTAAGTTCTGCCTTACCCACTCTATTCACCGGACTAGTCCTTACGAACTACCGCCTTTTCCGCAGTTTACGCAACAACCTTCAAAATGTACGGTTTTTAAACCATAAAACTGCACATTGAAGATTTGTTGACCCAAGAGGGTAAGAATATCTTTATAGAGGCATATTTGTTTTGGTAGACCGTTGGAAAAATGTGATAGATGCAAATGAAGGTTACTTTATGGAATAAGCTTTGTGAATTTCTAAAATAATAGTATCATATATTGAAATGATATTTTCATGGGTAACGCAACATATGTACTATAAATAATTTTTTGAAATATTTTACAGATCGAACGGCATAAAATCGTATCCGATTTAGATTCAAAGGCCATTCATTTTATTTTAAATTTTAAGCAATAAAAAAACTCAATACATTGTTTCTCTTACATCGAAATTTTATTCAAACTTTTAAAATAGTACATATGTACATACTCGTAAAACCTTTATTAGTAACATTTAAACACATTTCAAAGAGAGGCTCGAATCTTTTTCTTCTTCCTAACAAAAATTTGGCAATTTTTCTACTGTTGTCAAAACTTGTTAAATAAACTGTATGACTTTAAACGAATTTTGTATCGCTTTATTATCGATTATACTTAAGCTGGGAAGTGACGTTGGCCCATTTTTTTCTTTGTTCAGTATCCTTGATAGAAGATAGATAGAAGAATATCACTTCTATCGTGTAAATTTGATCATCATCATGTTGAACAAAAAGAACCGTTAGCTGGATCCACAGCTCTAATCTCCGAATACATCAGAGTAGGCTTTAAAAGAGTTTACCTATTAATTCGTTCTGACCATAACTATTGATGTCGCCGTTGATTCCTTATATGAAATTCCTCCGTCCGATTTACTGATGTATGTTATATCTCGATAAATTTTCTGTTACCAACACTTTTACACTTGGAACAAATACTCTTTTACAATTTAAACTAACTTTACTGGCATGTTTCTGATATACTTGCACTTCTTTAGCAGGAAGCAAAATGCCTATCTTCAGCAGAAATAACGGACCCACAGATCACACCGCTCGAAACCGAGAGCGACATTTGGCAGACAATGGCTTTGTGTCTGAGCTTTAATCTCTTTAATTTGCTGTTCATTTGAATTGAAATAAGACAGTTTTCTACCATTTAGAGTCAAAATTAACTATACGGCGTTATTACGTATTATATTACGAGTATTATGGAGCATGGAGGAACACATCAACATTTAAGAAGACAAAGTTCCTCCCTAGTATAAAAATTTTTGGAACATATTTTAAAAAGCTGAAAACAGTAAAGGAGCGGACTCTGAATATTTTCCATTTTATATTTTATTATTTATTAGAACAGTAACAATCTCAAAACTTTAGAATTTCAAAGTGTATGATGCCTTTCATGTCTTCCACACGGCAATCAATCCCATAAAAAAATCAGATTAATGATATCTGAATTAAATGCAACAGTGAATGAGAATGTCATTATGCATTGCTTAGAGTAATAGTTATGTTGTCATACTTAGGCAACCTTTATTGGTATCTGTACAATTTTTACAAATTAACAAACAAATCGATTATATTTTATTGATTACTAGAGCTTTAGGAGAAATTTACAAACTCTTGTTTTACCACCTCTACATCTCGGACGCGTAGAAACGCCCATGACTTTCGAGCTGCGACCCGTTAGATATATTTATTCAGAAACTAATACTTTCGACATCCTTTAGAACAAAAGACTCTATTTTGTGGTATACCAAGTAGGAATCAAATTTAATGTGAGGTTGCCTTATCACATCTGATACTTCTTAAATATATTCTGTAATAAAACTTTGTCAAATTTTTGCAAAGAAAAATTCATTCTATTTAATGTTTCAGCCAATGTGTGACAAGAAGCTTCTTTTGCAGTCCTCTTTGTTTTGAAAGCGTAGTACGAGTATTAATTTTAAATTCAATCCTCCCAGGATGCCACTGGACTTGCAACATTTTCACAGCGTTCCTTTTGTCAAATTAGAACGGAGCCTGAACCTCTTTATGCTTGTCTAGAACAGCTGAACAATGAAGCCTTGTGAATCGATGCTGACAATATGGAAAAACTTCTTCTACGGATTGTATAAAGGCGACGAAGCGCCGTTAGAATTCTACCTGGCAATCCAGAAGATGATAGCCAAAACTTTCGTCCACTTCACCAACACGAAGTAGGGATAGGAGTATTAAAGCTCAAATCCAAAGCAGATGTATTGCAAAACTTTAGACAACGCTGCGAAGGGTAGATACCAAATAAGTTCTCGAATCTGGTCAGAAGAATGTACCCCTGACGAATGGAATCTCAGCGTCATTTACACCATCCACAAAAAAGGTGATCCCTTCAACTGTGCCAACAATAGAGGTGTAAGACTTATTAACAATGCTTAAAAGATCTTATCTGCAATATTGTACTCGTATATTGTCCGAAACTCTTCGTTAACAAGCTGATGGGGCAATCATTGGTTTAAGGGCCACATATGATAGCATTTGTAGAGTCGAGCTATATAGAGCGATGTCTAGTTTTCGTATCCCTCATCTGTCTGTGTAGAATCAAGGTTGAGAACGTTCGCTGTTCCGTCAAGGTTAGTAATGACTTAACCGAAGTCTTTGATGTCAAGAAAGGTTTTAGAAAAGGTGACGAGCTTAATCATTCAAAAGTCTGTGCAACAAGTAGCAACGGCGATGATATTGACATAATTAGCTGAACTTGTCAGGCTGCCTGCCAAAATAGCGGTGAATGGGTGCAAATTCGAGTTTCTGTCAACATTAAGGAACACATATGAATAACGAATCCCAAACTGGACCGACTTGTTAGTTGAGGTTCAGGTTTACCCCGAACTGTAGCGCCAAATAAGTAAGTAAGTAAGTACTATAGAACAACTGTTAGCAGCTTTTCGCCTTTTTGAACCCATTTTTGTATTGTGAAACCTCCGTATTTCCATGGCCTTATCCTCAGACTCTCTGCATCATGCATAAGATCGTCCATGTAAAAATAATGCCTAGCAACGAATAACGGAATGGGGTAGTTTTTTTTTATCTGTGGCACGTTTCTGAAGATTTCAGACTACTAATCATCTGCGTAAGCAAATTATCCACAGAAGCCCCAAACTTTATAGCAATTAGACATTTAACGAGTTTGATGCGCTGTCTGACTCCATACATAGAATTGCATCCCTGTATCCTCATACTGAAATCGTTATTTCGGGCGATTTCAATATATACAATTCTGGATGGCTTCGACGTTCTGAACAGACAACACCCGAAGGACGGTGTATTGAGATCTTGGCTGCAGAAAATAACTTGACTCAGCTTGTAAATGAGCCCACAAGAAGACCAGATGTTGATAGTGATACCGCCAATACCCTGGACTTGTTTTTAACTTTTCACCCTGATAAGTATGCTATTGATGTGCTTTCCTCTCTAGGCTCGTCGGACCATTGTATCATATCAGCTAATTTCTCGTAAACCAACCACACAGTTAGAAAACAGATTCCTAAAAGAACCGTACAGTAATACGAGAAAGCTAATTGAAGCGGACTCAACAGCTTCTTTAGGAATTTTAACTGGTCGCTAGGTTTCCTCTATAACAACGCTAATGTCGCTGCTGATATGATCACAGACACTATTCTCTTTGAAAGGTGTTTTATGCTGTATGTATCAAACCAAAAGAAAAGGCGTGATATGACTCGATCTGTAAAGAGGTTTTCAGGCTTAGAGAAATGTTTTTTCGTTTCTACAAGACCAAACCGAAAAAAGAAAACGCAAAAAGATTCAAAAGAGCCAGGAATGACTACAAAACTATCTTAAGCGTGTGAATTTCTAATACGACCAAAAACTGAGGCAAATACTACAATGTCCCAAAGATAGTAACAATTGTTGGTCGTTCGTCAAAAACATTAGAAATTCTGCCTCATCCTCTATCCCAAGAATCGTTTACAATGACATCACTTCCAGATTGCGCTTTGTCTCCGCCTTCAAAGGAACGAATCTTAAAGATCTTAACATACACAAATTTGCTAGTCCAGATGTTTTCTCCCCTTTTTCTGAAGAGGTGTTCTTCCACTCTGGCAAAACCATTGCGTAAGCTTTTTCATCAATCCTATTCTTTAAGACTCTTTCCGATCAGATAGAAAATAGCATTTGTCCAGTCCGTATCTAAAAAAGGCAAATTTTCTCCTATCTCTTCCAGACACAATCCACTTACGTCTCTTCTTTCCAAGGTCATGATAAGCCGTCGGCTCCTTAAATATCTCGAAACGTGAAAATTTTTCAATAACCGGCGTTACAGTTTCGTCGCAACAGTTTCAATGGTGTCCCATATGTTGAGACTGTAAAAAAAAAGATACGGGTTCACCAAGTAAAAAAGTACTTTGGCTAGAGAGAATGAAAAAAAACCTGTTCTTCGGTTAACTTGCCTTTTAATTGTGTTATCACCAAAAGGTATGAAATACAATATGGGGTTATTAACCGCTTTTACAAAGGGATTTTTCTCACTATCAATATGCATGGTAACGCAGTGCATTACTCATCATTTACATTTACTTTATTATAATACGTATTGTTTTTTATAATTAATTAATTTAAATATATATGCTTCTCGGACAGGCGGCATGGCATGTCTTACCGAAAAGTGGAACCAAAGTCTACACCAATCTGGCAAAGCAAGATTATTTTTTTTTATCTATCGGAACAGTGCAATCAGACAAAGAACTAGTCCATTGTATTCTTTGTAAGTTCCTTTTAATGAAATCTCACTCATCTTCAGGAAAGATGCGTAAGCGATTCAATGAAAAAGTGCCTACAGTACCTGCACCCACCATGTTAGCGCCGAGTACCTGCAGCCTGATGCGAGCGTAAGCTAGATATTCACAGAGATAGTGCTCAGCGGTGTCGTTATCACTTGCACAGTTATGTTACTGTTACTTCCGTTATGTTACTTCCGACCAGCACATTTAATTTCCCTGCCGAGTTCTCTATTTCTAAATATAGATAAAGATATTTATGACCAAAGTACATTGGTACTTCTATTTTCTGGGTGCCTAAGTTCCCGAAGTTTAAAGTACACAAATATCTTGAGCACTAATTATAAAACAAATTAATGCACGGCTCTGGGGCTGTCTCAAATCTGACTGAATTTAAGTGCTATATTTTGGGTTCATCTCTCTGAACATCTCTTCTCTCTACACATCGAGTTGACACAAAGAATCTTTCGATGTAACCAGATCTACATACGAGTACATCGTCTGCTACAAAATCGTCTTTGTATTTCCTGACCTGGAGAATGTATTCGAATCGAGTCTTCTAACCTTGGGCTAATTTATTAATTGACGATCGTTGAATGGCGTTCCACCGGAGGTTTGCAAGAAAGCAAATATATCTAATTTCAGAAGTTGGAAGTTGAATAAAGAGTCTATACTTTCTGTCCGTTTGACTCTGATGAGCTCTGCAAGTACATACTCGTATGTGCTTCTCATTGTTCTGCTTTTAGTGAAAATATCTTTTCACTTACCATTTTCAGGTTCTTAGAATTTTCACAGAAGAGTTTCTAAAATAGGATCTTTCGTGATTATGTGGAGAGATGTTATCATTAGGGAAATGTTAAGGTGGACACTACCTGAAAATATTAAGGTGGGGGGTGGCCATGGTGTAGTGGTAATAGCAAACGCTTCTCACTCGGAGGGTCCAGGTTCGAATTCTGCCCATGGCAAGTCAGTTTTTCATTGTGTAATTGGAACTCAGACAGAAAAATTCTGCGTGTGAAGGCATAACACTGACACGTAGATTTGGCTGTTGTAGAGTTTCAAGCACAGAAAAAAAAAAAAAAAATACTGTGATATACCTCGAATCACTCTGAGCGAAGAAAAACTCTCCGTCCTATTCGGACTCCCACCCCTGGAGAGCAAACATAGAAACCAAACACACCTGAGTTTCAAACCACTACAAAAACAATTTTCCTTTCTCCTCCTTCTATCTTTCCGCCCGCGCCCTGGCAACAGTAAAAAGGTATCTAACCCCTTAGGCGCGCGTAAATTATAAAAAAAAAAAAAAAAAGCTAAGTTCTATCCGCTAAGCCTTTGAGTATTATAAAATGCTGGGTTAGCAAATTGAATGTTTGTATTTTGACTCCAGTTAGCATAGTTGTGAGCTTGGGAAAGACAAAAGCTTGCAGCTTTCAATAAATAACAAAAATCGCTCTCGTCGGATCCTCCAATGCCTTGAATTTTATTAAAATGCCTCATTTCCCTTTTATAATATGTTTCAGCAATTATTCGACGAACTTAGATACAAAGGCCTCCTGTAAGATTGATCACTTGGATATTGTAAATTGTGAAGTTTCTAATGCGAACTGACATACGCATTTCCGCCTTAGATTGGAGTAGACCTGATGACAATGTTTCCGTAACCTTCAAGCTTTTTGATCTCATTAGCAGGAAATACATTAGGATAATATGCGGGATTTCTACTGACCTCGAGTAGTATGCGTAGTAGTGTTTGCTCAGTAATTCCTAGATTCTTTAGAGAAAACTTATCTTCGTTGGTGGTGTCCAACAGCAATTTAATATAATCAACCTATTCTTGAGAGAGTTTTTGTTGATTATCTTTCAACAACAGTGTACCGGAAAGTTTAAGTTTGATGGCAAGAAATTGTGGCACTAAAATTAGCTTCTTCGTTTATTTTTAATTTTAGGTGTTCGTCAATTTTTTTTAATTTGAAAATATGTAATAATACGCCTCATCAGGTACTTGTAACCAGAGTTATCTAGCTCCTTCAATTAAAGGAAATCAATTAGCCACTCCTCACTGACGTAAAACCACAGACTATAGGTCGGTGTCGAATTCGAGCAAAATCTACTAGACTAATAAGCTTCATTTTTCTAATCATTAATCGTAAAATACACACAGAAACAGATATTTTTTACGACCAATACATTACCTTCTGACATACATCCATACGTCTAAGTCGGGTACAAATCAAACCATTTTCTGTTAAATCAGAATATTGGAATGACTTGCTTTAAAATTTTATAGATCAGATATCAACCTTTCAAAACCTACAATATCTTACAATTTTATTTTTCATTCCTTCTTTACAAATTTTAGACCTATTTCAAAATTTTCATGTAACTTATTGGAGAAAAATTAAATTGTTTATGAATCTACTTCATCTCTATAACATATGATAACATTTTGGATATTTCCGGAATATTCCAGAACATTCTCTTATAAATGCACAGTTGAATTCCAATACTTCCTTTTTTAAGACAACAGTTGATGGTTTCTACACTTCTTAATCGACCTCTTGATTGCTCATGTTAAATAAATTACTTATTACACAAAAATTAATATCATATGAGGACTTTTTTCAGCCTCGCATAAAACATGCACAAGTGTATCTGCTGCATTTAGTTTTAAACCCACAAAAATAAAATAGTAAAAAATGCCATAATATTTAAGGGATTAAATGTTTTCAATGTTTTAGCTTCTTCCTTGTACCGCAAGCATATTACGAATACCACATTATTTTATTCGCCACTTACTATTTATTCTGATTATTGTACATACATATATTGTAATTTGCTGATATTATTTACCTGATTGTGAAAAGCACTTTTAGAAAATTAATCTTTCTAGTACGCGCATTGGGACTAAGCACAAAAAAACAACCAGCTTCTTTACCATTTTTAAAAGGAAAAGGGAACAAATTTTATTTTGAGTTGATGTGTAAACTGTTGTTACCCGCGGCTCATCAGTATTATTATTATGATGAGTGATGATGAGTTAGTAAAGTTTTATAAGTATTTATAAATAACTGGGTGTATAGTGGTGTAGAAATGTATGTGTGTATGTATAAATGTTTGAAGTGCACGTATATATCTTTGCGCGGGTGTTAACTTTGATCTGAAAATTACTGATCATTGTTTGACTGGTTTAGTCCTAAGTATATTTAGCAACACAAGGTGTGTTGTTACCGCTCCTCTTCAAGTAACTAAAATAAACTACAGGCAACTTAACTATAATCTGCTGCGTGAAAGTTGGGAAGAAGTCTACACATTTAGAAACGGTTCACATGCGTATGAACAATTTTTAAAAATTCTAGCTGGTCATATTGATATCTGTAGCTTTTCCACCGAGCACAGAAAATCGGAAACCAAACTTAAGCCCTATATGAACAGATCACTTCTCAAAAAAATTAAACTTAAGCACAATCTACGTAATAAATGTTGCAAACACCCTCATAACTTTGTTTTGAAAAGACGCTATAATCACATGTGCCAAAAAATTAATAACGAAATGAAAGTCTACCGTGATAGTTCCTATCAAAGTAGAATAAGAAATTCACAAGGAAATCTTAAAACAGAATGGGAGGTTATAAATAGCATTATTAATCGCAAAGCTAAAAACCATAGTAAATCAACTGTTTTAAAAAATGAGAATGTTGAAACCACCGATGCCATAGCAGTTGCTAACGAGTTTAATGACTACTTTGCTTCAGTGGGACAAATATATTTCCTATCAGACCTTCCAAGCGTCTGCAGCTGTTGCTCTGCATCTGGCCTTGGAGACCACACACCTGTAAGGAACAGCTTCTTCTTTGAACCCATTACAGGGTTTGAGCTGTTAAAAACAATAAACCGTCACAGAAATTCAAATTCTTGTGGTAACGATGGTACTTCTAACATTGTAATAAACAAATTGCCCTTAATATCGTTGATATTTTGGCTCATATTTTTAATTTGAGTATCTTTTCTTAAAATTTTCCAGATTTGTTACAATGTGCTATTATAACTCCTACTTATAAAAAGGGCAACAGACAAGAGAAAAGTAACTATAGACCCATTTCCGTACTCTCTACAATATCGAAGATATTTGAGAAAACCGTGAAAAGCAGAGTTCTGAAGTATCTTAAGGATATAAAATTCTTCAGCGAAAGGCAATTTGGGTTTAGAGAAAGCCTCTCTACGGAAGATGCTCTCCTAGACTTTTGTGCAGTTGTTTACAAAGGACTTGATGTTAAAAAATGTTGCGCCGGACTCTTTGTAGATATTACAAAAGCCTTCGACATGGTAGGCAACACCATTCTCTTGGAAAAATTGCATTCTGCTGGGTTTCGCGGTTTTATCTTAGATTGGTTAGCATCTTATTTAAAAAACAGAACGCAAAAGGAAAAAATCGGGAATAATTTAAGTAATTCAAAGATAATCAATATAGGTGTACCCCAAGAATCCGTTCTTGAACCTATTTTGTTCCTAATATATGTCAACTCTATTTTTGCAATACCATTTATTGGTAATCTAAAGGCTTTTGCCGACGATTTTGCATTTACATTTGGATCAACCAACCTTTTAAATCTAGTTGCTGACATAAACCACGACGATCACTTACTAAGACTCTGGTTCACCAAACACAAGTTAGTAGTAAACAATAGGACTAAATTGATGTATTTCAGTTTAAAAGTGAAATATTCCCAGGCTTTGACATTGTATTTCATGCATCTACCTGTTGTAGTCATAGCGTGCTGAACTCGAGTATGGAATAAGCGCATGGGGAGGTACATACCTTAATAAACTACAGCAGCTGACTGTCCTACAGAAGTCCGCAATAAGAAAAGTACGCAAATCAGCTCACCTAACCCACTCCATAGAATTACTTAGAAGAATGAATATCCTGCCTGTACGACATTTATACTTTTTTAAGGTCCTCAAAATATCCTTCATAAGAGGTGGTTATATGCAGAGCCCTATATCTGAAACCAATAATTTACGAAGCAATACTGGTACCGTCTTACATATTCCACCTTTTCACACATCAAGTTTAAGGAACTTTTTTCATACATCTGAGGAAAGTTGTTAGATCGGTGACTACAAAATGTTTGCGCTGTTTTCGATGTCGTCCACGCCTGGAGCAACAGATTATGGGAGATCTACAGAAAGAACGGGTCAATATAGCAAAACCATTTAAAACCACAGGCGTAGACTTTTGTGGACCAGTGTTGACGACATTCAATCAAAGAGGAATGCGCAGTATAAAAAGCTACATAGCAGTCTTTATATGTTTTACCACGAAGGCAGTACATATGGAAGTTGTTTCTGATCTCTCAGCAAAAGCATTCATTGCAGCACTTAAAAGATTTATTGCTCGTCGAGGTGCATGTACGCGACTCCACTGCGATAATGGAACAAATTTCGTTGGGGCTCGCCGAGAATTAAAGGAGTTCTACAAAGCCTTCTAGGAGCAGCAGTTACAAGGAGATGTCTCGAGATTCTGCGCAGCGAAGAACATCGATTTTCGTCATATACAACCTCGCTCCCCGCATTTTGGCGGGCTCTGGAAGGCGGCGGTAAAATCTGCAAAGTACAACCTGACTCGTATCCTGGGGGAGTCATTTCTAACATTTGAAGAGCTCACCACAGTGGTTGCAGAAATCGAGGCGATATTAAATTCGCGTCCTTTGACGGCAATGTCGAATGATCCATGCGACGAATCAGTCATAACGCCAGCACATTTTTTGATAGGTGAACCTTTGGTTGGCATTTCGGAGCCCAATATGGAGAATGAAAAGGTTTCACCTCTAAACCGTTGGAGGCGGATCACGGCCATTCATCAGCATTTTTGGCGTCGATGGTCTTCAGAATATTTACACGAACTGCAACTGCAAAAGCGAAGTGGACTGGAAGAAAACGAAACATCAAAGAGGGCGATTTAGTTCTGGTGTCTGAAGACAACGCACCACCTAAGCAATGGCTTTTGGGAAGAGTAGCAAAGACAATACCTGATAGCGAAGGTTTATTTTTGTTTATTTTATTTATTTATTTATTTAGTGGATAATCCACCATTTAAATTCATTAAAATTTACAAAAATTACATAGAACTTACATCTAGTTTTATACTTAGGAAAATAACATTCAAAAATAAAACTTATATTTATCTATAAGGAAAATTGTATTTTACAAAATGAATCACTTTTCTTTTGAATGTGGCAAAATTCATTTCATTTTTTAATTCATCTGGCATTGAGTTAAAAAGATTAAAGCCTTTATATACAATACTATTTTGCGTAGCATTTGAACGGTATGATGGCAATCGTAAGTCATTTTCATTTCGTAAATAGTATGGTTGTGCTTCTCAGACATATCGCATGTATTTTTTTAAGTAAAAAGGTAACATATTAAATTTTATTTTGAATATAAAACATAAAACATTGACCAAAATTCTTTGCGTGACACTTAACCATTTTAGCATATTTAACATAAAAGAAACCGATGTATATCTACTAAGTTTTAAAATTATCCTCATTGCTTTATTTTGCAATCGCTGTATATTTAATAACAGGTTATCACTACACAAAAATAAAATTGACGAACAGTACTTTAAATGTGGCTTGATCATTACATTAAATATATTTATTGCACTTAGTGTTGAAATCTTACTACGTATTCTACTTAGGAAGTATATTTTTTTTGATACTTTTTTGATAATATAATTAATATGCAAATTAAACTTTAATCTATTATCAATAATAACACCTAAATATTTGATCTCTCCGACTTGTTCCAATAATTGGTTTTCTACCTTTAAGTTAAGTCTATGACTACAATTAAATAACATACATTTCGATTTTGACACATTCAACTTTAGTTTGTTTATCTTCAGCCATCTGTTTAGATTAAATAGGTCGTGTTGTATCTTTTGTTCACACTCCTTTATGATTTTTCCCGATATAAAAAGAAGGGCATCGTCCGCAAATAGTACTATCTTTGAGTGCTTTAGTATACTTTTTATGTCGTTGATGTAAATTATAAAAAGGAGCGCACCTAGGATTGAACCTTGAGAAACCCCAACATTTGTTTCAGCTTTTTCGGATGACACGCCATTTACAACGGTTCGTTGGGTACGACCACTCAGGAATGACTCAAACCAATTTAATTCATTGTTAATAATGCCATAATTTTTTAATTTAGACAAGATAGTCGATAGTCTCGAACGCTCTTTTGAGGTCAAGAAAAACCGCTATGACAAAATTGTTTTCCGCGATTTCCTCTTTCCAGTTTATTATGACATTATTCAGCGCTGATTCACAGGAGTGCCTTCGTCTAAATCCAGATTGACTTTCTAGGAATAGATTATTTGATTCGAAATACTCCTCTAATTGTATTTTGACTACTTTTTCTAAAAATTTTTCATGAACAGGAAGTGCATTAACGGGACGAAAATTTTCACAAAGAACGGTACCTGGGATTTTTTCAATAGGTGTTATAACAGACTCTTTCCAGGTTTCGGGAAACACACCGGTTAGCAAAGAACGATTTATAACACGCACAATAACATCACCGATTATGTTCATTGCATCTAGCAGCATTTTAGGACTTATACGATTAAAGTCTTTTTTTTGGTTCATAGTTTTTAAGATCATTCTCACATGTTGAACATCAATACATTTAAATTTGAATGACGCATTCACATAGATGTTTAGCGGGGTATACTGTACAAAGGGAATGGTTCTATTTATATCAGTAATACTATCTATGAAAAAGGTGTTAAATTTATCTGCCAAAGTTTTATCCATTTTGATAATTTCACCATTAAACTTTATATTATTTATTGGACTTTTTTTAACATTTAATACGTACATTTTGATAGTTCTCCACATAGATTTTTGATCACGTGCACTTAGAACTTTTCGTTTTATATTTTCATTTTTTGCTTTCACTATTTCTATTTTGTACCTATTTCTAGATTCACGATAGTCATTCCATAATACTTCACTAGTTGAGAATCGACACCTTTGATATTTCTCAATTTTATCCCGTTTCATGTTCCATAATATTTCACTAAACCAGTCGTTTGGTTCGTTTTTAAACACCTTAGTAACTACTAACATGTTCGTTATTTTTAAAATTTCATTCTCAAGTATTCTACCTATTAAACTTGGGTCTTGAGTGTTATGTAAGCTCTGTATTGCGGTACTGTTCCTTAGTTTTGATAAAAAAAAGTGGTTTTATATATTTGAGGATCTTAATTGTATTTAATATATTTTTGTTTGTATGCTTTTCTAGAGAGAATAATTGTATTACTAATGTTTCATGGTCACTAATTTTCATATCAATGTTTACTTTAGCCTTTACATAACTTCCCGATTCTGTTATTATATAGTCGATCAGTGTTTTGCTGCTATTTTTTATTCGTGTAGGTTCAAGCACGACTTGTTTGCATCGATTTTCTATTTCTATATTATTTTTTAATATATTTCTGTATGGATCTGTTTCGTCTAACCAATTAATATTTATATCCCCGGCAATAATAAATCGCTTATTTGTCTCTATTAGGTCTTCGAGTAATATTTTCATATTTTCATGTTCATGTTATGTTCGAATAATCGATATAAAAACAAAAAATGGTTTTGTTCGACGTGCTGTACATAAGGTGGCACCGATCCCATTTCTAAATTAAAGAAGAAAAAAGAAAAAAAAAAAAAGGGTTGATGTAGTTGCAGATACATCAAGGGTGGCAGAATGTTGCGTATAAAAAGCAAATTATTTTTTCTTATTTATTCTTAATATGTAAATAAATAAAATATTTGATTGAATTGTTTGAATTTTAAAAGCAACAAAGGCGTAACTTTTGAAACAGACTGTAAATGTTCACATATTGATATCATATCTACTTTGTATATAATAAAATATGTTTTTGCTGAATAAATACATTTATAATTATGCAAATGTAATTGTACCGCGGAAACCGCCAACAGGATTTCTGAGCTGTAAATTTACAAAAGAAAGCAGTAGTGTTCACTTAGCCTTGAAACGACATAGATCGTGAAATAAAATTCTAGAAAAAGTTGCATTTGCAAGTTTCATTTCTAAAACCTATTGCTTTTTAATTTTTGTATTCGTAAAAACTCTTGCGTCCTAACAATGTAGTATAAATAAATGTGCCCGAAATAGAGTAAAATTGAATTATGCTCAGTAATCGCATAGCAACAACATAGAAACCTTTTGAAATAGTCCACTTAGATATATATTCTGTTCACAAGGGACATTTTTTGGCAATCATTGATAAATTTAGCAGGTTCGCTTCTATATATCTTCTAAATGCCAGAAATAGCGTAGACCTTATTCAATCCTTCAAGCGCTTTTTCTCTCATCACGGCATACCAAACAAAATTGTAACAGATAATGGCAGTGAATTTCTATCAACAATATTTAAAGATTTTCTCAATATCTATGACATTTATCTGCATAGCACTTTCGCAAACAGCTCAACAGGTAACTCACCAATAGAAAGGTTTCACTCTACTATAACTTTTTTTTTTTCATAATAAGCGCGCGCTTAAGGGGTTTGAGTACCCTTAAGGTGATTGTACACAGCGCGGGCAAAGGAAATTTAGGGATGTAGAAAAGAGAGGTACCGATGTACATTGTTTTTAAATGCTTGCAAGTTATAACGACCAGGAAATACAGAGATCGGCAGGGCATTCCATAAGCGAGTTGTACGGCTTAGGAACGAATCACGATATTTTAGAGTACGTCCGAAAATGGGCTTGAGGGTATACTGATGAGCATTCGTAGCGAGACGGGTGTTACGGTTGAAAGTTTGAATGGGCGGAATGCTACTGGCGATTTCAGTAGAGCACTGGTGGTGGAAATAGCGATAAAACAAAGTGAGAAACGAGACATTTCGTAGGTGTTCGAGGGTGTCCATTGATTGACTGATATTAGTATCATCAATAAGTTTTATCGCATGGTTTTGAATCCTACTAGCAGGTGCAGAGATGTTTTAGGAGCACCTGACCAGATGTGCGCATTGTACTCCAATTTTGGGAGGATGAATGCCTTATATATTGAGTCCAGATCAGAGGGGGTAAAATATTTCTTACATCGCTTGAGGAAACCTAGACATTTCGCAGCATTTTTGGCGACATCAAATATGTGGTCATTCCAACGTAAGTTGTCGTCGACACACATACCGAGAACGGAAAATTTTTCGGTTTCGACGATGCAAGTTCCATTCATGGATAATAGCTGGGTGTTTAAATTTCGCTTTAACGACAGCAGACAGCATTGTGTTTTGGAAGCATTAAATTCCACTCTGTTGATAGTTCCCCAATTGGTTATGCTGTTGATATCGGAATTTAATGAGCTTAGCATACGCTGCCGTTCTCGTTCTACAGCCGAAGAGCAGGGCCGTGAGTCCGGGAACGAGTATGAAAAGCAGAGAGTACTGTCATCTGCAAAGGAATATATTGGATTAGAAGTAGCAGACAAAAGATCGTTAATGAAAATTAAAAGGAGTGTCGGTGACAGAACAGAGCCCTGGGGCGCACCAGCATTTATTTTGTGAATATCAGACTTGAAACCGTCCAAGACAACTTGAATTGAACGTTCCGAAAGGTAATTTCTAATCCATTGAAGAAGAGAGTCGCCGATCCCAAATGCACGCATTTTCGACAAAAGAGCCTGATGCCAAACTCTGTTAAATGCCTTAGAAATATTAAGTGCAACTATCTTGCTTTCGCCAGATGGATGTACGCTTTGGTTCCACTTTTCGGTGAGACATGCCATCAAATCACCAGTGGACGTGTTGCTACGAAAACCGTACTGCCGGTCATTGAGAAGTTTTCGTGTTTCGAGATATTTCATGAGTTGACGATTTATCAGTGTTTCCATGACCTTGGAAAGAGGGGACATAAGTGCAATGGGTCTGTAGGAGGAGAGAGAAGATGATTCGCCTTTTTTAGGGACGGGCTGGAGAAATGCTGTTTTCCATCTACTCGGGAAGAGTCCTAAGGTGTAGGATTGATGAAAAAGCTTACGCCGTGGTTTTGCCAGCGAGGAAGAACACCTCTTCAGAAGAACGGGAAATATACCATCTGGACAAGAGGATTTATTTATGTTGAGATCTTTAAGTACTCTTGTTACTACACGAGTGCGAAAGTAGATTCGTCCAATTGAAGATTCGATGCACTCAAGTGTAGGCGGAGACAAAGCACAATCTGGGAGTGTTGAGCTGGCCGCAAAGTGTGCAGCAAGCAGATTGGCCTTATCCAAAGAGCTGACAGCTGGAATGTCATTGTAAATGAGCGTTGGGATGGAGGATGAGGCGGAATTTCTAATGTTTTTGACGAACGACCAACAATTTTTACTGCCTTTGGGACATTGCAGTATTTTTTGCCTCAGTTTTTGGTCGTATAGGAATTTCACACGCTTAAGAAAGGCGTTGCAGTCATTTCTGGCTAGTTTGAACTTTTTTCGGTTTTCCTCTGTAGGGTTGGTCTTGTAGGACCGAAAACACATTTCTCTAACCCTGACGGCCTCTTTACAGCTCGAATCGTACCATGCCTTTTCTTTTGGTTTGATACTCTTCATCCGATGAGGAATAAAGGATCTCATTCCAAAGAGAATGGTGTCTGTAATCATATCAGCAGCGGCATCCACGTCGTTATCGAGGAAGCATAACGACCAGTTAAAATTCCTAAAGAAGCTGTTAAGACCTCTCCAGTTGGCTTTCTCGTATTGCCATACGGTTCTTTTAGGAATTTTTTCTCTAACTGTGTGGTCGGTGTACGAGAAATTAGCTGATATGACACAATGGTCCGAAGAGCCTAGAGGGGTGGTGTACTGGTGGTGTACTTATCAGGGTGAGAAGTTAAAAACAAATCCAGGGTGTTAGCGGTATGACTATCAACGTCTGGTATTTGCGTGGGCTCATTTACAAGCTGCGTTAGGTTGTTTTCCGTAGCGAAGATCTTAACACACCGTCCTTCGGGTGTTGCCTGTCCAGAATGTCGAAGCCACCCAGAATTGTGTATATTGAAGTCGCCCGTAATAACGATTTCAGTATGAGGATACAGGGATACAGTTCTTTGAATGGAGTCAGACAGCGCATCAAACTCGTTAAAAGTTGAATTGCTGTCCAGTTTGGGGCTTCTGTAAATAAAGCAGTAGTGGATAATTTGCTTACGGAGATGGAATTTTAACCACATGAAGTTGAATTCCGGATTGGAACATGGATCACATTGTGGTGGAGTTTGGTAAGCTACATCACTACGCACGTAAATGGCGAGACCGCGGTGAGAGAAGAATAATGGTACTAAGTGCCAAAACAGCTGGTCTGTACTTACAGACGTGGACGTACGCAAATAACTGAGCTCATTCGCATTATTAAATATCAAAATAAAAACAAACCCATTAGCGGGATAGTGGATGAAACCGTTCTCACCTACAATACTCTATACACTCAGCAACAAAGCTTAATCCCTTCGAGTTGCTTACGGGTCACATTAATAAATCCAAACCATTTCCCGTTAACACAAATTCAGCAACTAAAGAAGAATACCTAAAACAGCACCTAAAAGAATACGAAAACTTATCTAGACTAATACATGAGCGAAGTTCAAATAGTAAACAAAATAATATCTATAAATTTTATGAAAAACGTAGAGATCCATTTGATTTTGTTCCTTCCGAAATAATTTATGAACAAGACGATAGACGAAATAAATTGGCACCCAGATATACAAAACATACCGTAGTACACAATAATAAAATCACTGTAGACACTAATAAGCGTAAAGTACATAAGAAAAAGATCAAAACTAAATTTAAAATGAAATAGTGGATGGAGGAAATTGTTGCACAAAATAATTAAAATTTATTAAGTACATACATAGTAACAATACATTTAGCTGAACAATTCAATTGCGTTTGATTATGTCACTACCTAGTAAGAATATAATCACAAGTATGTACAATATATGGGTTAATCACTCTACCTTGAAAACCGTCTATGGAAAATTAATGGTTAGCAAGGCTCTTCAAATCACTAAATCACTCCCATCTTTTGTTCTCCTATACCGATAATATGATACAAAGTAATGAAATGGATAAACCCAGTTAAAAATCAGAAATCAGCCCTGGTATTAATTACAATTTTTGTTTGATAAAATACTGCAATCGTAAAACAAATAATAAAGTACATACAATATGTATGTACATATATAAACTCAAATAAAATTAAATGTAAAATTGTAAATCTAAGGGTTTTTAATGAATTCCTATTAATTATTGTATCATACAAACAAAAAAAATGTTAATATTATTATCATCTTATCAATTATCAATGAATACATAATTTCATATTTCTTAAACTATATAACTATCGTTACTTCGATGTGCCCTAAAATATGAAATATTATTATATTAATTTAAGAATCAAAGGCACGAGTATTTATGTAAGTACTGGAGAGTACACTTACCCTAAGTAATTATTATAAACTTATTTTCTAAGAACGAACAAATGTTAATCTTCTATCTTCCACACCTATTAATAACTTCTATTTTATTCCAATTATTTTAAGAAGGAGAAAAGAGAGAGCATTCCCTCGTTGCACCTGCACTATATACATATATAAAAAAAGCACACATACGACACAGTGGACATTAATTTCGTACAAAATATCATCCCTCACCAAACCAAATGGAGATCACTTTTAAAGCGAACTCCATACTCTGGCGGGAGGAGTTATGTGCACAGACAACACACAACTAATTCAGACCAAACATGTTGTGATAACCTGCATAGTTGCAACATCTTACAGTATGTTTGCCTACATGCCCAATCCATGCGAACATGTGTGGTTGGTGCATTAATGGGTACTGTGATGCGTCAGGTGCCAGTTGTTGCTAAGCGCAAATCAAGCACATATTCTCCTCTTATGCCCAACAATGACCTATACATTGGAAACTCCGCTATTGCTTCGTATGCATATCACTTGGCGTGGGGTGCAGGCTTGTGTCTTCCCGTTGTGTGAAACAACCCGTTTTCATGTTCTCTCTTTTGGTCCCTTTGTTGTTATGCATGAATTGGAATGGAATGGAATTAGGTACATTTGTAGGTGTGAAGAACGGAAGAAAAGTTTAGCTTATTCGATGTTTGACCATTGAGAAGGAAAGATTTAATTGATAGATAAAAAATAAACTTTGTATTTTCGATCATAAGCTGATTGTTTTATTTAATTCAACTATCAAGTTGTAACTCGCGCGCCCAAGGGATATGTGTACCCTTAATATGTTTTTACACACCGCTGGCAAAGGAAACTTAGAGAATAAGAAAAGAGAGTTACCGATTGGTATTAAATGGTTGCTAGTTACAATGACTAGGAAATAGAGAGCTTGGCAGGGCATTCCATAAACGAGTTGTACGGCTTAGGAATGAATCAGGATATTTTAGAATATACGTCCGAAAGTGGGCATGAGGGTATACTGATGAGCGTTCACAGCGAGTCGAATGCTACAGTTAAAAGTTTGATGGGGCGGAACGCTACGGGCCATTTCAACAGCGCCCTTGTGATGGAAATAGCGATAAAATAAAGTGAGACAGGAGACATTACGTCAATGTTCGAGAGTGTCAATTGACTGACTGATATTAGTATCACCTATGAGTTTTACCGCACGGTTTTAAATAATATCTAGTAGGTTGATCAGATGTGGGCATTGTACTCCAATTTTGGGCGGATGAATGGCTTGAGGCCCGATCAGAGGGGGAGAAGTATTTCTTACATCGCTTGAGGAAATCTAGACATTTCGCAGCATTTTTGATGACATCAAATATGTGGTCATTCCAATGTAAGTTGTCACTGACACACATACCGAGAATGGAAACTTTTTCGGTTGCAACTATGTAAGTGCCATTCATGGATAATGGCTGGGTATTTCAATTTCGCTTTAACGACATCAGACAGCATTGAGTTTTGGAAACATTAAATTGCACTCTGTTGATAGTTCCCCAATTGGTTATGCTGTTAATATCGGAACTTAATGAACTTAGCATACGCTGCCGTTCCCGTTCTATAGCAGAAGAGCAGGGACGTTCAAGCAGAGAGTACTGTAATCAGCAAAGGAATATATTAGATTAGAAGTAGCAAACAAGAGATCAATATTGAAAATTAAAAAGAGTGTCGTAGAGAGACCGGAACCCTCGGCCACGGCAGCATTTATTTTATGAATATCAGACTTGAAACCGTCCAAGATAACTTGAATTCAACTTGAATTCCGAAATTTCTATTCCATTGAAGAAGAGCGTCATCGATTCCAAAAGCACTCATTTTAGACAAAAAAGCCTGATGCTAAACTGTGTCAAATACCTTAGAAATATCAAGCAACCATCTTGCTTTCGCCAGATTGATGTAGGCTTTGGTTCCACTTTTTGGTGAGATATGCAATCGCCAGTAAATCTGTTACTACAAAAACCATATTAACCATAATATTATGAGAACATTGCAAAAAGCTATCTCATCTCGGTCGCTCATCTGCACTACAAAAATGTGGACTAAAAAGATTAATTAGCGTTAAACTAACATACATACCTACTCAAAAAATATTACTTATGCGTACATATTAAGTAATAGAATCGAAACAGCATTAAATAATACAATATACAATACTAAAGTGTTACCTAAATCAAAAGTAATAAGAAAGGTAATCTGATTGTTTTAAATAGAATTATTTATACTGATAATGAAAGAATTTAAAAAATAACACTTCGTAAGTGCGACAACGTCGACTGCCATTTGAAATAAGAATATGTTAAACCATATTTTGCCTTAGAGTTTGAGCTTTGTCCGTACCAAACTTCATCAAAATTGGTTCAGTGGCTTAGTCGGAAAAAAGTAACAGATAATATTTTTATGTATTAGATACCCTAGTTAATCTGTCGTCATCTGTGATAAATAACGATTTCGTGAGTTGCGAACTATTCGCCTGTAACCATGGCTGCGACTTCATTTGTATCGTGTTCTCACTGGTGCACGGTCTGGATGCATCACTAATTGTAATCTTCTCACGGCATTCCCTCTAAAGCAGTTTTAAAGGTTTTTAATGCCAACTGTTCCTTCCTTCCATTTAAGCGCATTGCAATGCCCACATTTTTGATGCATTGTCCCTAAGACTATTAATCGATGATTAACACAGTCAATTAATGGCACATAAGTAAGTGTAGCGCCATTAAATGCTCCCATGTCCTACGTGTAAATCACGTCTCTCTGTTTGTCGTTCAGCACTTAAATGGCGCCGTCGTTGTGACTCTTCAAGCATCTCAGCAGCTTTAAGAGATGGTTGACGCTCAGCGTCTAAAATGTGACGGACTTATGCCTGTCTCATCTCTCTCTACCATCTTGCAAATATTATTTTCTCCGCTTGCGATGAACTTCCAATAAATTTTCATTAATTTGCCAAACATTTGCCAACAATATTTTCTCAAAACAAATTAGATTCGTACACCAATCGACGGTCTTTAAAAGAACATTTAATGGCATTAAGTATGGAATATAACGTCGTTCAAATATCCGTCGCGGTTGGTGGCACGTATTCGGGAGGCTCAATTTAATATTACTTCGTCGCATAAATTTGGCTGAATTTGCTGGATGACGTTCGTTATGTTGACTGTGACTGCATCAATTAATTGCGGTTTATTCACATAGCCCTGCATTTTAAGATAGCGCCAAAAGAAGAAGTTTAAAGGCGTTGAAATTCGGTGGTCAGTTCACGTTGCTACCGCGTGAGATAACCATGCCCTCAAATTGCTCGTGCGGAATGTCCATCGTGGCATGTGCTGCGTGGCACATAGCGCCGTCCTTTTGAAACCACATGTTTTCGGTATTCATATCTTCAGTTTAGGCCACAAGAAGTTGTTTATTATCGATCTGTAGCGCTCGCCGTTGACGTTTATGACAATGCCAATTTCATTTTGGAATTACTGACCGATGGTTGCGCCCGACCACAATCAGCACCAAACAGGGGCCTTCTCGGAATTCATTTTGTACTGATGTATCTCGTGTGGATTGATATCGTCCCAAATCCGATAATTTTGTTTATTCGCATATCCATTCATCCAAAACTGGGTCTCCTCGCTAAAAATTATTTTTGTTTCGAATTTTGAAAAAAAGAATTTAATTATTTGCAGACGTTGTTCGCTATAACCATGGTGATTTCCCATACAGTTCTAAACAAGTCACAATAAATTTAACGGATGTAGCTTTAAAACATGGTCGTTATAAATTAACAAACTCTGGATCAGAGTTCTTACAATAATGTCGTGCACTGTCTTGTCATTGAAGTACATTAATTCTTTTTTTTTTTAAGTAGCATATGTCCTTCGTCGGTATTCTATCTACATACGTATATACCAAATTTTATCCAATTCGGTTCAGCGGTCTAGTCGTGAAAAAGGAACAGGCAGACAGAGTTACTTTCGCATTTATAATATTAGTATTGATAAGAAAAGCTTCCACCCCTGTTTTTTTTTTTCCTACATAGATTAACCAGATGCTAACAACTTGGAAGATAATCCTTAACTGAGGAGTCCAAGTTGTACACATTGTTCTCCACCTTATATTTATTTATTACGCTTTCAATAAAACTGAAGATGAAATTATGAATAAATTTTTGTTTTGTTTTTTGGTATACAACGTTTTGCTTTTTCTTGTTCTACTTGTTACAGCAACATAAGTATGGGCTTATTAAAAAAATCCCAAGTTTTTCATAAGACAAAATTCAATTCAATTCAGACAAAAAATATATATAAAGGAAAATTATATTTACTACTTAAATTCATTTTGAAACACCGAATTATTCATTTGTTACAGGTAAAACAAAAATGTGAAAGAATTTTCTTTTTATTTATTAAGCTTTTGTTCAGAAACATTCCTTTTTCATGCGTGCTTTGGGTATACATACCCACATACATTTCAGCCAAAGCCTACTCTAATTATGATACTCTATATACACAGGCAAACTCAGAACATTTTTAATTAAAATAACAATGCCGCAAAGGAGACAAGAAAGAAACGGAAGCCTTTTATTTTGCTTTAGGAGTGTTGTTAGATTCATGTTTTTAAAGGTATATACATATATTGGACCTCGTTGGTCTAACTGAAAAAAAGTGGTTGAGATGCCATTTAAACATGTAATTTTAAACAAAACCTTTTTAAAGCCGTTAGGTCACATTTTAAAATGTTTTTCGAGAACTCAGTAATGCAGTCTGGAGGTGCTTAAAAATGAACTGATAAAAGTTATGCGTGACAGAAAATCTATATGGTGAAGCAAAAGGCTAGCAACTTTTTACTATCCAATGTAAATTAAAAAATAGTTCCATTTTTTTGAGGAAGGAACTTGTTTCAGAAAAAAAAATGCTTACAGAAGAATAAATACTTTAAAGTTCAAATTGTTTACATTGTAATCTGAATTACCGAAAATACTCGTACATTTGCAGATGGTACGCATATATACTAAAAAAAATACGTTCGATCAGATAGACTTGTTTTTTGTAATATGTTATATGTAAAATGATTTAGCACTACTCATCAATTTAGAAGTAACCTAATTTAGATCAAAATTGGGAACATAGGGGTGCTATATCTGTCTAAATTAAAATCCAAAAGAATAATTTAATGTGCGCGTTTTTAAGATAAGCTAAGTAACTGAATAGTTACAGTACATATATATTTCCGATACTTTTATTGTTCTAAGTGGTCTTCAGAAAATGTATACTGTAGAGTGCTTCTGAAATGGAAATGCTTTGTTACAAATTGTTGGTGCTGAAAATTAAATAACATCATTTTAATGAAAGCTGGTACTTGTGTTGCAATACATTGCTGTTTTGATTAACTTTACATTTCTATTTGTCTAGCTTCCTGATTTGTATTTTGATTTTAGATTAGTTTTTGTAACCAGTGTAAATTTACGTTTCACTATTTTAAGGCTATTAAAATTATAAACATTAATGCCAATATTTTTGGTCCAGTCAACAACAACAATATTATTAAATGTCAATGTAATGTGAAAAATGAAAAATGTCAAATTAAGAATTCAAATAAAATTCATTACCCTTTATAACGTTGAAAGAAATGGATTATCTTATTTTAAATATTCAACACTTAACATTTGGTCCTTTCGAACCGCAGTTGTGAATCGGTTTATAAATTAAAAGAAGAACTATTGCTTAATAATTAAAAAACAATGTAAATTGAATGAGTTTAACAACACATCGAGGACTTAACATTTTTAACATTTGAATATAATATAAAAGTGCAAATTGGTTTCCCGCGTCGATTAATTTAATTCAGTATTTAATATAATAAACCGTTTGAAGAAAAATTAATTAATTCTACCCAATTTTTCCGTTTTCGGGAAGTTCCTGATTCCGTTTCCTGGGACAGTTTTTTTCAGCATTGGAACCAACAGCAACAGTTACATACATATATCCGTTGACACCAACTGCAACAATTGCGACGCAGATACCGCTGTGTATTTTGCTGATATTCAGACTTTCTTGAACCGGAATTCTGCAATTAAGTTAGAAAGTAAGTATAATTTAGTACAATAGAAAAACAAATCTCTTTTCTTACCTCGAATTAATTAATTTTTTTTAGTGGCAAAATGAGCACAACGGATGAACAAGAAAAAAATATCTTCGCTCAAATGCAAAAGGATTTTACGAATTTTGGGAAGTGGCCTGAGGCACAACGGACAAAAAACTATCTCAGCGGCAGGATAACCATATTGGATAACAATTTTAATGCTCTGAGTACAACAAGGAGGCAGTTTCATCAAAGGATGCTGAAAACAAAGAAGAATTGGTAAAGCTGTTTAACAAAATAAAGGATTTGTATGTGGATTACCGAACTGCAAATTGATAGCATCGACAAATTGGGAGCAACATCCGAAACAGCAACAGAAAAGCGGTCAGGACCAATGGTGAGTTCTGTGGAAACAAATAAAAGTCATTATAGAGAGTTAAAATTGCCTATTATTAAAGTACCTACGTTTTCTGGGTGTTACGAAGATTGGAGATTATTCCATGACATTTTTGTGTCTTTATGCATACCAACGATCCCCTTTCTGAAATTCAAAAACTCAATTTTTTAAAATCGACTGTCACAGACGAGGCTGATAGGTTAATACAGCATTTAGGAATTACACAAGGGAATTATGAGAAGGCATGGATGATTTTAACTTCGACGTATGATCACAAACGCATGCTCGTCAATCAACTATCTTTAAATCAAGAAACTGCGACAGGAATAAAGAAGTTGTAGGATACAACCACAGAATGCCGACATTCACTCCATAATTTTCGTCTTCCGGTTTGGTTGAGTTGAGGACTCAATACTCATTTATTGTATGCTTCCTGTAATGACTCAACAGTTGTGGGAAGAGAAGTTAGGGATAAATAAGTCTTTACCTGCTTACCAAGATTTTCGGAGTTCCTTGAAGGGAGATTTAGGGCACTTGAAATTGTAGAGGAGAAAAAGGGACAAAAAGGAGGGAACTATAGGAGCTTAGAAATAAAGACCAGTTATTTTCACGTTAGGCCAAAACAAAGGGATCAGTTCCGGTGTAAGGTTTGCAACAAAAATCCACATTCCCTTCGTTCGTGCAATCGTTTTCTTAGGGTGAATATAGGTTTGCGAAAAACAACTGTCGAGAGAATAGGGTATGTGAAAATTGTCTCGCTTATAGCCACACTACCCAGCATTGTCCAAGTCGAACGCGTTTTTATTTTTGCCAACAGCCACACCATTCTCTACTTCACTATTCTGGAAACTTACCCAATACAAACTCACAAAACCCCCATTTACACACTCAACATACTCCACACCGAACTATAACTTACAACCAACACAACACTACACACTCTAACTTACCACATAACTCAGCATCTTAAAATAACTCTGCAAATGGACTCTCAACTGCGCCTATTACACAATCCTGTCAAGTCCCTATTCTTAATGCCAATACCGCGTCTTTTCACCCATCTGATAGTGTTCGGGAGTCAACACCCAGCTGCTCAGGACTAAACATTTTCCACACTTCTAACAACAACATCACCCTGGTACTTTTAGCTAGGGCCCTGGGAAGGGTAAAGTCCGCGTCAGGAGTATATCACAGCTTGAGAGCCTTAATAGATCCTGGTTCGGAAGCAACCTTTATAACAGAATCTGCCGTACAACTTTTGAGATTGAAAAGTCGTCGAACATTCGTTTAGGTGTCAGGGCTGGGGTTGGTCAGCAGCGGTTTATGTCACAATTATGTTGACATTGCGTTTGGGTCTCTAGACTCGACTTTTGAGACAAACACACGCGCTTACATATATAAGTCGACTGGCCTTCTTCCGGCCAACAAACTGACTTTCCAGCCGTGGAAGCACATAAAGGAGTTGGTATTAGCAGATCCCGCTTAACCCTAAACTTAACAAGCTAAGTGTCACTATTATAAAATAACATGCATAAAGAATTTGATTGTTTGATTTTCCCCAATAAAATTTGTAATTGCACATTATTTTCAATCTCGTTTTTTACTCAATATTGGTGCTATTGCAAATATTCGTTTATAGCGCAACATAATCTAGTCCTTCTGTAACCGAATTAACAATTGAATCGTGTGAAACAATAAGTTTAATAATTATCGAACAATCAAAATCCAACTTTTTATTGAATCGCATGTGCATGGTACTATTTTTTTTTTGGTGCTTATACAAATATATATATAGACATTTGAATGTACAGAACATTTTCGAGTGTGTAAAAGTGAGCTGCTCTAAACTGAGAAGAACACAACGATTCCCTTGTGACTGTTTCTCTCTGATTTATATAATATTTTAAGAGTTTCGGTGCGGTTTAGCCTGTATTTCACCAAGGGTTTTCCTATATTATCATACTCGTATTTGTACATTAGACTGAAATGAATGCTTTAAAACAAAAACGCGGTAATGCTAAAACCTGTTTAAATCGCGCGGTAGAATTTATTTCGTCGATTCAAGAATCTACCGATTTAGAGATGCTAGAAGTTCGGTTGAATAGAGTAGTGAAAGTGTGGTCCGAATATTCTTTGCTTCACTACGACTGTTTGAAGTACGTCGGGGAAGATGAAATCGCGGAGTATGAGTCAGATTTCGGTGTATATGAGAACAAATATTTTGAGGCTCATTCGGGTTTAAAAAAGGCAATTCGCGAAAGACTAAATGCAGAAACACCGAAATCAGACGATTCGGCCCTTCAACGTTTAGCTGAACAACAGACCACATTTCTTAAAAATTTAGATTCGTCGAAAAACACGTGTTCGAAAATTAATTTACCTACGATCGTAGTACCTCCATTTTCTGGCAATTATAAGGATTGGCCATCTTTTCGAGATTTATTTGCGGGTTCAGTCGACAATAAGCCAAATCTGACCGCAACTCAGAAATTTCATTACTTGAAATCATTTTTGTGTGATGATGCGGCCAATGTCATAAAGCACATTACTATTTCGGACAGCAACTACCTTGAGGCTTGGGATAGACTTGAGAAACGCTATGACCGCGTAAACCTTATTGTCAATCGTTCATTCAAACTTTTTTATCACTTCCTTCTATGAGTGTTTCTAATGTGCAAATTCTTCGCCGAATTACCGTCGGTGCAGATGAAGTAATTCGTGGGCTAAGTGCATTAGATAAGAACAATCGTGATCCGTGGTTAATACATCTGTTGCTAAGTAAAGTCGATAGTGAGACAAAATACGCATGGGCTGAAGAAGTGGGCTCTCGCAACGATAGCACGATAGGCGATCTAATCGAGTTTCTTGAACTCCGATGTGACGCGTTGGAATCACGCCATTCGTTAAATCGTTCGACTACATCGCTCGGAAAACAGTCGGGTCAGATTAAAGCTCACTTAGCCAAATCGCCAGAGAACAATACCCGTTGTCTCATGTGTAATAGTGATCACAATCTATTTCAGTGCCCTGAGTTTATTGCATTAGATTTTAACTCGCGTCGAAACTTTACGAAAACTCAATCGGTCTGTTTTAATTGCCTCAGATCAGGTCATACATCGAACAAATGTCGATCAACATTCCGGTGCCGCGTCTGTAAAGCTCGTCATCATTCGCTCGTTCATCAAGATAATCCAAAACATCTTTCTTCATCGTTACCCACACCTATGAATCCAAATCTTTCCCAGCCAGCCTCATCTGTTCGGCCTGCTTCGGTACAGTATTACTCTTCGGAGATCCCTTCCACCTCTCTCGCTTCTACCCCATTGGTTAACAATCATTCGCTTGAATCTAGCATTCGACAGCAAACTATTTTGCCGACCATTCTGGCTAGAATTCAAGATAATCGGGGACAGCTCATCGATTGTCGTGTTTTATTGGATACAGGGTCTCAATCGTCGTTCGTTACTGAATCGTTTGTCCAAAGACTTTGGCTTCCGCGGACTTATGCACGTATCCCTGTTATGGGATTATCGTCGAAAGGAGCGGGATATACAAAAGGGTGTGTTTCAATCAAGTTTTCTTCTCGATACAATGCATCCCTTTTATCGGTTGATGCATTCGTGTTAGCTAAATTAACCAGCAAAATCATTTGACACAAACTCTTGGGACCACATTCGGAAGTTAGATTTAGCCGATCCTAATTTTAACATGTCCAGTTCGGTTGAAATTCTTCTCATAGCTGAGTCTGGTCTATTCTGAAAGGAGAACAAATTCGTGGTCCACATGGGCGGCCTATAGCTCAAAATACATCCTTCGGTTGGGTCATTTCTGGGGAAGTGTTAGATCCAATTTGTAGTGCCTGTGCATTATCAGCATTTCATTCAGCTGTCGACGTGGATGCTCTTCTCCAGCGGGTTTGGGAAATCGAAGAAAGCTCCCCTCACAAGACTCGTGATATTGTCAACGATCCAGCAGAAGACCATTTTCAGAAGACCGTTTCTCGCGCGCCAGATGGGAAATACGTAGTTTCCCTACCATTTAAAACGCCTTCTCCAAGATTCGCGAATACCCTGCAGTCGGCAGTTTCACGCTTATATTCGATGGAGCGACGATTCCCGAAACAATCCCGATCTGCATCAACTTTATTCCAAATTCATGCAGGAGTATCTAGAACTTGGCCATATGGAAAAAATCCCCAGCGATGAAATAACTAAAAACCCTTCGCAGCAGTATTACCTTCCACATCACGCAGTTTTTAAACCCTCCAGTTCATCCACAAAATTTCGTGTCGTGTTTGATGGTTCGGTAAAAGATTCAAACGGGCAATCATTGAATAACTATCTCTTAATCGGTCCTCCAATACAACGTAACCTAATAGGTGTATGCTTACGATTTCGGCAACATCGTTTCGTTTTTACTGCTGATATCGTAAAAATGTTTCGCCAGATATAGCTACACGAAAACGATATGGACTTTCAACGCATCGTCTGGCGTGAAAACCCTAATGACCAAATTCAGCACTATCGTCTACGAACCGTGACTTACGGTACAGCATCGGCTCTGTTTTTATTGGTTCGCGTACTGCAAATCGCTGACGATTATCAGTCCAAATACCCAAATGCTTCGCGAATTTTGCTAAATGACGTCTACGTTGATGACGTAATGACAGGCGCATCTTCCATTAAAGCCTTACTAGATTTGCAATCTGAACTCATTGCACTGCTTTCAGAAGCCGATCTTCATCTTCGTAAATGGAGTTCTAATTCTTGGGTTTTACTCGCAAATCATCGTCGTGAAGATTGTGAGTATTCGTTCGTCGATCCTGAACATGCCGAATCTCTAATCAAAGTATTGGGAATGTTTTGGAACCCTGCAACTGATGTGTTTTCGTATCGCGTAACCCAAATGAAGCCATGTACTATGTTAACAAGGAGAACATTACTTTCCGAAATAGCTCGTATTTTTGACCATCTAGGACTTCTCGCCCCTTCGGTAATATTATTTAAACTCATGTTCCAGAAGCTTTGGTCCTCCGAATTGCAACTGGGTTGGGATGATTCCCTACCCCAAGAACTCTATGAAAGATGGATGAACTATCGTAAACAATTGTCATCGTTCGAGAAAATTTGTGTTCCGCGGAATGTGTTTTCCTACGACGAAGCAATCGAACTCCACGGTTTCTCGGATGCTTCCGAGCTAGCCTACTCCTCTGTTGTCTTCGCTCGCTCAATATCTTCTACTGGTGTTGTCAGTGTCAGAATCATAACCGCTAAAACAAAAGTCGCTCCTATCAAACCGGTCTCCATACCCCGTCTCGAACTCTTTGGTGTGCTTTTGGTAGCTCGGTTACTTAACCTCGTGAAATCGTCTCTAAATATCAAAATCGTTAAGACATTCGCGTGGTGCGATTCGGAAATCGTGCTACATTGGCTCTCGTCACCCCCTCGTCGCTGGACAACCTTCGTTGCAAATCGCACTGCTGCCATTCTAGAAGTGGTACCTCGATACTATTGGCGATATGTTCCTTCGGATACAAACCCTGCTGATTGTGCTTCTCGTGATGTTCCTCTCTCTGATCTTTGTAATCATAATATATGGTGGACTGGTCCTCCCTGGTTATCGATGCCAGAAGACCATTGGCCTTCATCAAAACTTTCCTTAACCATAGCAGACTGTCAATCTCTAAAAATAGAGGAAAAATCTAGTTCAAGGCATGCACTCGTCACGTCGCTTGATGGACATGTCTTTCGAGACCTAATCGAGAAAATATCATCGTGGTATCGCTTGCAACGAATAGTCGCGTACTGTTTCCGGTTTATCTCTAATAGTCGACTCAATATATCTAATCAAGCTATTCACGGTTTAACTTTCGCAGAAATAAGTGTGGCCACGATTGCCATTTTGAAATTTATTCAAACTAACGCGTTCGAAAATGATATACTATATCTGCGTACCAAAAACCAACTTCCTGCGAAGTCGAAACTCTTAAAATATCCAACATTTTTGGACAACGAGGGATTACTTCGGGTTGGTCGCATAAAACACGCAAGTGTATCCTATAACATAAAGCATCCTATAATTCTTCCCAAAAATAACTCTGTTTCGTGCCTCATTGTCTCAGAATTTCAACAACGATATTTACATGCTGGAGTATCTGAGACGTTCGCATTCGTCCGACAACAATTTTGGATATTGGGAAGTCGAAACCTCATTCGCAAAATCATTCATCGATGCAAACCATGCTTCATGCAGAAAAAACTCACCAGCCAACAGATCATGGGAGATCTTCCGTCTCATCGCATTCAACAAAGTCGTCCGTTTTCTAACACAGGTTGCGACTACGCTGGCCCATTGACGATCAAATTGTCCCACTGTCGCAAACCAAAGATATCCAAGGCCTATATAGCATTATTCATATGTATGTGCACAAAAGCTATCCATCTGGAACTGGTGAGTGACCTCACCACGGATGCATTTCTCGCAGCTTTGCGTAGATTTTTTTCTCGCCGCGGTAAGTGCACCAACATCTACAGTGACAACGGGACTAATTTCCAAGGAGCTCGTCGGTGCCTAACTGACATGCACAAACTAGTGATGGAACAAACTCACAACGACAACATCGCTGCCGATCTTGCTAAGGATGGCATTTCGTGGCATTTTATCCCTCCTTCGGCTCCACATTTTGGTGGATTATGGGAGACTGGCGTCAAGTCAGTGAAATTACATTTGCGTCGAGTTATCGGGAATGCATTACAAACATTCGAAGATTTGTATACTGTCCTAAGTCAAGTAGAAGCAATTTTAAATTCTCGTCCTCTTTGTTCTGTGTCCGATTATGATTTAAACCCTCTAACTCCAGTACATTTTCTTATAGGTGAACCACTGACAGCAGTTCCTGAAGCTAACTATCTGGATACTCCACCAAATCGTCGATCGCGTTGGAATCACATTCAGAGCATGACTCAAGGCCCGAAATGGCTGTGAGCTAACACCAACATCAAACTTGGAGACTTAGTGGTCATAAAAGAACCTAATCTTCCGCCAACAAAGTGGGTATTGGGACGAATCGAATCTGTCAACCCTGGCGCCGATCAACACGTACGAGTAGCCACTGTGAGAACTTCAACCGGAACATTGGTTCGCCCTATTTCAAAACTTGCGCTTCTACCGATGTCCTGAAACTCGTTCCAGGGGGGCCGGGATGTTTGAGACTAAACAAATCGTCTATTACATATTACCTATATCAACTTAATCATATCAACTATACCAACTATACCATTATCAACTTAACTTGACTTACCTTCATATGTAAATTGAAATGAAATCAATCTTTAAATTGTTTACATTATACTCGTATGAGTACTTGCATATTTTTGTTTCTAATTTAACGTAACCTACAAAATTAACCTATTGTTTGATATTTGCTTGAATTTAATTCATTGTTCTAATGCCTTATCAATCACTTAAATCTGTAATCAATGCTTTTGATTAGTGGTCAGCGATGTCATGTCTGCATGCACAGCATCTTAATACATAATACATGTTCGTTTGCCCTCCCAATGTCGCAATGGCTTACAACAACAATTAGTTGTTGTCAAAGTAGTGGGTGGTCAATAGAACCATGATGGTGTCATACGATCGATCTTGCTTTTTCTCTGTCACTTGGATTACAACCGCTGCAGGCATCACATCTTAACCCTAAACTTAACAAGCTAAGTATCACTATTATAAAATAACATACATAAAGAATTTGATTGTTTGATTTTCCCCAAAAAAATTTGTAATTGCACATTATTTTCAATCTCGTTTTTTACTCAATATTGGTGCTATTGCAAATCTTCGTTTATCGCGCAACAGCCACCAAATGTTATATTACGCCCTGTATACAATGCTTTCCACGTATCAATGCGGAGAAGAGTATCGAGCGGAGATAAGAAAAGACTTTTGTTTTAACGTTATAATGATTTTTTTATTAAAATTTAAATATAGTTAAAGGCCCGCTGTGTAACCAAGGGCTGCAACCTTTACTATCTGGAGTATTTAATTATTTGAACTATTTTATAATACAATAAATGCCCGCTGTCTAACCAAGGGCTGCGACCATGAAGCAGTCATCGCTCTAGCAATGCGCCTTCGAATCAACTTATTGACCAAATTTTCCGCTAATTATTAGGTTCGTCATATTATATTCAACCTCATAACGATAGAATTTTGTGTAATCCGACACTAATTTTCTGTACCAGCACAGGCAAGCTCATAGGAAAGGCCTCTTAAACACCCAAATCGTTTCCCGTAAACTTGCTCTCACATTAGACTGCACTGGATATCCGAATACAACCACAGGCGGGATAAGGACTCTATAACATACGAGTATTACCTGTTTTTTATAATTTACGCGCGCCTAAGGGGTTAGATACCCTTTTACTGTTGCCAGGGCACGGGCGGAAAGGTAGAAGGAGGAGGAAGGAAAATTGTTTTGTAGTGGTTTGAAACTCAGGTGTGTTTGGTTTCGATATTCGCTATCCAGGGGGGGGGGGGGGGGGGGGCTGAATAGGACGGAGAGTTTTTTCTCCACTCAGAGTGATTCGAGGTATAATTCATAGTATTTTTTTTCTGTGCTTGAAACTCTACAACAGCCAAATCTACGTATCAGTGTTATGCCTTCACACGCAGAATTTTTCTGTCTGAGTTCCAATTACACAAGTGAAAAACTGATTTGCCATGGGCAGGATTCGAACCTTGAACCTCCGAGTGAGAAACGATTGCTAGTACCACGGCCACCTTCACCCTCACATCGAGTTGGTTGCTACAAAGCACCTTTAGCTCTGATTAGAGCAACATTTATTATATGTTTGTTAAAATACAAATATTGATCTAGCCAGATTCCAAGGTATCTGACTACATTTCGACGCGCAAGTGGTTGCCAGTGTTGTGCCACAATCGAAAACGTTCACTTATTTTTTCTGGTATCCAAGGAGGACCCAGGCAAAAGAGTTCCAGTTATCGTAATATCCTGTAATCGTATCGAACTGAAGTTGCAAGAGCATATTAATGGCATCGACCACAGAAATCAAATTTAGCGCTTCATTTCACAATTTTGAGAAAAATTGGTCCAAACCTCATTTTTAAAATTTTTTTTATCAAAATTTTGGGTTTGCATACGAATTTCTTAAAAAATTATTGATACAAATAATATAGTTGGTACTTAGGGTTGAAGAATAGGTTTCTGACTTTCGAAACTGGTACAGTACTTTATTGTAAGTGTTGCTGTTGTTTTTTAATATTTTTTTTTTCCATTTTTTAATAATATTGCCCCACCTCCTAAACGGGTGAGACAGTCCCCCACCCCCCTTCTTTAGTAAAAAATGCTTGTTTTTGACCACTCTATAAAAAAACCGTTTCCAATTTTTGGCTCCAAATTTATCGTACTGTCTCCAGTTTTTGGGAAAATTGAATAGAGGGAGAGAGAAAGATGAGTTGTTTAGACTCAATGGGTATTTCGGTCCATAGTTGGCAATTGACTTGTTGTTGTATTTTAGGCAATCATTCGTCTCACGAGATTTTAGTTGCTTGAAAAAATGAATGTTTTTCATTATTTATTATTCCGCAATAAATATTATAAAGTCCAATAAATATTTTCTTTAAAAACGTTCATTTTATTATCCCTAAAACGGGGAAAAAAATGCAAAACTCCGGTTGATGACGCCAATTTTTTCAAGTAATATAAAAAAAAAGTGCAGGTGCTGTTTCTGAAAAAAAATTAAGTAGATCTCTTATGAAATAATTCAGGAAGTGATATTTTGTTATCACTTCCTGAATTATTATTGTTATATATACTTGCACATACTTGTATCTGATATTTGAAAAATTTAAGGCTTCCACACCTTAAAAGATTCCATTATCTTACCGTGTATATATAATTAAAATAATTAATCTAATAAAAATGCAAAATTATTTGCGTAACCAGTTTGGAGTTTGATACTAAACATTGACGTTTAATTCATAATGTTTAATGACATTGTTTGTGTCTATGGTTTATGCAACGTAAAATTCAACGAGAGAAATTGGAATATATTAGAGCATTTACCTGATTGAAGGAGATGTTGTATTACGCCCTGTATACGGTGCGGAGAAGAATATACGAGCGGAGAGAAGAAAAGACTTTTGTTTTAACATTATAATGATTTTTTTTATTTAAATTTATATATAATTAAAGGCCCGCTGTGTAACCCAGGGCTGCAACCTTTACTATTTGGAGTATTTAATTAATTGAACTATTTTATAATACAATAAAGGCCCTCTATGTAACCAAGGGCTGCGACCTTTACTGTTTGCAGTATGTTTTAATCTCTTTTTACCGTTTCCCTGGCAGCTTGGTATTGCAACAGTGCCCTTAGTTCGTTGGCATAGTTTTCATTGTTGTATGAATATTTTGGCTGTTGTGCGAGATTGCTGGAGACGTTGGCTGGATATCCATAAAGCAGTTCATAAGGCGTGCACCCAGTGTTTGAATGCGGAGTTGTATTATCCATAAACATCGCGCAGTGAGTCCATGTATCTTATGTGACTGCGCTCGAGTGCTCCTTTAGTCTGAGGATGATAAAGTGTCGTGTTCAACTTTTTGATTTTCATCCTTTTTCATTTCCGTAAACATTTTGCTTAAGAAATTTTCACCTAGATCTGTTAGTAGCGAGAATTAGATATCATGTCGGTACACAATATTCTCGACGAACACTCTTGCGACTGTCGGAGACTCCGCGTTTGGTAAGGCATACGCTTCGGAGTATTTAGTCAAGTCATCTTGAAATGTTAGTGGGTATTTTTGATCCGCATAGCTTGTGGGTAAAGGTCCAACTATATCTAGTGCTATCCTTTCAAACGGTCTTGAACTATTCGTAGTGATCTTCATGGGTAATGGTGGATTTTTCCTGGTTTTGTTTATCTGACATGAGGCACATTTTCGGACGTACTCAGCTATGTCATCTGCCTTTGTGGGCCAGTAGTATTTGGATTTGATCCTTTTTAATGTTCGGATGGTTTCTTGATGTCTACCGAATGGTGAGTCGTGATATTTAATAAGTAATTCGCGTATACTTTTGGGGTCCGTTACCACTATCCTGTTTTCAGTATAAACAGTGATAGTTATACAAAGAATTTTAAAGGTTTTTTCAAGGAGGTCTCTCAAGGTTAACCTGTGGTCGTTCCCTATTGCATGAAAAGAAAATCCTATAGTTTTAAAACATTCCCTTTTACATATTTCTTTGATGTCTTTCAGACAAGACATCACAATCTTTTCTTCAGACTGGCTTCTGATAAGTATTGGGAGAGTGATAACATGAATAGGTGCTTGTTTACGTAGTACTAGCGTAGTGCTTTTCCCGACTTTGGATTTCTTAAACTGAGGAGATTTGGATTTCAAGATCTCTTCGTCAGGTGAGTCTATTACGGGCAATACTATGACCTTGTATTTGGCTAGTCTGTCCGCAAAAATTGATCCCGTCTGTTCTTGCAGGACAAGACTGGAAAGAACTTGAATTTCGGGTGGTAACACGTACGGTGTGGTTCTTTACACTTTCTTTCACGACTGGTAAGCGATTTAATGCGTCTGCGTTTGAATTATTTTTTCCCGCTTTGTAAATAATTTGATACTCGTATTCGTCGAGTAGAATTCTCCATCGTGCCAATCATGACGTTGGATCTTTAACATTCATAAGCCACTGCAAGGGCTTGTGGTCTATACATATTTTAAATTTGCGCCCATATATATATATGGACAGAATTGTTTGACGGTGTATACTATAGCCAATAACTCTTTCTGCGTAGTACTGTACCGAGTTTCAGCGTCGTTCAGTGTTCGACTGGCGAAGCAAATTGGTTTGTCTTGGCCGACTATTCCTTGGGATAGGATGGCACCTAATCCAATATCACTGGCGTCCGTGGTTGCTATGAAGTCTTCCTTAAAATCTGGATAAGATAGGGTAGGAGGGTCAATTAATTTATTTTTTAAGGATCAATTTTCGCGGACAGACTACAACTTAAAAAGATAAGAAACAAAAAAGTGCATATTTAATTATACAACATAGATAAAGATGCTTTAACTAGGTTAAATATTACTTTAGGTAATTGTGTGCTTTATTTTTAGTGTCTCGTAGTCGTTCAAAATACAGGGTCAAGTTGACAAGTAAATTTTCGTAAATTTATTTCCTGGATAACTTCATGTCATTTCATTTCATTTATTGACAAATATGGTAGGTAAAATAAGATTGATAACTTTTCTAGTAATTATTGTAGAAAACTAATTACTCCATGATTTAACATTAAAAACTTAAATCTACGATACATAAACATATTGTACAACTTATAACAAAAATAATTTATTTCAAATCTTAATTTAGTTAGTCATATCAGACTTCTAACGCGAGCATCGAACTTTTCGAGTTGTAGAGGCTGAGTAGGGTCAATGAATCTCGAGAAAAAATTCTCCAGAAGAGTCCTGAAACAAAAGGATGCTCCACCCACATCTCAGCTAAATACTCCTTTTTACCAAGGGCTGGATCAAGGTGTCATGCGACCCGTGCCGAAGATCAACCTGGCTGACGGCCAAGCACCTCCAAAAATAGTGCAGTCGCGAACAGAGTATCCGGAAACCTGGCAACCTCCGGATTAGCTAACCTTATCTGTATACAGCGGATCTCTGATGGACCACCCTTCCTCAGCCACTCGTGGGATCACATTATGGAAAACCCAATAAACAAAACAAATCCCGAGGCCGGTACTCCTTTAATACCGCGCGGTAGAACGGTGGCTTCATCGACTTCCGGCAAGTTTTCTGCATTCTCGAGAGGAGGTAAAGCTGTGGCAGGCCATGGTACACCATCCTCCAAAGGCAAGCACAACGACCCTCATGACTGGAAAGTTGCGAAACCGGCGGAACTAAGGGGCTTTTATAGATGCGCGTCAATGCGATCAATAAGGAAACCCTTAACCCTCTAGCGCAGATAAAAGGCATTATTCGGTACGGATTCAAGTCCATACATTTAAGGGTCTGCAAAAAGGATGAGCTGGATGCTGATAAGCAAACCTGCTTCTACTTTAATGGAGACACCAGCAAACATAACCTTGGATCTAGGAGGGTCGATATCCTCTCCAAAAATGGATAGTGACGACTCCAATCTATCCGAGGTGACAATCAAGCCGTCGGTCTCCTCTTCTGGCACCCAGTCGGAAATGGAAACCGATGACGAACGAATAAGAGGTCCTAAACGATTAGAAGAAGAAAATGAGCTCTTGGGAACATCTTCAGAATCAGAGGACCTCAACAGCACCGTGGTGGAGGCTACTCTGGAAAACTGTAACAATGATATGGTTCTTCCAGATTAATCTCCATCACTCAAAAAGGCTTCGGCCGCACTCATTCTGCGCCTTTCAAAAAACGCAGAAGACATTATCCTAATCCAGGAACCATGGATTGTAGAAGACGTGGTTCGTGGACTTAGGACACCCGTATAGGTTCAGCTCTATAACTAGAAACCGACAGGAAGTGTAAGATATTACTCTTGTCTCCGACAGCATCACTCAAAGGCTAACGAAATGGATGGTACCGTCTGATGCTCCCCCCAGCCAACCAACATTCCGGAACTACCGGAAAACTGATTGGACGAAATACAGAGGAACATTGTCAAAAACCTTATCCTCTATCTATCAAGTTCTGCCCGCGCTTTAAAATATTATGAGGAGCTGTGTAGAACTTATCCAAATTCCACCGTCATGGAGAGAAGTCAATGCAGTATTCATTTTCAAAACCGGAAAATGTTCTCATCTTGTCCCAAAGGACCTCAGACCTATAAATCTATCATTTTTCCTTCTGGAAACTCTAGAACGACTGATTGCTATCCATATACTAGCTAATATTACTTCAAGAATACAATATAAAGGGTGCACAATGATTGCTTTCCTGGACATAGAGGGCGCCTTTAACAACGTCAACACATCCTCAATCACGACTGTGCTGTCAACTCTGCAGGTAGACGAGTCACTTGGGGGGTTGATCAGTCTTATGATAAAAAGCAGGATAATAAACTCCAAACTGGGTGAGACTTCTGCTAAAGGATGTGTCAGCAGAGGTACGCCGCAAGTGGTGTATCCTTCTCTCGAACTTAGTAGTTAATGAATAATACCTGGAAGAGGGTGGTAGCAGGGCGATATAGCCGTCTCGGGTAAGCATCTCAATACCATTAAAGAACTCCTTCAAGTAAATCTCATTAGATTAAAACGCTGGGCAGATAGCTGTGGATTGGGAATAAACCCCCATAAAACTGATCTTGTCCTCTTTTCCCGGAAATACAAAACTTCAATTATAGACCCTCCTTCAGTAAGGGTACTAGGTTAGTATTTTTCGATACAGAAAAATATCTCGGTCTCATTTTTAACAGGAAAATAAACTGGAAATCTAACATTCAAGAAAGAGTCAATAAAGCTACAATAGATTTATTCTCTTGTAAAAAAGCCATTGGGAATAAATAGGGACCTCAACCTCGCATAACCCACTGGCTATACATATCGGTCATAAGACAGTCATACACAGATGGATCTAAAACCGATAGTGGAGTTAGTGGTGGTGTTTTCTCAGTTAAGCTAAATTTGAGCCTCTCTCTATCTTCCAAATTACTGTAGTGTGTTCCAGGCAGAAATTTTGGCGATTAAAGAAGCTCTGTCCTGGCTGAATAAAAACGTGATATCTGCAAAGGGTATCCGCATATTTTCGGATACGGAGGCCATTATCAAGTCCGAGGGCTCGGTCTCATTAAATTCTGAAAGCACCCTTGAACGCCGATCATCTCTCATAGAGATGGCAGAGCAGTTCAATCTTCACCTTTATTGTGGTTCGGGCTACAGACACATTCCAGGGAACTGTAGATCAGATGAACTCGCCAAAATTGGAACCACTCTACCTATTCTACCGGAAAAGGGTAATATAGGTATTCCAATCGCTAAGTTTAAACTAACATTAAAGCTGGATGCCAATAAAAGAACAGACCTTAGGTGCACTGTTGGGCAAACATGTCTAGCGACCAAACAGATCTGGCCAAAGCTGGACTTGAATCGCTCTAAGTGTCTGATCCTTCTAAATAGGAAACATCTCAGCGCCACCATTGGTTTCATCACTGGACACTGCTTCATAAGTAAGCACGTATAAAGGCTTGGCGCTTTTACAAACGATTTCTGCAGAAGCTACATGGACGAGGAAGAGGAGGAGACAATCCTCCACCTACTCTGTACATGTCCAGCTCTCTCCCTCTAAGAAAGCTCCTAGATGAACCTTTCTTCTAAAACGCCCTAAGCGATCTAACTGGATCTCAAACTGGTTCCATTAGTAAGAGGATCATAGATCCACGTGGCATCACAATGGGCCAATAGGCCTAAGTCGATTGGTATTTCCAACAGCCACTCTTACCTACCTACCTACCTAGCCACATCAGAGGTGAACTATGGACAGATCTGGTTTAGAACTCTTGCAGTTTCTGTCGGTACATTTTGGTCAAGCAGTTGGGTTAAACTTGATTTTCAAGGAATCAACTTTATCATTAGGATCGGCACTTTGTATACACTGTAACCAGGAGTTATAGTAGCTAGTTAAAGGGCATTATATGGAAGTCTTATATGTAATAGAGCCAGTGGTTGGGTAAGTAGTATTTACTATACTCAGACCTACAGAAGACACTGAGCCTTTCATTTCAACTGGACGTTAGTAAATTTTTATCAAATCGATATCAAAAATTGCTGGAAACATTGTGTGCGAAACAGTCCGAAAGAGCTAAAAAATGACACTGGAGAACATTTTCGGTTTTTATTATAAACGTAAGAGACAAGACATTTAATATTTAAGTCATATATTTCAATAGCAATGAACTCAATACCGGGTCCAGTAGATTTGAAAATACTATTCGATTTAATCGAATCGACCCCTGTCGCATCAGTGAGTCTATGTATGAATAGACTGTAATTTGATATATCACGGAGTACTCAGATATATTCGGTTTAAATTAAATTGATGATGTTGAGAACAAGTATTTTAAATAGTCTATAGTTTAGACGACAACTACATACGTACGTTCATTTATGTAACAAACTCCGAGTTCATTATATCGGTGGGAAATAATATTTGCCTTAGTGTATGTTGATTTTTCATTCAAACTGTCCACCTCAGTAGGGGAAGAATTTGAAACATTCATAACGGATAATAAATACGAAAGCAAACGAGAAAAAGTAAAGTCCTAGTAAAAAGACGGATAGGAGAGAAATTGGATATTAATGACAATGGGAAAAAACATATGCTGAAACAATAAATGACAGATTTTACAATAATTAAGAGTATGTAGGTGTATAGCAAAAGGGCAGTGTTTTTAGAGATTTGTCATAGCAGCAGCAGCAGCAAGCAGATGATCTAAGCTGTAATAGAAATCTCTAGACATTATTCCTCTCAAGTGAGTTGCTGAATACTGAATTTAACTACAATTGGAGCTGGAACAATATCATTGTTGTGTTTTTTTTTAATGAAATATTTTTATTAGGAGAGGCCACTTGCAATCAACAGAATGAAAAAGTCGATTGCATAAGCTTTTTTAGATTCTCATCAGGCTGCATAGGTATATTCGTACCTCCTTCTCCTCACAATGTAGTTGAGATGTTGATTTTTAGCTTGCTTCAAGCCGTTCGATACGATCAACTATGTTTGCTTCATTAAAGTTCTGGCTTCATCTCGCAGAAATTTCTTCAGTCTTCAGAGGAAAATCACTGTGAAATTTAAAAATTTCCTCCGAAAAACTCGGCTGCAATGTGTTAAATTGGTTGGAAAGTTGTTCTTTCTTCTAGAATCTTCGCAGTGACAGGTAAACTGTTATTTTTGGGTTATTTTTGCACCTGTGAAAGTTGAAGGCGTGTAGAAGACAGTGATTTTGTTGACGCAGCTCTTGTTCTGAGATCAAAGCATGCGGCATAGAGACAACGGCAAATTTAAATTTTAATTAAATAAATTTAAATTTTAATTCACGCTTCTTCAACGAATAGTAGAATTAAGAGTTTTTTATTTAAAATGTTTCAAATAAAACTAATCTTTAGGATTCTCCATGTTTTAGGATGATCATTTCTGAAGGGCAACATAGACACACCGAGCTCATGGTTTCCTATAGTATCCACTCATAGTTTGTGGTGGTGATGACTCTATATAATTTCGCAAGGGAGAGTATCGATCGCAAAACACGGATTTTAATACATATACCCGTACGTACGAGTATGTATGGGCAATAAGAAAATATCCGATGTTTGCAGCTTCTTTACTCAGCCTACGACGTTATATAGACAAAATTAAAGGAAAGCTAACTTTATCAAAAGCAGCTTCTAAATCTACAAACTAAAAGTTCTTCTTTCATCTTAAGTATCTCCCGTCTGTACTAGTATATGATAACGTACGAGTATTATGAATATATCCTGATAAATAAATTTACGAAAATAATTTTATTCAGCAAAAAAAATTTCAGAGCATAATTCATATAACGTGGCATTTGGGTTTCATAAGGAATTATGTTTCGCTCTGCTCGAAAATTGAGTTACGCAAGTATTACTTAGAGCAGTCGATATATGACCTTCCGCCGAGAACTCGGTGTAAAACCGTCTGAAAACAGACGGTGAACTAAAAACGGTCTGATTACAAGTGACGATGGACGGTGTATAGCTTAAAACCATACAATTCTGCTGGTCCGGACGGTACAAAAGTCTACAGAAAACGCTAGAGAATATCATGAGGAGCTGCGTAGAAATGGTCCACGTTGCTTGGTCATATAGAGCAGTTATTGTAGTTTTCATTCCCAAAGCCGGGAAAAGGCCCTCAGACCTATAAGTCTATCATCTTTCCTTCTGAATTTATCTACGACTTTTGTCTGTGGCTCAATATGCCTACTGTAAAGGTAAACGACGCTACATTCCCTGACTAGCCACATCTAACGATTGCTGCATTATAGAGAGTACACAATGGTCGTATTCCTGGACATAGAAAGTGCCTTTTGCCTTTAACAACGTTAGCACAACGTAATCACGACCGCCAACTCTGAAGGTAGATGACTCACTTGGGGAGTTGATCAGTCTCATGCTAAATAGCAAGATAATAAATTTAAAACTGTACAAGCCCTCCCAAGAGATGCATCAGTAGAGGTATGTCTCAAGGTGGAGTCCTTTCATCCCTTCTCTGGAACTTAGTGGTCAATGAACAGCTGATATAAATGGTAGTAAGGGGATTGTCTATGCGGATGACGTTGCTATCGCCATCTCAATGCTGTACCATTAAAGAACTAATACACCTAAATCTTAACAGACTAACACCTCGGGCGGATCGCTATGGATTGGGAGTAAACCCCCATAAAACTGATCTTGTTCTTTTCTCGAAATATAAAATTCTAATCATAGACTCTGCCTCAATCAATGGTAGCAGTCTTTAGTCTTCTCTAATACAACGAAATATCTGGGTCATATTTTTGACAGGAACTAAATTGGAAATTCAAAAAAGAGCAAAGGAAGCTACAGTAGCCCTGTCTTCTTGCAAAGAAGCCACTGGGAACAAATTATTATTATTTTTATTTCCACAAAAAAATACACAATTCAATACATATAGTAAATTTTTTATAGGAAGCAGCTTAAGACGAAGCTAGAAGCGAATGTAACATTGAAACAAATTTAAATTAATTAATATAACAAATGTTGTGATAGTGGGGAATAATATTTATAGAATGATAGTATGTTTTGTTTGATCTACAAATATTATTAATATTGTGATTTTAAAACATTTTCAATTTGATTATATTTCTGCTTTAATAGCCAAGATTTTATTTATTTGAGATAGTTTATTAAATTTCTTAACCTTCTGATGAAAAGAGGCAATTTGTTAAAATTTGTTCTTATAAAAAATACTTTTAATGCTTTATGGTAATAGAAATGTCTTAGCGGAAGGATTTTTAATGCCTGAAACAAAACATAGAATTACATAGTCGTGGCTGCTAACGCAGCTACGCGCTTTAAAGTGACTATACACTGGACAAATAAATTATTTAACCACGCTAATGTTGTTAATATACTAGGAATTCTTCCAGAGAACATCAATTACAGTAAGACCCGACATTGGTTTTAAAAAGGCTTTTATGTAATCATCCCATATAAATCCTTTTGGGAGGAAGATGCTTTCATGGATGACAAGTCAATCCACTTCTATATGGATGGATCCAAAACTCGCGGTGGCTGTGCTTTTTCAGATAAGCTTAATCTAAGCCTCTCCTTCCGTCTTCCACATCGCTGTAGTATGTTCCAGACAAAATTTTGGTGATTAAAGAAGTCCTGTCCTGGCTGAAGAAGAAATTGATATCTGCAAGAGATATATGTGGCATATAAAAGTGATCAACTTATTAAGCTGAAATATCTCTATCTCATTTATACTCTCCATGCTGAATGTATATTGTATATATTACAATAAAAAACACTTGCATTAAAGACACTGAAGTGAGCGGTTGTTTTTATATACACGAAAAGTCATTGGATACCACTATATCTATACTATAATCGTAAAAAAGTATTTTTTTTGATTGCACGTTATACTACATACAACTGTATTGTAGTTTATGGTGGATAGTTTTAAGGCGCTATTCAGCAAGTCGTCGACTGGTGATTTATCCGATACCAGCGTATTATCAATTGAAGACAAATCTATTGAGAAGCCATCCCCGTTTAATTCGTTCAATTTGTCTGACGATTACAAAAATAATATCGATCCTGTGGTGAAAGCTGTCGACGAATATTGCTTACCAAAGAAAAACCAAACATATTAGCGCTACAAATTGTTTAGCATAAGCCAATCAAATAGGGAACCATTCGACAATTTCGTGACAGATCTTAAGCTGCTAGCAAAAAACTGTGCATTTGAAGGACTCTCTAATACGCGATAGAATTGTTCTAAGCATACACGATAAGAGGCTACAGGAGAAGTTACTAAGTGCAGCAGATTTTAATCTAGAAAAATCGATGGAAATATGTCGTGCAGCAGAAGTCGCTCACAAGGAAATCCAGTGTTCAATATCCAGTTATAATATAGATGGCATTCACACAAGTCCAGCACATTATCAACAAAACCGTTCAGCAGGGAGCAGACATCATGTTCGAAATTCGTTTAAAAAAGGTAATAATTATCATAGCAACAATAATTTTAGAAATAACAATTATGCAAATCAAAAAAATAGTTATAACAATAAATTTTCAAAATCTTTCAAATATAGCTCTTTTAATTTGCATCAGTAAAAAAATGCCTGTCCTGTTGTAGATAAAAATTGAATAATTGCGGTAATTTAGATCATTATAACGTTTGTTGTAATGTGCGAAACGTGAGATGCATTAATGATTCTGACAATTCTGAGAGTGGCTATAACTCGTATGTTGTTGACAGTTTTCAATTAAATGATAACAAATATACGTGGATTGAAGAAATACGAATTAAAGAAAGGTTCATAAAATTCAAAATAGACATAGGCTCTCAAGTAAATATAATTCCATTAAAATATCATACTATAATAGGAAATAAGAACGGTATAAGATCAACTTCAGTAGTTGTAACCATATAATATAGTAGTCCTAAAATTGTGTCTGTTGGGGGAACTACATTGGAATGTAGATTTAAAATAAAATTTTAGTGCAAAAATTTATTGTTGTAAAAAAAAATTAAAAAAAATGTGGGAAAAATTAAAACTTAGTCCCTATTATAGGTTTAAAAAGTTGTTTGGGCTTGGGCATAGTACAAATAGAAAGTACTAATAGTTTGAATTTAATTAAAAGGTAATATCAATCAAAGGAAAAGCTTATACAATTGAATAAATACATAGTTATTTGAGGGAAGAGAGGTATAAAATTTAAATTAAAGAAAACTCGTTTCCAAAGACAAATCCCCCGAGAAAGATTGCGTTAAAGATGAAACCTAAACTATTAGGGACTTTGAAAGACTTGGAGGCAATGAAAGTAATTTCAAATGTCACAGGTCCCAGAGAATGGATACATAACCTAGTTATCGTGGAAAAAATAAAAGGCAAGTTAAGAGCTTGCTTAGGTCCATCGGGATGAAACAGAGTAATTAAAAAGAGCCCTTTTTGATTCCGACTCTTGAAGACATTAGATCGAATTTATGAAATTCTAAATATTTCACTGTATTGGACCAAAAGGATGGCTTTTAGAAAGTTGCTTTACATGAATTTGTTTTTACGAAAATATTACTGTTTTTGGACACCTTTCGGTGTTTTTGAGTTTAATGTTTAAGCACAACACCAGAAACATTTCAAAAGTTTAATTATGCGAATTACAGGGATCTAAAAGGAGTTGAAATATATATTGACGATTTTTTTTACATTTGGATACTATTGAAGTAAATGACAAGAATTTTGGAAATTCAATAAAGAAACAATTCAATGTAGGCAGACTTTTGTTAAATATTTAGGTCATGTTTTCAGCAAAAAAGGGATGAAACCTGATGATCAGCTCATTGCGGCAGTAAAAAAAGTTGAAAAAATGCATCGTCTAAGAAAGGTTTTATAAAATATTTACGAAGTTTGATTTCTGAGATTTCTGAATTGACAGCTCCTTTAAGAGACAATTATTACGAAAAGATGTTGAGTTCACTTGGTTGGAATGCCATAAAAAGTGCGCTGAGAGTTTAAAAAATAAACTAAAAGAAATTACGTTTCTCAAACCCTTCGATCCGGCGGAAAAGCTTACATACGCTTCACAGTATGGAATAGGATTTTGTTTGTTGCAAGATAACAGACCTATTTGTAACGCTTCTAGGCGTTTGAATGATGCAGAAGTAGGGCACGCACAGAATATCTAGCGATTTCATATGAATGCAAAAAGTTTCATAACCCTATTTACGGGATTAATGAAAAAGGAAATTTCTAAAATAATGTCGTCCATATTACCCCGCACTCGTTTGTTTTTATTTAATTACGATACTGAAGTGCAGTACTTAACGCACATGCACATTTCTGATTATTTGTCATGAAATGTTGTTGATGACAAAAATAAAGTCTAAGAGACTAAAACTGAAATAGTATTGTCAATTAATGTAAGTGACGAGAAAAAAATATTTGTTCAAAGAAGAAACACGGAAAGATCCTATTTTTTCAGGTTTATTAAAACTATACCTCAAAGGATGGCCCCTTTCAAAAAATAAAATGCCGGACAATATCAAATCATATTTTCAAAAAAGGTTTGATATTTTTGACGAAAATTATTTACCATTTTTAAGACACAGACTAATTGTGCCAGAAACATTAAAATACGAAATGTTACTTAAACTTCCTGAGTCTCATTTAGGGATAACTTAAACAAAGATCAGAGCTTGTGAGATACTCTATTGGCCTGGTATGTCAGATGACATAGAATACCATACAAAAAATTGTTGGACTTGCATACAGTCTCGACCTGAGAGCCATAACGAGCTACCAATTTTCTCGAACCTTTTGAAATCAGAACTAAACAACAATATTAAAAATGCTATCAAACGCAAACAATCACAAGTTGAAAAATATTACAATATACACGCAAGAAGACAGGATACCACTTTTAGTGTTAACGAGTAAGTTTATTGCATAATCGAAAATAATTTGGAAATAGGCTACATAAAGGAAAAACTAAGTAACCCAAGATCTTATATTGTTTTTTCCAAAAAATAGAGAATATAAAAGAAACTCTAAATTCTTAAAAATATGAGAACAAAAAAAAAATGACACTATTTTTTGTATGATGATAATTTCGATAATTTCATTGATAATCACTCAAGTATTTGAGACGAGACGACACTTAGCTCGTCAAGTCGAAAACAATAATACAAACAAAATCACTAATTTTAAATAGCCGAATATACATCTAAATCCTCCTCGTACAAGGTCAGAAATTGTTTTAAAATAAATTAATCTAAATATTAGTTTATATATATACATATATACATATATTGGAAAGGCTTACTTTTGTGTATTCAGACGCATGTTAACGGAAATTGCTCAGTTATTACTAATGACTTTATTTTTAGAAGAAATATTACCACTAGTACTGCATTTAAACAAAGTTGATACCTTTTTAGGGTCTTCAGATATCCAATTTCTAAGCATGTTCCATTTTTCCTGCCCATGTTAATTTTTGACTTTGAGGTCACTTTTCTCCAGAAAACGCCTAATTAATATACCGTTTTACTATTTTTTTCTTATGAACGTAACAATAATAAAAAAAAATTATAAATAAGTTTGTAGAAAAAACCCACACATTTTATTATACTTGGAAAAACCTGCAGCAGGTTAAATTTATGAAAAAGGTTTTTTTGCTTTAAGCTCAAAAGGCTGTGAATAAATAATGTTTTTGTGTGGTTTTAGATAATTTTTATTGTATGTGTGTACTAAAACAAATATAACAAATGCTCAAAGTGTCCTCCTTGGTTTTTCATGCATGCTAGAGCCCGTTTTTGTATTGTACTACGAGTGTTTATTGATGATAACTGCTGCCTCACTTTTGATGACGCTTCGAGAATACGCTGCATAAACATTGCATAAACAAGTTCTTTAATTCTTCCCCATACAAAAAAATCCAATTCGGTAAGGTCAGGAGATCTTGCAGGCCAGTGAACTGGTCTGGTCCACTTCTTCCTAATTCAAGACCATAGTGGGCTGAAGCCCCTTCCTATTAGAAATATGATGAAGCTAGTTGAATTAGTGGAACTTCCTCCAATACTTCTGGTGAATCATTTAGCAGAAGCTCCAGATAGTTTGTAGAATTTAGCCTAGGTGGTACTTTAAAGTGATCGATTTAAAGGATCAGCTGTAATAGCTTCCAGTATTCTTTAATCAGCCGAAATACTTCTTACTTGTGGACCTCTCGCGTTAGGTCGTATATTTGAAACTGATCCCGTTTCTCGAAGACTTCGATACGTATTTTCAAATACTCCTTCACTAGGAAGTCGTCGGTTAGGATAAAGTTCATAGTATCTTCGTCGCGCTCTAGTTGAACTTCCTGTGCTCAGCCCATAAATGTCAATAAAGTCTGCGTATTCTTGTTTTGTAAGTGCAGGCATTCAAAATAGTATTTCTAAGCAACTTTAACCTTGGCGTAAAAAAATGAAACTGATGAATTAATTTGTTTTCTAATCTTTTATACCATTGTTGTTTGGTAAATTTTCCGAATAGGCCTTCACACCCTAAACCTAACACTTTCTGAGAACTTTTGAGGAATAGGGTAAGGAAATGAAGGTTTTGACACACAGTCAAATAGACGATCACGTTTTATGACTTTTTAATAGATATGGAATTTTAAAAAAATTATTGGAACTATAATAATTCTCGGAAAACCACTGTTATTGTCAACTGCTGTTAGAAACGTAGGTAACAAACCATATATTCCTTTTTTTACCTGCTGAAGGTTTCCTGAAATATCACAAAATCTATGGGTTTTTCTGGAAATTTGCTGGTGATTTTTGTATTATTATTATTACATTCATAAGAAAAAAATAGTTAAACGTTATGTTTATTAAGCATTTTCTGGAGAAAAGCGAAATCAAAATCGAAAATTGGCATGGGCAAGAAAAATGGAAAAGGCTTAAAAATTGGATATCTGAAGACCCTAACAAGATATCAACTTCATTTAACTGCAGTTACAAAGGGTAGTCAAAGTCATCAACGAAGTTTCTGCCGTTAGTAATAACTGATCAATTTCTCAGTTATCTTCGATAAGTGATGTCAGGATTGGAGATAGACCCTTACTGTAGAACGATTTTTTTCTTAGAATATACCCAGGAATTATTTCCCAAATTATCGTTGATGTATTAGGGGTCACATTTTATAGTAAAATTTTAAATTTTAATAATAAAAAGTTCTGACAGTTGTTAGTGGTCCTTTGACAAAAATAAATTCCAGTGACAAATTCAAAATAAGTTGTTACTCTGCCAATATTTGTAAGTTTGTTTATTTTATTTAATTTTGACTAAAAAGATTGTAAAATGTCAGTAGAAACATATAAACTTTGGAAAAATATAAAGTTGTATTTTCTTATTGATCATTTGCTTCTTCCTGTGATAAGTAAACGGCATGTCAAATTATGTGATTCTAATATCACTCAGACAATGGAATGGAGTAATATCTCGTGTCTCACTTTGTTCTATCACTATTTCAACCACCAGTGCTCCATAGAAATCGACAGTAACATTCCGGCCTTTCAATCATTTAACCGCTATGTATACTTATCAGTATACCCTCAAGTCCACTTTCGAACGTACTCTTAAATATAGTGATTCGTTGCTAAGCCATACAACTCGCTTACGGAATGCTCTGCCTAACTCTCTACTTACAAACATTTAAGACCAATGTACATCGGTATATCTCTTTTCTTCCTCTCCCTAAGCGCACGCAAATTATAAAAAAAACACTGGGAAGTCGGTAAAGTGTGCGGGAATACCAAATATGTATTTCTCAATGACGAGTGACTCGATCACGCGGTAATTTGCCCCCCGTGTTCTGAATTTGGCTATCGAAATTACCTACAAACTCACTATCACGTCACCTAACTTTGTGATATTCGATATAACAAATACGTCAGTCAAATGCATTCCACCCTGATTTCTGAATCCCTACAATCCCTTTGCATTATTAATACGAAAACAAAATCCGATAGCTATATGTCTTGTCTAATGTGTCATAGTCTGATCCAACAACCATCGCCAATTATTTCGCTGGTTTTTTTTTAGTGAATCCTTTATCACCCAGACTAAAGACACAGTTCCCGAATACTTTAGTTACTTGAGTAATTTCCTCTCAGGCATCTCTAATGTCCATTGAAATAAAGCTAATAGACAAGATAAACAAACTTAAAGATGATTTTTCTCCTGGTGCCGATGGTTAGCCCGCCATTATTCCTAAAACATGTGCCAATAACCGTATTCAACCCCTCGTAAGTATCCAATACGGCTTTCTTAAAGGCAGATCAACTACTACCAACCTTATTAGTGCATTTCTAGTACATTGTGTGCCCTAAAACAAGGGAAAGAAGTGAACGTGATTGTCACTGACTCTAGCAAGGCCTTTGATAAAATCGCAAAAAAGAACAAATCTTTCCTTTTTATCGAGAGCTCCAGCGTGACAGTTCGCCTTCTAAATAAATTTGTAAATTTGAAAATTGCTAATAAAAAATGTTTAAAGAAATCTGGTTTTATAGCATCAGGTGTGGGGTCACACACAAATATAAAAAAAAAAAAATTAAATTATTGTGTGGACGACCCAATTTGCTGCAGTGGGTATGAGCAGCGATAAGCTAACAAAAGCGCAACTGGTTGAGTCATTGCTAGCCGCAGGAGTCGATGTTCCCCCTTCCGCTTCTGTAGGAGCTTCCGTTTCATGCCCAGGGGCTCAGCGAAGCAGTGTACACCAGGGAAAGAAAATCGCCTGCGCCAATAGCCACAGAGACATCCACCGGTTTCACCGCCACAACTTCTACCATTATAACGGAACCTACTATGAAAGCCGAAGCACATGCCGGCTCTGCAACTTTCGCAGTCTTGGACGCATCATTTACATCTTCCGCCGCACCAAGTGGAACTTCCGCTGCTGTGAACACTTCAGCTGCCCTGGGCACACCAGAGCATCCACTTCTGCAACATATGTACATTTCCGATACTTCTGGAACTCGTGCTGCTTCCGGACCTCGTGCTTCTTCTGCTACCTCTGCCACCCTAGACACATCTGGGACATCCACTTCAGCAACATGCACTTCTGTCGCTTCCATCCGTGCTTCTGCCAACGTACGTGGTCATTCACAAATAACGGACTCCGATATAGAAGGGGAACGGGAACTTGTTCGCCTTGAGAGGCGCAAACGTATCGCAGATCTCCGGCGCGAACTTGCAGAAACAGAGCCCGCTCCGGGAGGAAGAAGAATTGATTTCACCGACGTCGAAAATGCCATACCTTCATTTTCTGGCGACGATGCCTACGGCATTAAGATGTGGATAGCTGACTTTGAAGACGTGACGAAATCCTTAGGGTGTAACGATCGGTCCAAGTACTTCTGTGCGCGCAGACTCATGCAAGGCACTGCCAGGCTACTGGTGAGGACTGTCCGAGTGAATACGTGGGGCGCATTAAAACACCTTCTGTGCGTGGAGTTCGACAATCGCCTCACAAGACAAGAGGTATACAAGCAGCTTAACCTCCGAACGTGGCGTCGAGGAGAAACCCTCTTTCAACTTTGCTCTACTATATTTTGTTCACTTGTGAAGCCGAACACGAAAATGCGTCTTATCGCCACTAAGGTCTATGAACGACTGACGATGCTTTCTCTAGTATTGAGTACTTGGTGTATAACGTAACAAAGCATGGAATATAACCCAGTGACTCACATATAAGAGCCATTCGACAGTACCCAGTACCGAAAAGTGTCAAGGATGTGCATTCCTTCCTGGGTCTTAGTTCTTATAAGCTTAATGGAAAAGATTCGGGTGTTTGAGAGGGCGTGCCTTAGGGCTTGCCTTCGCTCGTACAGAACACCAGACTCGGAGTACAAAAAAATGTATCCTAATGAGGTCCTTTACAACCTAATACGAGAGGACAACTTCGTAATTAAGCTGACTTGAAAGCACATTGCAAGAGCAATGACCTCGACGAATAACCTGATATCTGGGGCTTACTACCCCAATTACCTTTACCACGAGAGTGTGCACTCTGACGGCTTGGTTCCACCGGAAGCATTTCTCTAACTTGATCAGATAGGCTTGATCCAGGATAGATCAGCGGTCCCGTTAATCTTCCATGTCGCTCGGACAGCTGGGGACAGGCGACTCAACTACAACAGGGACGTCGCACACGGCAGTTTGGATCGTCTCAGGTTCAGTAGGGCGGTGGGGAGGTTTATTTTAAGTTAGATATTAAGTTTTTTATAAAAAACAAAAAAGTGTCCATATGCTAAGTTTTGTAAACAAATTTTTTTTCTTAGCCTTAAGTATACAATATAAATAGTTCTAAGTAAAATGTAAATAAAGTCGAAAAACATAGATATAAGAATTTAGAGTATCTTAGAGTGCTTGTGTGGGCCAGTAAGTTACGAGTAGTATAAGATTGTTAAGTAATTTTATGATTAGCTCTTATTTCCGCCGCTTTGTGAGTTCCTTCTCTAAGATAGCTAGGCCACTATATGATCTTCTGAAGAAAGATAAACTGTTCATATTTTCTCCCGACTGTGAGAGCGCCTTCCCGCAGCTGCAAGACAGCCTCACTTCCGCCCCAGCGTTAGCCATTTATGACCCAACTCGTGAAACCCAATTGCATTATGATGCAAGCTCACTAGGTTATGGTGCCGTACTCCTTCAGCGACAAGACGATGGGAAATTTCATCCAGTGGCCTATTTCTCTAAGATCACGACCAGCCAAGAATCTAAGTATCATAGCTTCGAGCTTGAGGCACTCGCCATTATTTCAGCATTGCGACGATTCAGGGTGTACCTAGAAGGGATTCCGTTCACTATCATGACTGATTGCAGCTCATTGACGCTGACCCTCAGTAAAAAGAATGTAAACCCCCGGATAGGTCGATGGGCACTAGAGCTCGAGAATTACAACTAGAAAGTGAAACATCGAAGCGGACTAAATATGGCGCATGCAGATGCACTCAGCAGGTGCTATATGATTTCTGTAATAGATACGGAGGATATAGACTTTCAGCTACGTGCTGCGCAAAACCGTGACCCAGACATTGTGACCCTTAGGGAAAAGCTGTGCTCGGGAATTCAGCTCAATACGCATTGCAAAACGGTTTAAGAAAAATCAGGCTAGTAGATTACTTTTATATGTCCAATCGAAATGGAAACTAACCTTATTCGACATATTCACGAGAAAATTAGACATTTAGGTCTCACAAAGTGTTACAACCAAATGAGAATGTATTATTGTTTTCGAGGAATGCAGGCAAAAATAGACAGATTCATTAAAAATTGTATCAGGTGCATTATGTACTCCTCCCCTCCGCGATCAAGTGAAGGTAATCTGTTTAGTATACCCAAGGAACCCCTTCCGTTCCACACCCTTCACATAGATCACTTCGGACCACTTCCGGCCATTAACTCCAAACGGAAACACATACTTCTGGTTGTTGATGAGTTCACTAAATACGTGAAGCTATATCCAGTTATATCCACTAGTACGAAGGAGGTTTGCGCATCACTTAAGAAGTACTTTGTAGAAGTACTACTTACTACAACCGACCAGTTCGGATAATAACCGACCGGGGTACTTGCTTTACTTCAATAGAATTCAGTTCATTCTTACAAGATTTGAATATCTCGCATACGAGTATTAAGGTCGCAGTACATTCCCCTCAGGCCAACGGGCAAGCAGAGAGAATCAATAGAATTTTGACACCTATGCTAAGTAAACTAAGCGAACCAATTCAGCATGCTGACTGGGTGCAGACCCTATCGCAGGTAGAATACGCCCTAAATAGCACAATCCATAGGTCAATATGGACCACCCCAGTATACTTTTGTTCGGGGTGAATCAGAGAGGTTGTGTAGTGGACAAACTCACGGAATACCTTGAGCAGAAGAAATCAAATGCTCCAACGCGTGATTTGTTCTCTGCTAGAGAAAAGGCGAGTAGGGATATACAGAAGGTTCAGGAATCCATTAGCAAGTATCATGAGGGGCGTCATCATCCAGCACGCACTTACAATAAAGGAGACTTCGTAGTAAAAAAAACGTTGATACGACAGCGGGAGTGAACAAAAAACTTATTCCCAAATTTAAGGGATCACATATTATCCACAAGGTATTACCTCACGACCGATATGCGGTACGCGATATTGAGAGTTGTCTTATTACGCAACTACCATATGATGGTGTGGTCGAAGCAAGAAATATGCGGTTATGGAAGAAACGGGTGTGAGTCACTGTTGTCATTTCGGGGTAATGCTCAGCAAGGGAGAGAAGAAAGATATTAGAGTAGTGTAACTAATGTATCTTAACCTTACTTAGAAAACCACATTGATCCACGTTCCATGTCAGACTGACATACATATATTTCAATATAGGTTAAAGTAATAGATTAGTACATAAGTTAATTCACAAAGTAGTAATTCAAATAGGAGAAGTTCATTTTTCAGTAATAGAGAATAGTAATAATTATAATAATATAATAGTAGTATTTCATAAGTAAAATATATAATAGTCATCCCCCCCAATAATCCTTACGAAGGTCTGAAGGGTACAACTGGACGGCGGATTCTTTTCGATCTTCGCAACTCCATGGCCCCTTCTGTCACTTCGTTGGCTTCATTAACTGCGTCTTGAATTTCTGGATCCTTAGGCTCGTCAGTTGTCTTACCGATATTATTGGATGGATTTGCTGAAGTTGGTGATATAGAAGGTCTTAAAATTTCGTCCTTTAAGCTTTCCAGAACCGTATTATTAAACACTGGTGATTATCCTATAAGAAGAGACATTTTTGAATAATCACATTTATTACCTTCCACCAAGGTGGATCTTATTTGGTCAATATGTCTGCGAAACGGAACTCCATCCACATCAACAATATAGTGAAGGTGACCATCACGCTGAACTATTCTTCGGAACTTCCACTTGCAATCTCGGTTTTGGTAATATAGGACTTGGACTAAGTCATCAATTTCAAATTGCCTTTTTCTCTGGGACTAGTTCATCGTCTGTCTTTGAAGTTTTTAATAAGTCTAGTCTGGTATGTACATGAAATTTGAAAATCATATCTACTGGGCTCCTTCCAGTAGTGGTGGACTCGGTAGTTCTATATTGCATTAACAATCGATGCAGTTTTACATGTAAATCACCTGGATCGTCGACTGCTGAACGTAAGCCCTTCTTTAATACTTGAACGAAACGTTCGACTTGCCCGTTGGTAGCTGGATGAGCAGGTGCTGTTAATTGGTGTTGAATATTATTGCTTTTTAGGAAGTTTTGAAATTCCTTAGAAGTGAAATTCGTGCCATTGTCTGCCACTAGCATCCTAGGAATGCCAAATCTGGCAAATACTTATCTAGGTGCACGGATTGTATGGAAACTTGTGATACGCTTCATTGGAAAGATTTCAAGCCATTTCGTTTTAGCATCCACTATGACAAGAAAGAAAGTTGTGTGCTGCATGCAGTTTCTCTAACACATTTTAGCGCAAAGAAGTGGGGACTATGATGAGTATTCCTCGATAGAGACATCCAGCATGAACCATTAACTCGGTCTCCATGTTGTTGTATTGTGTATTCATCAAACCGTCGCCTGTTTGAAGCTTAATAGCAACCTGCGTCAATTGTTTATCCTTTTTAGTTTCCTTACGTATCTCTTTGTTAGTAATCGTTAAGTAATCATCCCATATTTGGTACACTTCATATGTTTTAGAGTTGCAATCTTCTGAGGGAAGGGGGTTTCTGGAAAGAAAATCAGTGTTATTCTGTTCTTTTGTGTTTCTGTATTTTAAGGTATATTTAAAACCACTAAGAAACTGGGCGTAGTGAAGTAGCCTTTGAGCTGTTAATAATGGTAGGTTTCAGTTGGGTTGAAATATTGAGATTAATGGTTTATTGTCTGTTATCAACGTGAATTCTCATCCATTAACAGTGAGATCTTCGACACAATCAGGGCTAAGAATTCAGTGGGGACCGATGGTATTCCGAACATCGTGCTTTGACATCTTTCTCTAGAAGCGGTGGATATTTACAATACCCTGTTTAATAATGCACATTATCCAGCGCATTGGAAAACGGCGGTGGTTCAACCTATCCCCAAAAAGGGAAAATATATATTCAATCCGGCGAATCTCCGGTCGATAAGTCTCCATGCGAATATCAGTAAGGTTTTAGAAAAAATAATCAATAGAGCTCTGACTAGGTGGGTTGAGGACAAACATATAGTTCCGGATAATCAATTCGGTTTTAAGGCTGGACATGATATCTCACATGCCGCGTCTAAACTGGTGTCCGATATCCAATGGAATAAAGGCAAAAAACAATGTACTGGTGCCTGCCTTGTTGACTTGTAGAAGGCTTTCGACACCGTATGGTTAGAGGGTCTTTTCTATAAGCTGACTAGGCTGGGGATCAGGAAACCACTCTTGAACATTCTTCATAATACGTATGCTAACCAATAGACAGTTCATCGTGAAAAATGGTGATGTGACTTCTGTTGGAATATTTCAAATTAAAAATGGTCTTCAGCAAGGCGCGGTCAATTCGCCGATTCTATTTAACATTTATATAAGCGACTTGATAGGTTCACTTCCCCATACTATTGCGTACGCAGACGATTTGATAGCGTACAGAACAGGTCCAAAAATCGAGCTTATTAATACTTTCTTGCAGAGAGACTTCGATAAGATAAGACGATTTTGCGATGACTGGAAGTTGAAAATCAACTTTCAGAAGTCGGAAACCATTCTCTTTAGGACGCCGTTGTCTGGAGCCTCTAGGGGTACTTGAGTATTGGCGAAAGTTCTCGATCATTGGACAACACGGACAGCTTCTTGCCTGTCGAAATGTAGTCAGATACCTTGGGATCTGGCTAGATCAGTTTCTGTATTTTAACAAAAATGTAGATGCTGCTCTGGCCAGAGCTAAAGGTTTTTTTGGCCTTACAAAGAGACTGTTTTAAAGCAGCCAACTCGATGCGAAGGTAAAGGTAATCTGCAACATGGCCCTTATTAGGCCCATGCTGGTATTTGGTTGTCCCGTGTGGTTCAATGTACGAGCAAGCTTAATGGAAAAGATTCGGGTGTTTGAGAGGGCTTGCCTTCGCTTGTACAGAACACCAGAGTCCGAGTACAAAATTTTTTATCCTAATGAGGTCCTTTACAACAGGGCGAACCTGATACGAGTGGACAACTTCGTAATTAAGCTGACTCGAATGCACGTTGCAAGAGCAATTACCTCGACGAATAACCTGATATCTGGGGCTTACTACCCTAATTACCTTTACCACGAGAGTGTGCGCTCTGACGGCTTCGTTCCACCGGAAGCATTCCTCTACCTTAATCAGATAGGGTTGCTCCAGGATAGATCAGCGGTCCCGTTAATCTTCCATGTCGCTCGGACAGCTAGGGACAGGCGACTCAACTACAAAAGAGACGTCGCACACGGCAGTGTGGATTGTCTAATGTTCAGAAGGGCGGTGGGGAATCGCGATAAGAGGGATGTCGTTCAGCAGTCGTTCGCAGATCTCCATAGAGAAAAGACGTGTCTCGGCTTTTCGTAGTGAAAAAGATAGCAAGTCAGTTTTTTTTTTCGTATAAACAATTGATCAGATATTTGTTAGTTGACTCGCAGCCAAGCGGGTAGTGGCGTCGGTCATTAAATCGTGGGACTTGAGTTCTCGATACCAGGCCAAACTTTAAACTTTTTTTTTTTTTTATTTGTCACAAATTGTGTAAATAAATAGTATTATCAAAACAAAACCGTTCAGGAAAGCACGCGATGGATGGTGGAGAGCGTTCCGCGCTTCCCATAACGGGAGATGCAAAAGGCAACAATAGTGTTGCCGGTGCCGTGGCGAAAGCCATTAAAAGGAGGAGGAGTTTGAAATCCCCTCCTAATGTAACAAAAAAAAAGAGTAAATGCCGTTCTGTCAGAGGATGATGAACATCATTCGGGGGGCAATAACAACTTTGCTTCTCTAGCGGCATCCGAATCGCTTGCTGTTAAGAAAAAACAAACTGCACGCAGGCAGAGGGAGAAATTAGAGGCAGAAAGCGCCCGACAAAAAAATAAACACAAGCAGGAAAAACAACTGCAGCAACAACAAAACCAGCAGCAGCCGAAACAACCACTGCAGCAGACCAAACAGCAGCAGCAAAAACAACAGCAGCCGCAGAAACAACTACAAATGAAAACACAGCAGCAGCAGCAACAACAACAACAGCAGCAGCAACAACAACAACAGCAGCAGCAGAAGAAGAAGAAGGAAAATGTGCCTCCTATCAAAATCAATAAATTAGAGGTAAATGAAACCAAGGACCTGTGTAAATTAGTAACAATTTTAATATTAAGCGATTGGGGAACGATCGCCATGCCATCCACTGTAATACAGTGGAGGGCTAAGCGAAAGTGAAAGAGCTCCTAAAAGAAACGATGACGGAGCACTACTCATTCACACCGAAGTGTGAAAAGCGGCAATCTATGCTGCTGAAGGGGTTGGAACCGTCTTCTGATCCTGAGGAGATCCTGGCACTGCTCAAAGAGAAGGAGTGCGAAGGACTCAAGTTTGTAGGGGTAAAGCCATTTACCACAGCTAGAGCAAGGCGGGAGAAACGGAGTCTGCCGTTCTTCCTGGTGCAACTCAGTCCCGAAAGCCGTCTGGATAGTCTAAGGAGTATCAATGTCCTAGACTACCAGGTGGTTCACTGGGAAAAACTAAAGAGCAGCGAAAGCGTTATACAATGCGTTCGCTGCCAGAGGTTCGGGCACGACGCGTCGAACTGCCAAATGCAGCCTCGATGCGTGAAGTGCGCTAAGAACCACAGTTCCGAAGAATGTCCTCTGGGTGTTGACGGAACATCCGATAGGTCGCAGCTCTCGTGCGTGTTATGTGGAAATGTGGGACACACCGCAAACTATCGGGGTTGTCCTAAGTTCGCTGACATTAAGAAAGCAAAACTGGCTCGGCAGCAGAAGGTGGAGGTCAAACGTTCACCTGTCAGGTTTCAAACACCAGCCGTCACGCCCCAAATTTCCTACGCCCAAATGGCGTCAGGTAGGGGGGCTACGGTACAGCAAGCGACTGTTGCTTCTCCGGCGCCGATGCCGAGAACAACGGAAGCTGTACCCAACATGCTAGCCATCTTGCTCGCAATCCAAGGGCAGATGGCTCAGCTGCAGCAGCAAGTACAAGAACTGGCCAACCGGGTGGACCAGATCTACGCGCTGCTGCCGGGCCTAACGCAACACATGTCGTAATGGTTACGCACACGGTGGAGCAAACTTTGAAGGTCCTTGCGGTGAATGTGAATTCATTGATTAGGATCGAACGAAGAGCCGCGATGTTTAAATTGCTACAAGACCAAACTCCTGATGTGCTTTTCGCTAGCGAAACCAAGCTAACCGATAAGCACAAACTGGAGTACAATAATTATATTGTTAGAAGAAGAAACCGGCCCAGATCCAAACGTGGAGGCGGTGTCGCGATCTTCATTAAAGAAGGTATAAAATTTCACAGAGTGTACAAGGGCATGTTGCGCAGGTTCCGGGTGTTGGAGGCAGTCGTCGTTTACATCCCGCTCCGCAGTGGAAAACGGCTGTACTTGGCCTCTGTCTATGCACCTGAGGCTTCACAATCCACCCTATTCATTACAGAGCTCGACACGCTTTTTCGACTTCTGAGGCTGGAATCGGGGGAGAATTATTTTATAATCGGCGGGGATTTCAACGCTAGACACAGAGATTGGGGAAATAATTTGCCAAACCTACTACTCGATTGGTGTGGTCAGCACGATGTCATGTACAGACTCGGTCTTAAAGCGACGGATAACCCGTCGTTTCCCAGAGGCGGGTCTTATTTGGATCTACTGCTGTACGACGAACGTATACGACTGACAGGTACGAATTTACAAACATTAAACTGTCTGCGCACATTAGTGTATGACAGCGACCATTGCGGTTTTAGCACCGAAATTACAGTTCCCAACGAAATTGCGGAATTGGAGGAGTTTGTCCAAAGATATTCTTACAACTACAGTAAGACTCGATGGACACGCTTCTCCGCAACCTTGAACAGAGCGCTCTCCTCGAACACGCTCCAACCACCGCCCAATAGGAATTTGTCAAACGAGGAGATCGACAATTACCTAAAACAAATGGACGAGGCAATTAAACAAACTATGGACACTACAATACCGCGGTATCGACGTACGACTAACGAAGACCTGTTCCGCAATCCTACTATTGACGCACTGCACCGACAGAAAAGTAGACTTCTGACAAGACTTAAAAACTTGTACAGACAGTTAACTGACAGACAAGACCCGGAGATTAGGACACTGAAGTCGTCGATTAAAAATGTGCAAACGTTAATACAAGAGAATTACAGAATCTCTGTAAGTTTGTATTGGAACCACATGGTTCGGGCTGTAAACACCAGCAACCCGAATATTTTCCCGCAAATAAATAAACTATTTCGGAGAAAAAATCAAAACTACCTTCAGTTTCTTAAAATAGCCCGGACAACAGACAACAAACGGTTACACACAATAGCAGGTATTGATCCAAATGAAGCCGCTGACGATGGCGATTTCTCTGTGATCGAGGATCCACAGGAAAAGGTCGAGGCCATGGGGCGACTTTCCAGGAAGTATACAAGGCCACTGATACCATTGGCCCTAATTACGACCTGGACAGTCGCGTCTTGGTGCACGACTTCTGCATTCGAAATGAAATAGGGAACTGGCGATCCGAGGGCTCTGGTTTCGCCCAGTTCAGCGACGAAAATATGGCAAATAATGTCATTACCAGAGAGGGTGACCTACCCCCGTTCATTTCGAAGGAAGAACTCCGTGAGATCTTTGACACAATCAGGGCTAAGAAATCAGTGGGGACCGATGGTATTCCGAACATCGTGCTTCGACATCTTCCTCTAGCTGACTAGGCTGGGGATCAGTAAACCACTCTTGTACATTCTTTATAATGGCAGTTCATCGTGAAAAATGGTGATGTGACTTCTGTTGGAATATTTCAAATTAAAAATGGTCTTCAGCAAGGCGCGGTCAATTTGCCGATTCTATTTAACATTTATACAAGCGACTTGATAGGCTCACTTCCCCATACTATTGCGTACGCAGACGATTTGGTAGCGTACAGATCAGGTCCAAAAATTGAGGTTATTAGTACTCTCTTACAGCATGACTTCTATAAGATAAGACGATTTTGCGATGACTGGAAGTTGAAAATCAACTTTCAGAAGTCGGAGACCATTCTCTTTAGGACGCCGTTGTCTGGAGCCTCTAGGGGTACCAGAAAAAATTGGCGAAAGTTCTCGATCATTGGACAACACCGACAACCTCTTGCCTGTCGAAATGTAGTTAGATACCTTGGAATCTGGCTAGATCAGTTTCTGTAAAAAAATATAGATGCTGCTCTGGCCAGAGCTAAAGGTGCTTTTGCCCTTACAAAGAGACTGTTTTATAGTAGCCAACTCGATGCGAGGGTAAAGGTAATCTGCTACATGGCCCTTGTTAGGCCCATGCTGATATTTGGTTGTCCCGTGTGGTTCATTGTACGAGCAAGCTTAATGGAAAAGATTCGGGTGTTTGAGAGGGCTTGACTTAAGGCTTGTCTTCGCTTGTACAAAACACGAGAGTCGGAGTACAAGAAATTTTATCCTAATGAGGTCCTTTACAACAGGGCGAACCTAATACGAGTGGACAACTTCGTAATTGAGCTTACTCGAAGGCACATTACAAGAGCAATGACCTCGACGAATAACCTGATATCTGGGGCTTACTACCCCAATTACCTTTACCACTAGAGTGTGCGCTCTGACGGCTTCGATCCACCGGAAGCATTCCTCTACCTAGATCAGATAGTGTTAATCCAGGATAGATCAGCGGTGCCGTTAATCTTCCATGTCGCTCAGACAGCTGGGTGCATGCGGCTCAACTACAACAGAGACGTCGCACACGGTAATATGGATCGCCTCAGGTTCAGTGGGGCGGTGGGGAATCGCGATAAGAGGGATGTCGTTCGGCAGCACCAGCATTTCTGGTGGTTGAATGATGTGGAAGATGTTTCGTCGTCGTTTCCGTCAATTACGGACCAGCCTCACTAATGAGGCAGAGCTGACCAATCCGTTTTCTCTGTGAATAGCGATGGCCAGCTTTCATAGGTTTAGGTTAGCATTTAAGAAATATATATTGTATATTTAATTGTGTATAATGTCTATGTGTGTGTATGTGTGTATTGTGCATTTAGGTTAGGTAGGCTAAGGTTTATTTTAAGTTAGATATTAAGTTTTTATAAAAAATAAAAAATGATGTCCATATGCTAAGTTTTTCTTAACAAATATTTTTTCTTAGCCTTAAGTATTCAAGATAAATAGTTCTAAGTAAAATGTAAATAAAGTCGAAAGACATAGTTATAAGAATTTAGAGTAGCTTAGAGTGCCTGTGTGGGGCCAGTAAGTTAGCATAAGATTGTTAAGTAATTGTAAGCTAGCATTTAAGCATTTTTTGTTAGAATGTAAGATTTAGTGTTAAGAAAATAAAATGCATTTAAAACTGAAAAAAAGGTTTCATGCATTATTTGTAATGTGTTTGCCCCCTTCTATTGTAGTTTCGATTTAAAACAGACAGATGTAACATGACCTCCTTTTCGATAAATTTTGCAGAAAAGTTGTTTTGCACGACATTGAGTAGCCGTGTGGTTCTGTTTTCCACATCGGAAACAAGCCTTTCTTTCCTTTACTGCAGAGAACCGTCAAGTTTTCTTATTTTTGGCATTTGAGTTAGTCTTCTTCCGCATCGCATTCTTTGTTTGAATCTGGTGTGTGCTATGCATGGATCGACTTTCGCTCTTATAAGCTTCCATTGCCAGCGCACTTTCCACAATCTTCTCGATCGTAATTTTTGTTTCTCGTAGAAGTTTTTCTTTGACATCGGAGTCCCTCAGCCCTCGTATAAATTGTGATCGAAGATGTGTATTTAATATGGATTTCTCTTATGCTTCACAAGTAAAGTGGCAGTTCACGCTCAATTTCTTTAAATCGGCTAAATAGTTTCCAATGGATTCTCCCTCATATTGTAACCTCAGTAAAAATTTGTGTTGCTCCGCAATCTCATTCGGTCTTGGGCTGAGATGGTCTTTGAGAACTTTCATACGTTTGTGTGTCGGGTTCCTCTGGAGCTATTAAATTGCACAAAAGCTGGTAGTACTTGGCACCAATACAATTTAATAATACCTGCAGCCTTTTTATTGGATCAGTAATATTCCTTAGGCCAATGTAGTTCTCCAAACATTTTTGGTATGTTGTAAATGTCTCTTGATCCTCATGAAACGTATCAAAATGTAAATTTGGTGTATTTGTGGTTTGTATATTCCTAAGCGCATTGGTTAAAGCTTCGATTATTTGCTGCGTAGGGTCCGGCATTTTGTATTTTAATTGTAATTAAATTGAATTTTAATTTATTTTAACGTCCTCGTCACCATTAATGTATCTTAACCTTACTTAGAAAACCACATTGATCCACGTTCCATGTCAGAGTGACATACATATATTTCAATATAGGTTAAAGTAATAGATTAGTACATAAGTTAATTCACAAAGTAGTAATTCAAATAGGAGAAGTTCATTTTTCAGTAACAGAGAATAGTAATAATTATAATAATATAATAGTAGTATTTCATAAGTAAAATATATAATAGTAATTAATCGTGGTCGATCAACTTGTCAGGTCGGCCGAGATGTAGTACCGTCTAAAAGGATGGAAATATTGTAGCAGAGCGACAAAGATCAGATCAGTAGAGTACTCATAATTTTGGTCGGATGGGTACATGTCAAACACACTGACTGGGCTTGGGGCGCAGAAAAGAAAATATCTATCTTTTTTATCGAGAGCTCCAGCGTGACAGTTCACTTTCTAAATAAATTTGTAAATTTGAAAATTGCTAATAAAAAACTTTTAAAGAAATCTGGTTTTACACTATATATAAAATGAGTTCTAAGTAAAGAAATGTCAAGTCATCTCATACTCCCGGAAGAGTTTAACACTGCCTGATCGAACTTGCTATATACATATCAACCCAAGCTTTAGCTTGGCCACATCAATGCAGGTCTTAGACGTCAGCTGTGATAGTGAATTCAATTTGCGCACCGAAATTGATTCCATAATTAGCGGATCTAACAAATTCGTCGCGAAATCGCCGATATACACTTTATAACCGGCACCATCGGCTTGTTCCTCACTGCTAGATTAGATTTGGTTTAATACCAACCCACGAAATTTAAGTCTGTTCTTCTTTTTCGTCCAAATAACCACAGAAGGGCGTATGGTTTTAACGAACTATTGTCCCGTATGCTAGGTGAAGCTAATAAACTCCGTACGTACAATATCCAATTTAAATTGCAACAGAACGCCTAAACACATCTCCCGACCCCCATCTTCCCTGTCCATTAGTTTTAGTTTTTGATTAGGACCAGATGTCTAAATTTAATTAATTAGTGAATTTAATTAAGTTGTGTATAACTGCTTCGTATTTTTAGTTGCAATAATCCAATTTTCATAAATTTTGGAGGCTATGTTCTCTTTTTTCAAAAAACGGTTACACAGTCAAAACGAGATAAGCGAGAGTTCAAACGGCCGGAGTATTTTTTTTGGCTTAACCAAGTTTCTCACTTATAGAGGTGAAGGAGCGGCTTTTCTCACTTACAGAGGTATAGAATGAAACAGGAAACAGTGATAGTAATGTACAATGAATACATTTCTATTTGAATTTGGCGCAGATACTTCTTTGCAGAAAAAAAAACAATTACTCGTACATATGTATTTTTATACAAATCATTTCGTTAAGAAAATCCGTTAATTCTTCTACGTTTGCGTTGGTTATAGGCTACCTTTCGAATACCTTGCGTGTATTTTATCTACAATATTTACTGTCAATTAAAAATAATGGGTCAATGGATCGATGTATTATATGGGTCGACGCCTTGCGGTATGAAAACAATGACATGGGCAACAAGAACACTCGATTTGTTATTATTGTTTTCATTAGTTAGACGAACCATATGCACATTAGTTCCAAAAAATTTAAAAAGCGTCATGAATAACAGATAGTCAATAGGCTCGGCTTTCGCTTATAGAATTTACGGTAAGTGACAGTCTTAGTTATAGGGGTCCAGGCGTGAAAAACGACTCTCTCATATAGAGATTTCTGTTTCTCGCTTGTAGAGGTTTCCGATGGTTAAATGATGGGAGCCGGCAATCCTTCTCATTAGTAGAGTTTTCTCGTTTTCCCAGGTTTAACTGTATTTAATGAAGAGGCTATACGAATTCGTTTGCGTTTCAAAAATCATATTCAGACACTCAACTGCATCTTGAAGCAGTCTTTCCTTAATATAAGACCTATCATAATACGAGCAAACGACTGTGATAAAATAGATAAGTTAACATTGCTAATGATCTTCAGGACTACTTAAGTTCAATATCCTGATGTTTACTAACACAAACAGATCAGATGTGTTGCGTCTTATGTTTGGATTTAGATACTTGTGGTGAACCGTCACAGTGTAATTGTTTTGCATTCAAATCAATAACTGCATTTGAAGTATTGAGGACTATTTGTGCCTTAAAAAACTCTAATAGTAATGCCATTTTTAAGTAAGTCAACGTTTTTCAGTCCTATTCAATTTGGCTTTCAGAAGGGTAAATCCATTGAAGATGCCTTTCTACAATATTGTGTTTCAAAATTTTTTCTAAGCTTAAGACAAATAAGTTCTCTGTCGGCTTTTTTATACAGGGTGACCAGATAGCAATGATAATTTTTCCAATTGTTATATTTCAGAAGCTATCAAAGTTACCAACGACATCCAGCTATTGTCGAAATTCCGGTTCAGTTGTAAATACGCAACGCGAATTTCGTCGTGAGGTCGGTCTCATCATTGCTTCAGTGTGCAGGCAATTTGTCACGCCGTGAAAAAGTTTGAGGGTGAATACACTCTTTTGGATTTTAAGACACCAACCGGACAGAGATTGGTGCGAAATAAAGAAAACATAGCTGCTGTAGCGGCCAATATCGAAGAAGACCCAGAAGATTCGGCACCGATCAACTAAATTGGGAAACCCCAGAGAGTCAACTCGGTTTATTTGTGTTCGGCCAAGTGTTCGGCCTAGCATCAATGCATTCACAAAGATTGACTGCTTGGTGCGGTTTATGACATGGCGGCATCATAGGACCTTATTTCTGTTGAAATGAGGAAGAAGACACCATTACGATCAATGGGCTCAATGTTAACAGCGATGTTAACCGACTTTGTGTGGTCAGAGCTCGACAAAATCGATACATCCGTGGTTCCAACAAGGTGACGCTACATGCCATACAAGCGACGCAACGCTCGAAGGAGAAATTTGGCAACAGGGTCATCTCACGTCGATGGTTCATCAATTGGCCGCCGGGATCATGCGATTTGACATAACTCGGATATTTTCTCTGGGGCTACGTCAAGTCCTTAGTCTACTCTAACAAGCCAACCACTTAGGACGAAGCTCGGGGCCAATATTCGACACGCCATTAGCGAAATAACGGCGCACATATTGGACCGAGTCATCAAAAATTGGACCGAGTCATCAAAAATTGGACCGACCGCTTTAAACACTCTCAGCGAGGCCCATACGGCCATTTAAATGATGTGCTATTCCACACATAATGGCATGAACGTAGCTTTACAATAAAGCCAGAATCAATTTTATATCTCACACGCTGTTGTTATAACAAAAGCATTCGACATGGTCAACCATATAACGTTGTTGAAAACACATGAAAAAGATAGTTCAGAACCTACCTTTCAAACCGCTTTCAAAGAGTCAAGATTCATGAAACGAGGATCGAAATCCATTTTCTTAATTTGGAAATGCTTGAGGGTTTAGTGTTGGGACCCATTCTTTTTCTCATTGATATAAACTCTTTGTTTGGACTTAATCTTTAAGGCACTCTTACGGCCTTTGTAGTAAGCTCTAGTAGCGCTTTAAATTTAGTATCTGATATCAACTGGGATCTATGAAAATCTATTAAGGATATGGTTCGCTGAGCATAGTTTGACCATTAGCTCTAAAACAAGAATTATGTTTTTTTCAATTTCTCCACCTCAATAAGTGTAACTGCGGAGTTCTATTTCCATTGATTGGAGCGTGAAAAATATAATCTTTAACCTTTTCATGCATTACCGTCTCTACTTCCCAAACTTTTTATATCGCTCTTAGTTGCAGCAAAAATTATTTTTTAGCTGAGAAGTGGATGAGCTTTAAGTATTTATGGGTTATTATCGATTCTAAGATGAGGTTACATTGGATCTTTGAAGAATTACTTCCGTTACACTCTTTGAAATTGTATATACCTGAAAAATTATTGTATTAAAATTATATAATATGGTATTTTTGACTCAAAGCTTCAGTATGGTATATCGTATTGGAGAGGTGCTTATAAAAACAAAGTTCAGCCTTAAACACCGTCGTAAACACCATAGACATCCCAGCTTTCAATTGTTCCGGGATATGAACATTTTTCCAGACCGTTGCATTGTTGTTAAAAATGTTATTTTTCAGATAAGGAAATCTGAAAAGCAGACTAATTTCTGATTACAATTTACGTTAAAACTGTTCAAATACTGTATCTGTACCCTTTGCTCGCTGTTCAAATACTGTATCTGTACCCTATTTTTATTTGGTGTCATCCTGCCGTCTATTTATTAAACTCTCACAATCGATCAGAATAAATACATCTTCTTGAGTATTTTAAATATTTGTGAAACATTGGCTTCCGGGTGTTGAATTTACTGGTATGTAATGCATATTCTCTGACATCCCGATATAAAATAGGATCTTCTTACTTTTTCTCTTCTATCTTTATTTTAAATTGTTTTATTACTGTCACTCATTATTTCAATTTGAATTGTACATATACTCGTAGCTGCACCATTTTTACTACCCTTCTTTTCTAACATTTTAGTTTGTCACCCATTGTTAATTTTATTTGTAATAAAGCACATTGAAATGGCATTTAACACTAGTTTTACATTGGAAGTGCATTATATTAAAAATTTCACATAGATATGTATATTACCTTTGTTAATTATGTAGATGTAAAGCATAAAGAATTATAATGAACTTATATGAAATATGTTATATATGAAATGAAAAATTAAAATGAAATGAAACTTAACATATGTATGTATGATCCAAATGTGTTGTATTTTACGCCTTAGAACAGAGATAAACCTTGGTGTAAAAAACTTTGCATTGCACGTTTTGCATTTTAAGTACGAGTAGGAACCAGTTTCTTCTGCTTAAAAAAATCTCTGGGAAGACATAAACCTTCAATCATTATGTAATATGGTATGGTTGCATACCTGCATAAAGGTGGTAAGTATGCTTTGAGATGAAGGAATAGCTTAAAGAACAAAATATGTAAATAGTAACACAGGTAGCAATTTGCATTAAAAATATTTACGAGTATAGTACTGAATTTATTCGAAGGATGATTTGTAAGTTGTATCTTAAATTTTTTGAATGTAACATTATTCTTTAAATAATTGTCTTTAGTTGAATAAAAAAATCAATAAAGTTAACTTACTAATATCTGATTAAGAAAAAAGAAGAGAGAATGAAAAATGCTTTCAACTCATACGTTTCGATTTCGTTTCAGCGATCGAATACGAATTACTGAGTACAATCATACAACAAGATAAAAGCCGAAGAGAATAGATTACCTGGCTATTTATCGATACGACAAGGGAAATCCGCTTTCAGAATTTTCAAAAAATTTATTCTTTTACATAAATATGTTCCTTAACATTAAAGAAATACTTTACCAAAACAGTTTTGAGCAATTCAAAAAGTTATATATAGATATATTTATAACAGTACCTACGAGGGGCGTTCAATATATTCTCGGTACCGATATGAAGGAAAATGCGAATTCAATTTAAATTGTTTTTATTTTACAATATAATCTCCCCTAACATCAATGCATTTGTTACATCTTGAGATAAGCTTTTTTAAACCCCCAAAAAAATAAATTTCCTCTTTCTCTGCAAAATACCCATTTATTGCCGACTTGAGTTCTTCATCATCCGAAAATCTTTTTCCACGAAGACATTTTTTCAAATCCGGAAACAGGAAATAATCACTAGGGGCAAGGTCTGGACTATAGGGTGGATGTTGGATTTCTTCGAAACCACAATCTCGCGCAGCAGCCTTGGAAACTCGCGCCGTGTGAACAGGAGCGTTGTCATGAAGAAGCAACACACCCGCTGCGAGTTTACCCCGTCTTTTCTTTTTAATTTCCTCCCGCAAGTTATGCAAAGTGGAAGCGTAGGATGTGGCGATGATGGTTTCACCTTTTTTTTTGTACTCAATTCCCTTTGAGTCCCAAAAAACTGTGGCCATGAGCTTCCCGGCAGACGGAGTGACTTTGAACTTCTTCGGCGGGTCTGTTTCTTTTTTATGCCACTGCATGGACTCTTGTTTGCTTTCAGGGTCATAGTGGTGAACCCATGTTTCGTCCCCAGTAACAATTCGATCCATAACACCGTCCGCGTTCTCACTACACATCTCCAAAAGCTCTCTACAGCATGCGATTCTCACTTTTTTCTGAGGCGCTGTGAGCATTCGTAGCACCCACCTTGCACTGACCTTCGAAAGGTTAAGATGGTCATGAAGAATGGTGTGAATGGTACCAATTGAAAGCTTGGTGATCTCTGCCATCATTTTCACCTTTATTCGGGCATCCTCAAGAACAAGTTTTTCGACTTATTTGATGCTTTCTCCCGTACAAGCAGTAGCCGGGGCGCCGGAGCGGGGGTCGTCTTCAATGCTCTCTCTGCCTCTCTTGAACTCACTTGACCACTTTTGCAACAGTTGATAATGAAGGTGCGGAACCCTGGTAAACAGCCACCATCTCTTCATAAATAGTTTTTTGACTTTTTCCTTGCTTAGTGAGAAATTTAATTACAGCGCGATGCTCAATTTTCACCATCATCGTCTCAGTTGCCATTATGATTCTGTTTAACTAGAGATAAAACGCGAATTAATAATCACATTTATATGAAATTTTACATGAATGCACTAAAATAATAGTATTACTTGATAAATAAGTCAATTTATATATACAACCACAGCTTCACCCCGATACCGAGAATATGTTGAACACCCCTCGTACTTGTTAATAGAAAGCAATTTCGGCTCACTGCGTAACACCTACCTCTAGTTTGTTTGTATATATCTTATATATTACACACACACATATATGTTTATATTCATTCTAGAGCATACGAATAATAGTTGCTGTGTATCATTAATAAAAGAAGCACGTGCTATATTCGATTATTTTATTATAAGAAGTAACTTAATAAGTTTTAAAAAATACCCCAATCTGGTGGTTATTTTAAAAGCACTTTTTTCAAAACTACATTTTCTCAACTCGTTCCACAAATATCCCAAGTTCTACTCGACCAATTTGTAAAACAAAACCTATTGAAATTCATATTATTGTACTACCACTTGTTTTTTATACAAAGGTAGCTGGCTCCAATTGAATTTTTTAGACATTTTCAGAAAAAAAAAACGATGAAAAAGAATAGACTCGTATTTGAAATTTTGTTGTTTTCTTGTTATAAACTTGACAGTTGTGATGGCTTATTAAAAGACACGATGCTTCTTGGTTGAAGGAGAATGAAAGACTGGCTCTTTATTATAAAGTTATAGGTTAAACATGTAGAAAGTATGTGTGTGTATGTGAATGTATTTTAAATTTCTATTCATTTCAAAAAGAAAAAAAATTAAATACTTGGTTCATTTTTATATAAAAATTAAAAAAAAATCTTCATAATATCAATTAATTTCACAAAAAAAAAAATTACAAAAAATAAAAATATATAACAATTCATTCCAAAAGAGATGAGAAAAAAAATTAATTTAATGTTTTTAGTTTTAGATTTTAAGTTTTAGATAGATTGAAATAAGTAGTTACATACAAAATTTGTTCAAGTATTATATATTATTTAAACATTCAAACTGCTAATAAAAGTTATACGTATTACAACTAGTAGTATTTGATAACTTAGATGAGAATTTAGTAGGGTTATAGCGATCGACTGGTTTCACGACCCTTCCATAACGAGTAGTAACTACTTTTAAAGCTGATGTTGATTGCTTTTGTTCAGGACAGCTTTCTTTGTTGACTGTTACTGTAGATGATAGCGATGATGGAATTGTAACAACTTCTTTTTGAATTGGAATCGTAGCTGTTGTCGGATGAATGTGGATCGAGTTCCTTCGAAAGGTCCCTCCGTCGTCAGATCGTACGAGGAATGAGCGTGGTGAATTGGCTGCTCTGGTTATTTTACCTGAAACCCATTCTCTGCACTTCGTCACCTGCTGTCATTTCTGGTGACGATTTAGCTCGTTTGTCAGAGAACTTTTTGATGTCTTCCCTCACTTTTTGCAAATTTTGACGCACATTAGGAACAACTTTCGGTTTGAGGAGATCTCTGTGAGTTGGCAAAAGTGTTCTTGTGGAACGGCTCATCAAGCGTTGGTTTGGGGACATGAGTTCGCTTTTTCTGGCTGTATTTCGGTGATTTAGAAGTGCGATGTAAATATCTGAGTCATCCTTGGCACATTTTTTCAGAATCCCTTTTGCTATTTGGACGTAACGTTCGGCAAGGCCATTTGATTGGGGATACCTTGGACTTGAAGTTTGATGTTAAATACTCCAACTATTTACGAATTTTCGAAACTCGATAGAAGAAAACTGCGGTCCATTGTCGCTCTCCAGGATGACAGGTATTCCATGTATTGCAAAGATTTTCTTCAAATGTTGAATGACCTTAGTTGACGACGAATTGGATAAGGAGACAAAATCGAAAAATCCTGAGTAGCTATCTACAATAAGGAGATACTCTTTATTATTGAAATGAAAAAGATCTACAGCTACAATTTCCCAAGGAAGTGTAGGAATGTTTTTTAAAATTAAAGGTTGCTTGGTTTTTGATACTTGATAGCTTTGGCAAATACCGCAAGACTTAATGAATTCTGTTATGTCGTTTGTCATACCGATCCAGAACATCAACTCTCTTGCTCGAAGTAAACATCTGTGGATACCAAAATGTCCGTCAAGAATTTTTGCCATCATTTCGCGTCGTAATACATCAGGTACGATTAATTTCGTGCCCTTGAACAAAACCATGTTTTCGTATACAATCTCTTCACGAAATGTCCAATATTTGCAAAGTTCTGCTGGAACATTATATATAGAATTCGGCCAACCTTGTTGAGTAATTTTAATAAGTTGTTGAAGCTCGGAGTCAGCTGCTGTTTGCTCAGCAAAACGTTTCATTGTGTCATTCGACACATTCTGAATCGAGTATATCTCGGTTTGGTCATTTATTTCTGTTGCCGGTGCGTTTATACAGTCTCTGCTGAGTATATCGGCCAGAACGATGTCTTTACCTTTTCTGTATATGACCTGTGGATTGTATTAGGTTAATTGAAATAATATTTTTTGTAATCTATTTGGAGCAGATTGTATAGGCTTTTTAAAAATGATCTCAAGTGGTTTGTGATCAGTTTCTACTGTTAAACGTTTTCCAACTATGTACTCGCGAAACTTTTCACAACCAAATTGTATAGCAATGGCTTCTTTTTGCATTTGCGGATATGCGATTTGAGATAACGATAATGCTTTTGATGCATAGGCGACCGGTTGATCAGCTTGAAGTAGAACCGCTCAAACACAAGAGTTGCTAGCATCGACCTGCAACTTGACATCTTCATTTGGATTATAAAATTTTAATAGGGGAGTGTTAGAAAAAATTGATTTTAAGCGCTCAAAAGCATTGTTGTGGTTCTTTGTCCATTCCCAAGCAACGTCTTTTTTAAGTAAAGATCTAAGACTGTTAGTTACGTCAGAAAAGTTATGAATAAACTTACTCAGATATGTTGCCATTCCAAGGAGTTGTTGTGATATTGTTTGTCATTTTTAGAACTTTTGTATTCTTTTTTGTTGTTTCTGATTGATTGAGTTGAATATGCATGTTGTTTGTATTTGGTTAGTGAACTTATTTCTTCGGCTTTGTGTAATTCTTTCAACTGTAGTGCTGCTGCCTCACTTGCTCTACAAATTTTTATCGTTTTGTCCAGTTCTAGGTTTTCTTCTCCTAATAATTTTTCACGAATCGCATCACTGAGTATACCAACAACAATTTTGTCTCTTATTAAGTTGTCCTCTAATGTTCCAAAGTCACATTTTTTGCCTTGATTGGTTATTTTTGTTAAAAATTCGTCAAACGTTTCACCTTGGTTTTGTGCCATCATGTTGAATGCATATCGCTCAAATGTAACATTTGCTTTAGGAGCAAAATACTCTTCAAATTTCCTTTGAATGACATGTAGTTTCTTCCGGTCTGCGTCTGATAACGTAAAAGCATTGTAAATGTTGGCTGCATCAGGTCCGATTGATGACATAAAAGTTGCCACTTGGATTTCTGGAGATCTGCTATCCATACCCGCAGCGACAGAAAACCACGTATATCGCTGCATCCAATGCTTCCAGTTTAAAGCCATGTTGCTGTTTCCTATAACTAAGGCTTTTGGTGGTTTTATAAATGATGAACTAATATTTGCTCCACTTTGGGTATCGGGCATCGTGTTTTATTATTATTATTTTCTTTTAATTTTAGGAACTTTCGAAAATTTTGAAATTTAGAGAGTTTACCTGTAGGTATGTAGTTTTTTTTTTTTTTTTTATGTGTATCACCATATATGTATACTGAGCCCGTTATTCTGACCACCATGTGATGGCTTATTAAAAGACACGATGCTTCTTGGTTGAAGGAGAATGAAAGACTGGCTCTTTATTATAAAGTTATAGGTTATACATGTAGGAAGTATGTGTGTGTACGTGAATGTATACATGACAACAGTGTTAACTTTTTCCTGCAATTCAAAATATTAAGTAGTACTTCAAAGCTCGTTATTACATCTCTATTGATCCCAGAGCTATTGACTCTGAATCTTGAAAAAATCTTCTCGAAGTATTTGCATTGGTCTATCGACATCAAGTCCAATCTCTTCCCGATAATGCTTTTGGAGCTCTTGTTTTCTTATTTTTCTACCTACTTGATTCCAAAAGATTCATTAACACCTTCTCCTTTTCGTCGAAGTGTAAATGCGATTTTCAAAATAAATTCGATGCATGTGTAAAATGTATGAAAAATGTGAAATAAAAGATTTTGTCTTCTGTTTCATTTTTTTTTATTAATTCAAATATATTTTTTTTTCTATGTCGTCCATCGGCATAGTTCTGCAAAGGAATAAAAAACCCTTTTAGTTGGATAGCAAATAAAAGAAAGATAAATGCACTATAATGCTTAGATACGGGACGAAAATTCAATACGGAAGAAAAGTAAGTAAAGTAAGTGTGCAATGAGTACGATAACGGAACCACGTCAGCTAGCCACACACTCTTATACCTTCTCGATTAAGGGGAACCGGCAATGCGATGCATACACGGTAGTATACTCAATCTATCTCAAACTACGGACTGTAAGCGAGCGAGTGGAATCGACGGCTATACTAATCTCACGCACACAATTTTGAGCGGAGCAGACCATCACGACGACACTCAAGCGGGACCCGAGAATAAGCAGCCGCGCCACCCAACCCGTTACATATCTTACTTCAGGATACTTCTAATAAAATCAGGATAAAGAAACCAAAACTACTACTACTACTACTATATATAAAACTAAAAAAACAACTCAGTGAACAAACTCACCAGTTAGTCTATTTATTTTTTTTATTTTTTCTAAATATACTTGGTTGTTCTATTGTACTAACAAACTTTTTTATGCACAGTGCTATGGGATTCGCGCACCAACTAAACCTTTCAGGCATAATACGAGTGCAACATGCAATAAAAGAAACTCAATCAGGAAAGAGGAAAAGAACTGCAGATAGTTCACTTCTTCTCATTGTTCGTCTTTCAATTGTTAACTATCTTACCGTTTACTCTTCCACATGTACTGGAGAGATTTCATATTCGTAGTTATGTTCATCATCACTTGATTCATCTTGATTTTTGAAGTTTTTTTTTATTCTTTTCATTTGGGACATGACCGTGTTGATTATGAATCTGCTTTTCATTGAGAACTTTTTTGTCAATCATAGTTAAACAGAAGTCGTGGTTGACAACTATCCCTATTTGGTCATTAACTTTATACTATATAAACAATAAACATACATATCATACCATATTTTAAAGGAGTTTATTTCTGATACTAACGTATGAAAGGGGCCCTTGTGTTATTTATTGACACAGCGGGAACATTTTTAGTTTCGTATTGATTTTTACAAATCAATATTGCCTGGGCCTTAGACGGATTCATGACAATTGCATTTTCAACAGACCAAAGATAAACTGCATGTAGGTCTTCATTTGCTCAGCAAAAACCTCTTTCATTAGGCTTGGGCCTTGAGAAGTAGATTTGTAGGACATCTGCATAAAGACGGTGGGATACATTTTGACACCAACTAGCAATATCGTTAATACTCGTATATATGCAGAAGGGAATCGGACCTAATATGGAACCCTGTGGATCACCTTGAAGTAAAGATTTAGATTGAGAACAATTTCCATTACTATAGGTCCTTTGACTACGATCAAACTAATAGCTCTAAAAGAGTTTCAAGGCATTTTGACTAAGCCCAAAATAAAAACGCAGTTTCTTGCAAAATCGTGATTGACCGTACCAAATGCTTTTCAGGAAGTAATAAGACTATCAAATTTTCCAACAATTTATGTTTATATTTGTGAAATTTAAAATATATTTAAAAACTCGTGAAGTACAAAACAATTTCCCGAATATTAAGCAACGTATAAGTTTGTTAATTATATTAATTAAAGACATATAAAGTAAATACTGTTTCCTTACATTAATTGTAAATATTGTTTATATAAACATGCCAAATGAAGAAACAAGATCAAATATTAGAAGAAAAGTTTAGAGGAGACTGTCACGCTTTCCAGTGATACCAACCGACAATTTTCCATATGTTTGGCATTTACGGTGACCATAAATAAGTCACAACGACAAAAAAGAGTATGCGGTTTGGATCTACAAAACCATATTTTTTCACGGACAATTCAGTGCTGCGTCTTCACGTGCTGGAAAATCATCCATTTTTCTGTATGCATCTGAAGGACTCACAAAAAATATTGCTCACAATTTAGCGCTAAAATAAACACAAAATAAATAATATATCATTAATAAACATTTATTACATTAAATATACTCGCACTTGACTAACTTAAATAAAAATGTTTATAATTTGAAATAGATGTATTTATTTTTAATATATTTTACACGAAATTATTGTAGTGACAGTGGAAGCATTTTTAGCTTTCATTTCCAATATTTAATTATCAAAATATTAATTTGAGATTTTCATTTATAATGATTCTCTGTTTTAAATCTACAGTTTTTAAAGTTAGTTTTAAAATGTCAGTTTGGGTGATTCATATTTTAGTCTTTTTTAGAATTCGTTGTACGAATTTTTAGTCTGAATTGTCATTACATACCAATGTTTAATCTTAAACAGAAAGCAGTTTAGTTTTCTTCATTCAAATAAACTGCAATTTTTCGCGCTTAATCATTTGTGTGGTAATTTTTCTGTCCCCTTTCCTATCTTTTATCTTCTTGTCAAAATTTCTTATACACGAACTTTAACCAAATCTAACACCTACCAGAAAAGGTAGGACAGTTAGTTTAATATATAATAGTTCTCAAAAAAAATTGTCTTATATATTATGTAATTAATTTTTCAATAAAAAAGTTATAAAAACATTTGTTTTTTTCTGAGATGTCTTGAAGTGTTTCAGGATATTCAGCTTTTTATTCTCGTGTGCACGATAGTTCTTAGATGTGTTACTTTCTACTACTTCTACTACGGGTCAATAAGTCCGTGACTTTTGGAATAAAACACAGATTTTTTGATAAAAAAATAATTTTATTTTTCAACGTAGTCTCCCTTGAGCTCTATACACTTTGTCCAACGCTTCTCCAATTTTTTTATCCCTTCCAAAAAAAATGATTTGTCGAGGTCCTCAAAATAGGCCTTTGTTTGCGAGATGACTTCATCATTGGAGTCAAATCTTTTTCCACCAAGCCATTTCTTCATGTTTGGGCACAAGAAGTAGTCGCTCGGAGCCAAAAATGGAGAATAGGGTGGATGAGGGAGCAATTCATAGCCCAATTCATGGAACTGCACATGTGTGCACCCTTGCATTGTCTTGGTGGAAAAGAACTTTTTTCTTGGCCAAATGAGGTCGGTTTTTTTTCAAATCGTCATTGAATCGGTCCAATAAGTTGGCATAATATTCCCCATTGATTGTTCTTCCCTTTTGAAGGTAGTCAATGTGGATTATCCCGCGTGCATCCCAAAAAACAGTCGCCATAACTTTATTGGTTGACAAACCCTCCTTGGCCTTCTTTGGCGCCGATTCACCCTTAGAAACCCACTGTTTTGACTGTTGTTTGTTCTCTGGTGTGTTGTGATGGATCCATGTTTCATCCACGGTTACAAAACGGCGCAAAAACTCCTCCATATTGCGATTAAACAACGCCAAACCTTCCTGTGAAGTTGTTACACGATTGTTCACTTTTTTCCATTTTCTCCTCAAATTAGTGAGTAGTCTGATAAAAATAGCTGTCAAACACAAACTAACTGACGCAGCAAGTTTAAATTTTGACAGGAGTCAACTGACAGATGCCTGTTGACAGGAGTAGTGTTGCTGTTTCAATAAAGAGGTCAGAAATTCAAAAAGTCACGGACTTATTGACCCTCCCTCGTATATATTTTTTTTTTAATAATTTGAGGAAGAACAAAAACAATTACTTGGACAATTAAGGATGATAGTCTGTGTCTAAGCAAATTCTCACTTCAAGTGATATCTATTATATTGCGATAACCTTTTGATAAAACAGCGTCATCTACATATATTTGAAGAACAGAAGAGTCATCCAATGGGGAACAATGGAATCACTTTGACAACTAGCTAGTAGCGAGTATTCCTGCAAAATCGTAAGTATCCTTTTGCATGGCAATGCTAGAACCCATACCTCACAAGTTGTAGTTAGGATTTGAAATTCTTCCGGAACCGAGCAGTGGTCATACTCGTAAAAGCCTTTGAAGATTTCATTGCCTCAAAAAGTCAGCACTTCTACGAAAATGGAATATTTGACCTTGTATCACGTTGGAAGAATATCATAGATGCCAAAGGATCCTATTTTGATTGAATAAAAATTTACAGAAAAATAATATTGGCTTTTCAATTTTTACTATAAAATCGGACATTTCATGTGGTAGAACCCAATAGTATGGACAACTGGCTTGTACTGAAAGTTATCGAAACACAGCAGAGTAGTATAAATATTGTAGGGTTGTTAGCCGATAGTGCTGTTAGCTGTCATCGCCAACTTAACAATGCACTCCGTGCAATGATATGAAGCGGAATGCATAGAATCCATTTAAAATCTAGACGGTGGTTGGAATAGCAGCAATTGCAACTTGTTCTTCAAAAATTACGAGTATTGTACAAACTTTCTCCTAAACTGATAAACATTTTTCTGCATTTAAATAATAATATAAGGCTTATCTTTTCCTAAATGACTTTGACTGAAATGGAATTTGAAATGTGAATTAAGAGCAGTGATAAAGTGGTTTAAGTAAAAGATAAAGTAAAAAGTAAAAGTGGTTGATTAATGGGATTGAATTGTAAATTGTATCATAGTTGTAGTGAATAAAGCGATTGTGTTATAAAGAAGAGAAGGAAAAAAAAAGTGATTGTGTCAAAGCTATAATGGGTCGAAAATTATTGCAGTTGACTTTCGTTCAACTCAAACCCGAGTTGAATAGAACAAAACTCAGTCCCAGTGTAGGAAAATTGACTTGATGCACCGACACCGAGAATCATTCTCATTTGACGTTGACGAGGAAGAACAGATGAGTACCAACAATGACATGGCTGTGATGATGCAATACCTTGAACAAAATATGGTCGAACAAAAGAAAAATCTAGACGAACTGAAGAACCGCATTGAACAAAAATTTAACAAGATAAAAGAACAATTTAGAACAAAACTTGGATGAATAGAAAACAAATCTAGACGAACAAAAGAATGGAGGGCAAAAGAATAATCTGGATGAACAAAAGAACATTCTACATACAACGAAAGGTCGAAGAAATCGACGCAAAAATCTAACGAATGGACAGCAAAGTTGACCAACTGTCAAAAAAGCTCGACACAGTGCAAAAAAAGAGAATGTTCTTTAAACGGTCCAGGGAGAAAAGAGTTGATATCCCCCTTATTCGATCGCCAGACCTCAAGGTCTACATATAAGAAGCGGTTTGAAAGGGCTGCTTTTGCGAACAACGGAGACAATGAAGAGAATTGCTTTGCCCTAACAATGGTCTTGCGTGGTCCTGCAGCAGATAACGGGGAAAAGAACTCTTGCTGAAGCACATGCCGTCGCTCTGTCGATGGAAGCAGCCAATCAGGCTTCCAAAGGAACACATTTCGTCAGGATAGTAGCCTCTGCTGAATGCAGCTGCGAAAGACTTAGTGCTGAGGAACGAGATATTCCACGGAAGAGACGTAGAACGCACCGTTAGAATTACTATCAAATAGGAAATCTTCAATGGCAGTATATTGAATTGAATTTGAATTTTAATATTTCAAAAAGATTTACATAAACATTGTATTATCTGCAAAGCCTGAGGCCCTGTCTGCAAAAGATTGATCTTTTAAGTTGACTACAGTATTTTTAATTCAAAATATAATACATTATTATTTCGGAAAAAAACGAAAGATTCGTATAACAAGATAAATTCATACCAACGATAAAATAGAAAGATAAACAAATACGAAAGGTAATAAAACAGTTTACGGATTTATTCATTTGAGTATAGGTACATTTTCTTGATATTATACCAAGTATCTTGGGACCAGTAATTTGTTTTGTTGTATTTACCGCTGGTTATGTTGGTAGCTTATATATGTTGTCATCTTTCAAGGTCGACAACATCTCCATCTAATACAGTTGATCTATGGTAAGGAACTGCCTGTTGTCATCACCATTTTGTTGTGGTAACTTTTTTACCATTTTCTGGATGCTTTCATGCAGCGAGATCAATCGCTAGAGCTGCGGCATGTTGCCTCACGCCAGTATGCCGTACATCAAGTGAGACTCCACCAATCTGAAACAGCATTACTCTAAAATGTCTGTCGGACATCGGTAGCTAACATGGAAAATTGCGAAGGTGTATTTCCTGAGTTTTTTGGTTAACGACACTCTAGTACTTATATGCAGAGACATTGACCAAATCGTCGAACAATCGTCATCAGCTTGAAAAAGTTGATGACTATGTATTTTACTATATGAAAACGGTCATTTTTATGCATTTTTATTGTAATTTTATGTTTTAATATATGCGGGAGACGAATGTGCACTACTTTTGTTTTGTTTGCATTTACGACCTATCCATTATCGTGACACCATGATGTGACAACATCGAACTGTCCCTGCGTAGTTTTTTCAGCTGCACAAGTCCCTGTGGTTAACAATTATTGCCATATCATTTGCATATGGGTAAACTGTGCTTTTGTTGTGAACTGTAAACATCTCGTTCATATGTTTTTTTTTAGAGCTATACAAATTCAATATGAAATAAAACACTTGAAGCTAATGTTAATGTGAGTTTTAATGGTTGTAAGGGCATCTCGACAAAGGCTTCTGGGTTTACTCCACTCCAAATTCAGCAATTTTGCTTGTTCACATATCCATGTAATCAATAATGGACCTCATCGGAGAACAAAATTTTGCGTTAAAAATGAAGAACGAGCTGAATCATGTTTCCTCCCATTCACCGAACCTACGACGCATATAATGGTCACGCGGTTTCAACTCTTGGATCCTATTAGGCCAAGATCTTTCCGTAAAATCTTCCACAAAGCGGATGGGCATAATTGCTGTGCACGATGGTGAATCGACTCATTCGGATTCACCTCAACACTGCGCTCTACAATGGCAATAACTTCTTCTGTTCGCATTGTTTGTCGTCTTTGGGGATGCGTATTATCCACTAGAGTGTACGTGGTGCGAAAACGATTCATCTTGTTCCAAATAACTTGCTCAGATGGACGATTATGTCGATCAAAAAAATGGACGTAGAGAACGATAAGTTTGGCGAACCGAACCATGATTTTCAAAATAAGTTTGCACAATTTGAACGCGTTGTGCTAGCGTTAATCTATTCATCGTAAAATGTCAAAACGTACTAACCACAAATCAACTTTCAGCTGTTAAATTGACAATCTGTTGAAACAGTGTTCCCAGCTTAAAATCCACACCCTTTATGTGAAGAATATCAACGGTCCTAATTTCGATCCCTGTTTAACTCCATATTTTGAGGGCTTTTATTCGCTTACATTTTGATTTGTTTTAACTCTATATTTTCGATTGTTGAGGTAGCAGCCAAACCATGCCAGAAGTAGTCATCTTACACCAGCTTTATCCATATGCTTTAAAATATTTTTGTGACAAAGATTTTTCTGAAATCGATGAAAAGTACTATGGTATTATGCTTTTTTCGTAATTTGATTGATTTGATTTTCAAAAACACCGAGTAACCGATTTACATAAGTTTTTTTTTTTTTAAAGCCGAACTGATTTTTTGCCAATATATGGTATTGTTCTAAAAATCAATGAGCTTTTTGGCTACAATCTCTTCGAGAACTTTATCCATTATTGATAGAATAGAAATTGGGCGGGATAAAATCTCTTCGAGGACTTTATCTATTACGGATAGAATAGAAATTGGGCGGTAGTTTTTGATATCGTTGTTCGTACTTACATCGTATATCGATCGGATAAGGTATATTTTTAGTTCTGCTGGGACCTTTGATTGTTCCAGGCTCAGTATTCCTAAGACGGGAGCCAGAACTTCAGCATTATCCTTTTCTTGATTTCTCCGGTTGTTCTTATACCATCTATGTAAGCGATCTCTTTCAAAACATGTATTTCTTAGATCTGTCGTCATCCATTTATGTTCATTCGAGTTTGTTTTTGTTTTTCCTATAGTGTGTCTCACATTTTACAATAAATTCTTTGAATTAATTTTTTTAATTGTTATCAATGATCTACTCGTATCAATGCCACTTCAAATCCAATATATATATATTTTTCGAACTTGAATAAATAGTACAACTACCTAGACAGACCGGATGCCGTCATTTGACCTTATAATATATGCGCCAATTGCAAACATACATATTACTTATGATTTTTTAATTATTAGAAAGTTATAAGTTTTTCTCTGAGAATGCAAATTATGTTTCAATGTAATTTTTGTCATTACTGATAGTACCGATGTGCAATTCAAAAGATCTTGTACGAGTATATGATTGTTTCATTACAACCATTGCTGTTTTACATTCGGTTTTATATTTTCTATTTAAAGGGTTTTCCAATAGGGACTTGATAACTTTGAATTTAATTTGTGAACGCACTCTTTCACTAATCATCAAACTGTCACTGTCAATTTATTCAGTGAACTCAAAATTTTCATCATGGTTAGTTACACGAACGAGTAATAATTGTAAAAATTATAAAAATTATTATGCAAATTATAAAAATTTTCTGCCGAATTTCGCAGTCGGTGACTACAACTTTAAGAGTGTTAACTCCAATTTTCGGTCGTAATTCTCGCCCTACTAGACAGGCAATAACAAGTTTAGTGCAAAAATGTGAGTCTACATATTCGTTGTGTGATGTTGCCGTGTCAGTGAGAGAACGGGTTGGTCGAAGTGTCGAAAATATCGCAGCCGTTCAGGCGTCCGTAGCACATGATCCAAATCAGTCAATTCCACGGCGTTCTCAAGAATTGGTCATCGCTCAGACCACATTATGGCGTATTTTGCGTAAGGATCTTGGCTTACACACATACAATATCAAGCTGACTCAAGCATTGAAGCCGATGGACGATTTTAAGTGACGTACGTTCTCCGATTGGGTTCTGGAGAACATGCGCCAAGATGATGAATTACATCGCAAAATCATATTCAGTGACGAAGCTCATTTTTGGCTCAATGGGTTCGTCAATAAGCAAAATATGCATTATTGGTCGGGTGAAAATGCACATGTGTTTCATGTTTCATGAATCACCACTTCATCCACAAAAAATAACTGTTTGGTGCGGTTTGCATGCCGGCGGCGTCGTTATTGGGCCATATTTTTTCGTCGACGATAACGATCGTCACGTTATTGTAAATGGTCTGCGTTATCGCGCCATGATCACCGATTATTTTTGGCCCGAATTGGAAGATATGGACTTGGACGACATGTGGCTTCAACAGGATGATGCCACAAGCTACACAGCACACGCTACAATCAATTTATTGAAGAGTAAGTATGGTGAGCGTGTTATCTCAAGAAATGAGCCAGTCGATTGGCCGCCTCGTTCGTGCGATTTAACGCCGCTTGACTATTTTCTGTGAGGCTACGTTAAGTCATTGGTTTATGCCAACACGCCGACGACGTTGGTAGAGCTCAGAGCCAACATTGAACGCGAAATAGCGGCCGTTTCGGTCGAAATGTGTGGCCTAGTCGTTGAAAATTGGTTCCAACGAATCGACCGCGGCAAACGTGCCCGCGGTGGTCATATGAACTAAGTCGAGTTCCATTCATAAATGCTTTGATTGTACTTCAAGCCGATAATAAAGTTTTTGAAATATCTCAAATGGTTTGCGTTTTATTTAAAAAAAAATTCTCAAGTCCTTATTGGAAAACCCTATACAACAGCAAAAATGTAGATACAGCATACATTGACTCAATCAAATACATGATCTTCTGAGTTGCCCAAGTTTATTTTCACACCAAAAGTATACGGAGACTAAGGCATTGGGTTATGTCTTTGCAAGAGTTAGGAAAATTCGTTTCTGTTTTGTATTAAACCAGTGTCATACAACTGGCTACAGAAATAAAACAAATAAAATATGTGAAACCAGCGAAAAACCCATATGCGGAACCTGCAACAAATCAAAGCGGTTTCTATGTGCTACCTGTTTGTGAATCAAAGATGTCAGAAGAAGAAAATTTAATTTGTATATTATATTTAAAATAATATTTTTTTTGTAATTACTAAATTAATATAAAAAAGTATTTTTTTTGCTTACAAAAAAAGGAATACAAAAACTTTTATTTTTATATTTATAACACGAATAACCTATTTTTCTTTCAAATATTACATTAAATTAATTATTATTATAAAAATATTAATTATTAATTAAAAAATAAGAATAACATAGATAAATGAAAATTTAGTTTCTGTGTTACTTTTAAAATTAATGTATTATTTTTGTTTTCAAATTAAACATTTTTTGTCATAGCGGTCAAATAACCACTTTCTTTCTAGGTATATCGAATTTCCCGTCTTTCTAGTGTTAAGCAGTGATCAATTAAGATTTCTGTGTTTCGTGATAGATCGATACGAGTATCTGATTTAATTGTGTTGGATAGTTCTCTTGATGTTGTCAATGAGACATCTGCTCACATAAGGATTATAAACGCCATTCGCATCAATGTTGAAATCACCAATTATTACCAATGTTTAATTTTTATCGATGTTGTCAATATTGTGGCTTAATTCTTTAATGAATTCATTCGCATTAGGTCCAGGCGCTCTGTATACAGCGAATATTGTAGTCTCAGATTTTCTCCATTGCATGATTACTGTAATACATTCATATAACGTATAATTCATTTTTGTGTCTGCGTAGCCTATATCATTCTGTGAAAACCATTAAACATTATTATAGGATACCTGATTTTGAAAACCGATGATTGTGTAATATTAATTGTTCTCACTTCTTTTTATATTAATCTCAGACAGCACAATTACATCAATATTTTCACTAATTATTGCAATTTGTTCCAATAGATGGTGTATTTAAAAAGAAATACGAAAATCCATTGATTTGGTAACCGTTCATGTTTTGGTTTTCGTTAAGTGTGCTGTTAATTCGCTATGAAAGTATATGCTTTATGTCAGTCGTTCACGGACCACGGTAGTGTACAGACCTGTTTCGGCTTTTCATTAGTGAATTTCGTAAATTATTATACATATATATAATTAATATACAAACTTTCAAAGACACGGTTGGCGTAGTGTGATAGTGCGCGGACGCGAAATATTACATATTTCAAATTGTGCGGGTTCATTCCCTGCCCGAGGACGAAATTTGTTTTCTTCTTTTTTTTCTCTTAAACTAATATTTAATTGAAAATAAAGAATAAATTAGTGACGTGGTCACAAACAAACAATTGATGAGTGACAAAGACCGTCCCGTTATCCCCACTGTGGGATTAGTGGACGGCACAAAAACAAATAATATTGGAGCTGCCCGCCCAACAGCAGTGAGTGAAAAAGCTGTCAAACGGAAAAAAATAACGAGAACATCAAATTCAGCAAAACGCCCCTCTCTATGCACGTCTAACGAAATGCTGCTAAGTAGGGAATTGGGGGGGGCGTCAACGTCTGCGGCAGCAATAGCAGCGCAAAACCAAAGACGTCACGATTCGGAAGATGAATCCGTCTCTTATAGAGTGGCACATCACAAAGGCGATAATAGCTTTGCGTCGTTGGCAACTTCTGAGTCGGAAGACGAAGAAGAACAACTGAATGCCATTAATAGCAGCATCCAGCAACTTCAAAAAGAGATGCTTGCTATTAAAGCTAGGCAAATCGCCCGAAGGCAAAGGGATCAGGAAGCTAAGGCAAGATCCCAACAGCAACAGCCACTGCAGGAGAAAAGTGCGCAGAAACAGCAGCAAACACATCAAGTGCAAAAGCAGCAAAAAACGCAGCAGCTAACGCAACAACCGCAGCAGCAAAAACGATACCAAAAACAGCAACATCAGCAGCAACAACAAAAGCAACAGCAGCAACAACAACAACAGCAGCAGCAGAAGAAGAAGAAGGAGAAGGTGCCTCCTATCAACACCTATAACTTAGAGGTAAATGCAACCAAAGATCTTTGTAAGCTGGTCATTGGTAATAGTTTTAACATAAAGAGATTGGGGAACGATCGCCATGCCATCCACTGCACTACAGTGGAGGGCTACGCGAAAGTAAAAGAGCTCCTAAAGGAAACGACGACGGAGCATTACTCATTCACACCGAAGTGTGAAAAGCGGCAATCTATGCTGCTGAAGGGGTTAGAACCGTCTTCTGATCCTGAGGAGATCCTGGCACTGCTCAAAGAGAAGGAGTGCGAGGGACTCAAGTTTGTGGGGGTAAAGCCGTTTACCACAGCTAGAGCCAGGCGGGAGAAACGGAGTCTGCCGTTCTTCCTGGTGCAGCTCAGTCCCGAAAGCCGTCTGGATAGTCTAAGGAGTATCAATGTCCTAGACTGCCAGGTGGTTCACTGGGAAAAACTAAAAAGGAGCGAAGGCGTTATACAATGCGTTCGCTGCCAGAGGTTCGGGCACGCCGCGTCGAACTGCCAAATGCAGCCTCGATGCGTGAAGTGCGCTAAGAACCACAGTTCCGAAGAATGTCCTCTGGGTGTTGACGGAGCATCCGATAGGTCGCAGCTCTCGTGCGTGTTATGTGGAAACGTGGGACACACCGCAAACTATCGGGGTTGTCCTAAGTTCGCTGACATTAAGAAAGCAAAACTGGCTCGGCAGCAGAAGGTGGAGGTCAAAGGTTCACCTGTCAGGTTTCAAACACCAGCCGTCACGTCCCAAATTTCCTACGCCCAAATGGCGTCTGGTAGGGGGGCTACGGTACAGCAAGCGATTGTTGCTTCTCCGGCGCCAACGCCGAGAACAACGGAAGCTGCACCTAACATGCTGGCCATCTTGCTTGCAATCCAAGGGCAGATGGCTCAGCTGCAAAAGCAGGTTCAAGAACAGGCCAAGCGGGTGGACCAGATCTACACGCTGCTGCCGAGCCTAACGCAACACATGTCGTAATGGGTACGCACATGGTGGAGCAAACTTTGAAGGTCCTTGCAGTGAATGTTAATTCACTGATTAGGATTGAACGAAGAGCCGCAATGTTTAAATTGCTACAAGACCAAACTCCTGATGTGCTTTTCGCTAGCGAAACTAAGCTAACCGATGAGCACAAACTGGAGTACAATAATTATATCGTTAGAAGAAGAAACCGGCCCAGATCCAAACGTGGAGGCGGTGTCGCGATCTTCATTAAAGAAGGTATAAAATTTCACAGAGTGTACAAGGGCGTGTTGCGCAGGTTCCGGGTGTTGGAGGCAGTCGTCGTGTACATCCCGCTCCGCAGTGGAAAGCGGCTGTACTTGGCCTCTGTTTATGCACCTGATACTTCACAATCCACCCTATTCATTACAGAGCTCGACACGCTTTTTCGACTTCTGAGGCTGGAATCGGGGGAGAATTATTTTATAATCGGCGGGGATTTCAACGCTAGACACAGAGATTGGGGAAATAATTTGCCAAATACTAGAGGGAACCTACTACTCGATTGGTGGGGTCAGCACGATGTCATGTACAGACTCGGTCTTAAAGCGACGGATAACCCGTCATTTCCCAGAGGCGGGTCTTATTTGGATCTACTGCTGTACGATGAACGTATACGACTCACAGGTACGAATATACAAACGCTAAACTGTCTGCGCACATTCGTGTATGACAGCGACCATTGCGGTTTTAGCACCGAAATTACAGTTCCCAACGAAATTGCGGAATTGGAGGAGTTTGTCCAAAGATATTCTTACAACTACAGTAAGACTCGATGGACACGCTTCTCCGCAACCTTGACAAGAGCGCTCTCTTCGAACACGCTCCAACCAGCGCCCAATAGGAATTTGTCAAACGAGGAGATCGACAATTACCTAAAACAAATGGACGAGGCAATTAAACAAACTATGGACACTACAATACCGCGGTATCGACGTACGACTAACGAAGACCTGTTCCGCAATCCTACTATTGACGCACTGCACCGACAGAAAAGTAGACTTCTGACAAGACTTAAAAACTTGTACAGACAGTTAACTGACAGACAAGACCCGGAGATTAGGACACTGAAGTCGTCGATTAAAAATATTCAAACGCTAATAAAAGAGAATTACAGAACTTCTGTAAGTTTGTATTGGAACAACAAGGTTCGGGCTGTAAACACCAGCAACCCGAACATGTTTCCGCAAATAAATAAACTATTTCGGAGAAAAAATCAAAACGACCTTCAGTGTCTTAAAATGGCCCGGACAACAGACAACGAACGGTTACTGACAATAGCAGGTATTGATCCAAGTGAGGCCGCTGATGATGACGCCTTCTTTGTGATCGAGGATCCACAGGAGAAGGTTGAGATCATAGGGGCGACTTTCCAGGAAGTATACAAGGCCATTGATATCATTGGCCCTAATTATGACCTGGACAGTCGCGTCTTGGGGCACGACTTCTGCATTCGAAATGAAATAGGGAACTGGCGATCCGAGGGCTCTGGTTTCACCCGGTTTAGCGACGAAAATATGGCAAATAATGTCACGACCAGAGAGGGTGACCTACCCCCTTTCATTTCGAGGGAAGAACTCCATGAGATCTTCGACACAATCAGGGCTAAGAAATCAGTAGGGACCGATGGTATTCCGAACATCGTGCTTCGACATCTTCCTCTAGAAGCGGTGGACATTTACACCACCCTGTTTAATAATGCAATGAATAATGCACATTATCCAGCGCATTGGAAAACGGCGGTGGTTCAACCTATCCCCAAAAAGGGGAAGGATATATCCAATCCGGCGAATCTCCGTTCGATAAGTCTCCTTCCGAATATCAGTAAGGTTTTTGAAAAAGTAATCAATAGAGCTCTGTCTAGGTGGGTTGAGGACAAACATATAGTTCCGGATAATCAATTCGGTTTTAAGGCGGGACATGATATCTCACATGCCGCGTCTAAACTGGTGTCCGATATCCAATGGAACAAAGGCAAGAAACAGTGCACTGGTGCCTGCCTTGTTGACTTGGAGAAGGCCTTCGACACCGTATGGTTAGAGGGTCTTTTCTATAAGCTGACTAGGCTGGGCATCAGTAAACCTCTCTTGTACATTCTTTATAATATGCTAACCAACAGACAGTTCATCGTGAAAAATGGCGATGTGACTTCTGTTGGAATATTTCAAATTAGAAATGGTCTTCAGCAAGGCGCGGTCAATTCGCCAATCCTATTCAACATTTTTACAAGCGACTTGATAGGTTCACTTCCCCATACTATTGCGTACGCAGACGATTTGATAGCGTACAGAACAGGTAAAAAAATCGAGGTCATTAATACTCTCTTGCAAAGTGACTTCGATATGATAAGACGATTTTGCGATGACTGGAAGTTGAAAATCAACTTTCAGAAGTCGGAAACCATTCTCTTTAGGACGCCGTTGTCTGGAGCCTCTAGGGATACCAGAACAAATTGGCGAAAGTTCTCTATCATTGGACAACGCGGACAACCTCTTGCCTGTCGAAATGTAGTCAGATACCTTGGAATCTGGCTAGATCAGTTTCTGTATTTTGGCAAAAGTGTAGATGCTGCTCTGGCCAGAGCTAGAGGTGCTTTTGCCCTTACAAAGAGACTGTTTTATAGCAGCCAACTCGATGCGAGGGTAAAGGTAATCTGCTACATGGCCCTTATTAGGCCCATGCTGGTATTTGGTTGTCCTGTGTGGTTCAATGTAAGAGCAAGCTTAATGGAAAAGATTCGGGTGTTTGAGAGGGCTTGTCTTAGGGCTTGTCTTCGCTTGTACAGAACACCAGAGTCGGAGTACAAGAAATTTTATCCTAATGAGGTCCTTTACAATAGGGCGAACCTAATACGAGTGGACAATTTCGTAATTAAGCTGACTCGAAGGCACATTGCAAGAGCAATGACTTCGACGAATAACCTGATATCTGGGGCTTACTACCCCAATTACCTTTACCACGAGAGTGTGCGCTCTGACGGCTTCGTTCCACCGGAAGCATTCCTCTACCTAGATCAGATAGGGTTGATCCAGGATAGATCAGCGGTGCCGTTAATCTTCCATGTCGCTCGGACAGCTGGGGACAGGCGACTCAACTACAACAGAGACGTCGCACACGGCAGTGTGGATCGCCTCAGGTTCAGTAGGGCGGTGGGGAATCGCGATAAGAGGGATGTCGTTCGGCAGCACCAGCATTTCTGGTGGTTGAATGATGGGGAAGATGTTTCGTCATCGTTTCCGTCAATTACGGAACAGCCTCACTAATGAGGCAGAGCTGACCAATCTATTTGCTCAGTAAATAGCGATGGCCAGCTTACATAGGTTTAGGTTAGCATTTAAGTAATATATACATGCGTTAGTGTATATAAAGGTATATACTAACATATGTATATTATTGTGTATAATGTCTAAGTGTGTTTATGTGTGTATTGTGCATTTAGGTTAGGTAGGCTAAGGTTTATTTTAAGTTAGATACTAAGTTTTTATAAAAAATAAAAAATTATGTCCATATGCTAAGTTTTTCTTAACAAATATTTTTTCTTAGCCTTAAGTATTCAATATAAATAGTTCTAAGCAAAATGTAAATAAAGTCGAAAGACATAGTTATAAGTATTCAGAGTAGCTTAGAGTGCCTGTGTGGGGCCAGTAAGTTAGTATAAGTTTGTTAAGTAATTGTAAGCTAGCATTTAAGCATTTTTTGTTAGAATGTAAGAGTTAGTATTAAGAAAATAAAATGCATTTAAAACTAAAACTAAACTAAACTATATGCTTTATGTTTTGGGTACATTGAATTTGTTTATATATTTACATATGAGTCGCTCAAATGGCAATGCGGTTAAGTCCAGAAAACAAAAATTGAGAAAATAATGTTTTTCAATACATTAATTTTAAAATTCTTGAAACATTAATTGGATCAACATTTAATAAAACAAAATATGTGTAGGGCGTGCAAAAAAAAGTATTTATTTGGACAACGGCAGCATCTTAAAAAATGTAGGACTTAAATATTTTGGGTTCTGAAAAACATGAACAATTTATGTATAAATTGATAACTCTTAAGTTTATTCATAACTTGTATGTTTATTCATCATGACAAATATTATATCTTCTGCTTCAGAGTTTTCTAAATCTAAATTTTGATCGTGTTGCTCTTAATGTCCTGTAAAAGTCGTGTTTTATTGTTCTTGCCTTCTTTTGAAATTATTCTACCATTAGGATACAATAATGGTTGATTAATATTTTTAAAGTTGGTGTTCTACCAATTTGTGTTCTTTATTTGTCAGTTAAATTAAAGGTATAATCTTCGCCAAATTGCATTTGAATTCAATTCTGTTGGGCTTTACTATATCTACTTTCACCCACCGCATATTAAGCCAGTTGACGTTAGTCCACTTGTTGTTTTTTTTTTCTGTTAGTGATAACATCTTCCAAAGGTTTTGTAGAAAGGAAATCCTTGTGATACATTTTGACAACGCTGAAACGATTTTTGCTCATACCACAATATTTTTAATAATGTGATACCAGTCGGTTGGACTATAAATATACTGATTTTATTTCCATGTGCTTCTATAACAGAAAAATCAGCGTCATTGGGCAAATGACTTCATGAAAATGTAACTCAATTGATTCGGGTTTTATTTCCTCACTCTGAATCAATTTTAGTAAGCTCAATACAGTTTTTACACTCCGATAAGTTTGAATATATTATAATAGAATTCTTCGAAAATCTCTGCCTATAATTTCTTGTGAACCAGTGATCCTTCGGTAATAAGCCAAACATACATGTAGCCTTCCCTTCAAATCATGGCAACCAAGATCATATATGTACATATACTCGTAAGTTTCGCGAGTAGTAAGCCACTGATATTGAGAGTTTTGAAAACGCTAATGCATGCCCTAAATCGGAACTAATCACTGGAAACTCTCAACCGATCATCGGCAATATTTTGCGAGCAATTTCTGGAGTTCGCTAGGGAAGTTCGTATTCATTTTCAGCAGCATTTTTCTCTTCATCTAAGTATAGTAGACTGTTTTTTTTTAAACAAATAATCATATTTTTCACAAGTATTTTTTGAACAATGCTTAAAGTGTATATTAAATTGTGTTGAGAATATATGGTAACAATACTTTTCATTCGCTGGCGGAGTTTGTTCTTCATTGCATTATTCGAGATATACGAGGGGCGTTCAATATATTCTCGGTATCGATATGAAGGAAAATGCGAATTAAATTTAAATTGTTTTTATTTTTCAATATAATCTCCCCTAACATCAATGCATTTGTTATATCTTGAGATAAGCTTTTTTAAACCCTCAAAAAAATAAATTTCCTCTTTCTCTGCAAAATACCCATTTATTGCCGACTTGAGTTCTTCATCATCCGAAAATCTTTTTCCACGAAGACATTTTTTCAAATCCGGAAACAGGAAATAATCACTAGGGGCAAGGTCTGGACTATAAGGTGGTTGTTGGATTTCTTCAAAACCACAATCTCGCGCAGCAGCCTTCGAAACTCGCGCCGTGTGAACAGGAGCGTTGTCATGAAGAAGCAACACACCCGCTGCGAGTTTACACCGTGTTTTCTTTTTAATTTCCTCCCGCAAATTATGCAAAGTGGAAGCGTAGGATGTGGCGTTGTTGGTTTCACCTTTTTTTTTTTGTACTCAATGCAAGATTCCCTTTGAGTCCCAAAAAACTGTGGCCATGAGCTTCCCGGCAGACGGAGTGACTTTGAACTTCTTCGGGGGGTCTGTTCCTTTTTTATGCCACTGCATGGACTCTTGTTTGCTTTCAGGGTCATAGTGGTAGAGCCATGTTTCGTCCCCAGTAACAATTCGATCCATAACACCATTCGCGTTCTCACTACACATCTCCAAAAGCTCTCTACAGCATGCGATTCTCACTTTTTTCTGAGGCGCTGTGAGCATTCGTGGCACCCACCTTGCACTGACCTTTGAAAGGCTAAGATGGTCATGAAGAATGGTGTGAATGGTACCAATTGAAAGCTCGGTGATCTCTGCCATCATTTACACCTTTATTCGGGCATCCTCAAGAACAAGTTTTTCGACTTCTTTGATGCTTTCTCCCGTACAAGCAGTAGCCGGGGCGCCGGAGCGGGGGTCGTCTTCAATACTCTCTCTGCCTCTCTTGAACTCACTTGAGCTCTTTTGCACAGTTGATAATGAAGGTGCGGAACCCTGGTAAACAGCCACCATCTCTTCATGAATAGTTTTTTGACTTTTTCCTTGCTTAGTGAGAAATTTAATTACAACGCGATGCTCAATTTTCACCATCATCGTCTCAGTTGCCATTATGATTCTGTTTAACTAGAGATAAAACGTGAATTAATAATCACATTTATATGAAATTTTCCATGAATGCACTAAAATAATAGTATTACTTGATAAATAAGTCAATTTATATATACAACCACAGCTTCACCCCGATACCGAGAATATGTTGAACGCCCCTCGTAGTTTATACATTTTTGCAATAGAAAGATCTGAATTCAAGTATCTTGGATTAAGAGTTTCTGTATAATATGTAACTAGAAATAACAGAAAATTAACGTATATGATTTATAATATTTGAATCGGGTGCCTATTCGAAAAAATTCATTTCGCGAATCTTACTTCACATTTATCGAAATGAATATTGTTTTTCAAAATTTTCATTAGGTTTTTGATCTATGTTTTTCCCACGCTTTTCTATTTCGCTTATGATTAGGCAGCAATTTGTTGTTATGAAAGAATTTGGGTCTTATGTCAATTTCATAGTTTTAATTAATTTTGTATAAGTTAAATTATTGAGTACAAGTTTTGTTTGAAAAAAATTAACTTTATTATTCGAGGTTCCACTTAGAACTAAACTAACAATGTTTCTGATAATTATACCTAGGTTGAAATTTTGATGTGGGAACGAATGCAAATTCTATTTCTCACGTCGTTGCAATTTGTGCAGTGGATGCAGTTTTGGAAGCTTAGAATTGGGTTGCGCTGGTGTTCCAATTATGAATTGATATATGATGCTATTGTTTGTTTGCCAGTTTTTCCAAATAATGCGCCTAGTTGTCGATAACTCTTCCCCTCTAAGTGCGTGCATCGTGTCGCTTAAAAGTATGGAAGACTGTAAATGCCAGAGTGTTCTGTTATTTTAGGATAGATCATGGGTTCCGTTTCTGTCGAGATGGATATTGGTATTATTGTGGTTTTAGAGCTTTTTCTGCCCTTCAGATTTGTTATCTTTAGAATCAGAATGTTGAGGAGCGTTCATAAGTTCCAGCGATAGAATCTCTTCTATTTCTGTACCGTTGGAAGATGGATGCAATAGTGGTGGTAATGCATGGATTCTATGCATTATTATTATATTTCTTCAGCAGTGTATTGTTGATTCCTAATTGTCAGCGTGACGTTGGAAAATTTAATAATATATGTTCTATTAAGTGGCTGGCTATTGTTGTTGATCTCTATGTTCCCATCGAAGTTATTTAACAAAATCATTCCTGGTGTTATTTCCTCTACTGTTGGGATATGTTGGCTATTCGTTCTTTTACACGTCGCATTTCTACCTTCTAATGCTAATACATTTCTTCTAATTAAGAATACATTTGTCATTACTTAAATCTATAAGATTTGGTTTCTTACATAATGATAATTCGTTAATTGTCTTACAACTATTTATAATTCCAAATATAACATTGTTTCTTTTAAAATATTTTCAGTTACAATTTTATTTACGTAATTTTTGTTTTTTCTTAACGATTAGACAATTAATTTTTCATAGATCAGATCTTCCGTGTTTGGAATGCTTATAATATAAAGTAAACTAGCTAGATGGATTTATAGCAACTTTTACTTCGGCAAATCCCAGTGCCTGTTCAATATTTTCGAATATATTAGTACATTCGTTATATCTTTATTTATTTTATTCATAATTCAATCTATTTCTAATTTTGATAATATGTTAGAGCTTGCAATATTTCGTTTATCGAGTCGTATTATACGCATAATAGTTCATAAGAGTTTATAATTTCTTCTTTTATTAATTTAGTCTTATACAGTAAACTTAATACTAATTCATTTTCAAATGATGTGTCCTTTTTTATTTGGTTAAGAATGTCATTAGTTATATTGGTTAGTTTATTTATTCTATCGACGTATGTTTATGTTTATCAAAACCTGATTATTATTGTGTTCTAATACGTTGTTAATTTTATCTACCATTATTGTATAATCGTGGTGGACGGGATTTCCCGCGACCCATTTCCAGACTGTACCAATAAAATTTATGGCTTTTTTTGGTCTATGGAGTTTGTTATTGTTAATAAGATTAGTACTATGTTTAAGTTCGTGTTCAAGGATGGGGAAAAATGGGTTTTTCCTGCGGATATGCTGGTACATGGGGGATGAGGTTTTTGAAACAAAATCTTCGTATGGGAGTATTTCGATGACATAGATAGATTTCAGATTTCCTGGTTTGGATTTTCGCTGTCCCCTTCTTAAACACCATTATATCTGAATTAGAGTAATCGAGGATTCTCAGATCTGCACGCACCAGTCAAATGATATACTTGTGGGGTAAGAAGAATAATTTCAATTTTTAATATTTCCTTTATGAATTATTTTGCCGGATTCGGTTATTACGGTTTTCGATTTGTTTTCTTTTACTACTTCTCTTTGAAAAAGAGGTGATAATTTGGAGCTTAATCGCTTGTTTATTTTAGTGTAAATAATGTCACCAGGTGAATAATCTTTTATTTTGTGCTTTTTCTTGTTGTGATACTTCAGATCATTTGTTTGCTTTTCCTATAACTTTTGTATGTTTTCCAGTCTTGCTTTTTCATATTGCTCAGGGTCTGTGCTGACTATTCTCCCAAAGAATATTACTATGGGCTTCCTCCGTATTGTTGAGTGAATTGAACAGTTATAGTCATACACGGATCGGTATAATAACTCTAAGAAGGATCTATCTATTTGTTCAGTTTTCAAGCAACGCATTATTTCTGAAAGCGTTGAATGAAAACGCTCGGCTTACTCGTTGACTGTACTATCATATGGAGGGGTTTTAAAAATCTCTATTCCTAACTGATCTTGCAATAAGAAACGGATAGAGGCTGCATTGAAGGATTTTTGATTATCGAAGACAACAACTTTTGGGACGCCAAAGGCGAATAGGATTTGTCTCAGTTGTTCTCTTATGTCTTCTACAGCTCTTGACTTTAAGATTCTTACTTGAACATATTTAGATAATTTGTCTAATGCAGTAAGAACCAGATTTCCTGCAGTTGAGTTGATGTCCAAGTGTAAAATATGACCTGGATATTGAGGAATGGGTGTTACTCTGAGCTCAGGTTTGTTAGGATGACGGTCATATTTGTGCTCTTGGCATATGCGACATTGTTTCATTTGGGGAAAGTAATAATTCTGAAGTAATTGTATTTTATTCTCGCGGACGTTGCGGTGTGCTCTATTATGAATTTTCAGTATATGTTCTTCTTTTTCAGTTTGGCCTTTAATATCGATAGCTTTTGTTTGTGTGAAATAAATTTTATAATTTTTGAAATAAAGAGGGTATATCTTTTGGATAATTCCTATAGTTTCCTCTGTAGTCATTAATCCGTTTATTTCTTTAGTGTATAGAGGTTGTATGCCTGCAAAAATTTTGGAAAAGGATATTGAAGTTGGTAGCTATCTTTATCTCCAGTTAACAAGATAAGTTGGTTTTGAAAAACGTTAATAGGGATTTCTACTGCGGGGACAAGTTCGTGCTATGAACTCTCATCGCTATGTTGGGAGGCAGTAAGCGAATTGATTTGGGGATCGAGAGACAAGCCTAGAAAAGATCGTAAGTCCTTCAGCGCCTTAGGGCAGGGAAAATTTAGTACCGCGTTAACCTTTTCTGGGTTAGTCTTGATGATACGAGCAGAGATTATAAACCCGAGAAATTCGACTGCTTTTGAAGAAATCGCATTTGTCGAACTGCACCTTCATATTTGCAGATTCTAGGGTTTTAAAGATTGTTTCGATATCTTTTAAATGTGTCTCTTCGTTTTTGTTGAATACAATGATATCATCTATATAGACGAAGCATATTTTAATTTTTTTTTTTATTTATTTAATTCATTGTTCTTAGACTGACATAAATTTTAATTCAAGTACAAACTAAACAAACTATTTTAGCTAAGAATAGTTAGTGACATTTATAATAATAATTATTAAAAACAGTGTTAATTTCACTTCAAAATTTCTAACTTTCTATGTGGGGTATACATTATTATAATTCATTCCTTTTTAGAGTAAATAAGTAAAAAATATAAAAAAATTTAGCAAAAGAAAATTTTACAGGCAATAGGGCAAGAGAACTTCAATTTGTTTATGATCATACATATCCACGAACCCAAGTTTTTAGTTTTTTAAAGGGTTCGACTGGGTTCTTTTGAGTCTAATATTTACCTGAAGGCTGTTATAAAGTTTGCAGGAAACAACTGAGTATAAGTTTCTGTAATGAGTTGTATGGGAAGAAGGGATTTTAATTAACGAACTGCTGTTACTGCGCCAATTAAGTGAATCGTATATTGGACTCTGTAAGCATTCATAAAAAACTTTAAAATAATACGTATGTCTAACCGCAAAAATTTTTAACCTTCTGAACAATGGCATGGAACTCGTTACACGACTTTTATAACATATTTTCCTTATGGCACACTTTTGTAATATAATAAGTGGTTGAAGCTTAGACAAACGGGTGTCTCCCCAGGAGCTAATTCCATATTTTAATCTAGAGTGAAAAAGGGCAAAGTAAACAGTGTTTAATGTTTTAGTATCCAAGAACTTTTTTAGGTGGTAAAAACAACGAATAAATGATCTATGCTTTTCCTTTTAAAAAATCGTGTGGCGCATCCAGCTCATATCATGATCGAAAAAAGACCCCTAGGTATTTAAATGCCTTTACTATTTCAATTTTGAAACAGCCGGCACAACATTTTAAGTTTTTATTGAAAGTAAACTCTGTATTGATTTTAATGCAGTTGCACACATTAAGACAAAAACGCGGACAATCAAAGGAGTGAAGACACTCACATTGGGATTTTCCATTGAGTTTAAGTTAAAAAGCATTAATTTAGTTATGTTACTAACAACTAATTTGTGTAAGTAAAACCAATTTCTAAGTAAGCTGATGTCATTGTTTATGTCAGAAACTATATCCAAAAGGTTAGATGAAGTGTAAGCAGTGCCTAGATCATCTGCAAAAGCCGTGATTTTTCCTTTGAATGGTAGGGAAAACATGGAGTTTATATATATAAGAAACAGTAGGGGGCCAAGAACTAATCCTTGAGGAACTTCTAGATTCACTTCTTTTGTGTTAAATATTGTCCAACTTTTACTGCCATTGTTCTATTTTTGAGATAGGAAGTCAGCCAGCTAGACATAAAACTACGAAAGCTTGCAATATGTAATTTTTCCAAAAGAATGGTGTGGTTATCCATATCGAACGCTTTAGTAATATCGACAAAAAGGCAAGCGGAATATTTCTTTTCATACAAACCTTTGTTAAGAAAGAAGAAAAAAGTAAAAGAGCATTTTCTGTCGAAAGTCCCTTTCTAAAGCCATATTGCTGCTGTTTAAAAAAATTAATTTTGTTGAGTAAATTTAACATCCTTCTTTTAATAGCTTCTTTAATTTGTTATCTTGGAAAAAGAGGACAAAGCGAAATTGGTCTATAGTTATTTTTGTCACTTCGGCTGCCCTTTTTGAATAAGGGCAATAATAGCATATTTAAGTGAGTAAATAAAGTTTCCAGTTTTAACGCTAAGATTAAATACGAGTAAATGGGCTAAAACGTTAGTTATATTCAGAGCTATATTTTTTAAAGTGATGTTGCAGACTTCACCATTTCCAGACGAGGATTTATTTTTCAATTTAAAGTTAATGTCCATTTATATCTTCAAAGTAAAAACTGGAGCTGGAACTATGATTGTTTACAAGATATATGTTCGAACAGTGGTTACAGATATTCTCATATGCACTAAAGGAAGAAAGTTGACCAATCGAAGTAAAAAATTGTTTAAACCCCCTTCATCATTAAGTGAAATTGAAGAAGATGAGTTATTGATATTTCTATTCATATTGTTATTAATGACCATCCACTCTTTCCTAGGGTTCCCAAAGGAACTTTGAATTTGCCTTGTAATATTATTGAAAGATTGTTATTGCTTTATTTAAACTCAGACATATCTTTTCAAGACATCTTCTTAAACTAAGATTAAGGGAATGTGTACAACACTTTTTTGCTAAACTATTTTTAAGACGTATTTTTTTTAATAAGTGTCCACTAATCCAAAGTTTTAACCTAGATGTTGAATTATTTTTAATATAGGTGTAAGAGTATTGTTCTTCTACCGCGAGCATCGAACTTGTCGAGTTGTAGAGACTGAGTAGGGTCAATGAATCTCGAGAAGAAATTCTCCAGAAGAGTCCTGAAACCAAAGGATTCTCCCCCCCCCCACATACCCAACCTCATCCTTTTCCCCTGGGCTGGATCAAGGTGTCATACGACCTGTGCTGAAGATCAACCTGGCTGAGGGCCCAGCATCTCCAAAAATAGCTCAGCCGCGAATGGAGTATCCGGATACCTAGCAACCTCCGGATTAGCAAGCCTTATCTGTATACAGCGGATCTCTGTACAGATGGACACAACTTTCTCCGCTACTCGTGGGACCATATATGGATAAAACCTCAAAAACAAAATCCGAGGCCGGTACTCCTTCAATACCGGGCGGTAGAACGGTGACTACACCGACTACCGGCAAGGCTCCTGCATTGTCGAGAGGAGGCAAAACCTTGGCAAGCCATGGTGCGCCATCCTCTAAAGGCAAACGCAACGAGCCTAAAAATAAAAATTCAGGGAGTGTTAAGACTGTGGCAAGCCATGGTCCTATCACTTCCTCCACCCCTACCTCCTCCTTGGCCTGCCACAAACTTGCTGCTGCTACCAAAACTCCTCCCTCCAAGGAGGAATCTGGAGCTCAGCCGCATCGGCAAGCTCCATCTAAGGCGCTCTATACAAGACGCCGAAATGCTTCACGCATTATCAAAATCTTCGGATCCATTCCGGAGGTTGAGAGAAGTGCGGATATAAAGAGCAAGGTTGAGTGGGTCAAAAGCATCCTAAAAGACGGATTACCCACTGCTTCCACTGCTCCCAAAATGCCAAAAGACTCCTCTAAGCGCCAGAGATCGTTGGAGGAAACCGCGCCGGTTTCTAAGAGGCCCAAAACATATAGTTCCAAACCCCTGGGCCATCCAACAGCACATCTCTGAGGTCTTTCCATGAAGTAATAAAGGACGCATTGGTGATCGCGGTGATCGATAGGAACGATACCAAAGGTTCCATTACACCGGAACGGTGGCAGCTGGTAAAGCTGAAGCTTTCGAGCAACTTATTGGCCATCATGCGGGAAAACCCCGGACCACCTCCTATCACAAGGGACGCTGACTGGCACCAAGGCCATGTCAAGCTCATCGCATGTTCCAACCAGAGATCTCTTGATCTCTTCACCAAGGCCATCGGCGGTTTAGGAGCGATTTGGCCAGGTGCAAAACTCGAGGTCGTGTCTAAGGAAGACATTCCTAGCAGACCTCGAGCTCGTACCTGGATCCCAGCCGAACCCTCCTCTCCAGAAAGTATTCTGGAAATCATCCGGCTCAGTAACCCAACTCTTCCGACCCATGACTGGAAAGTCGCGAACTGAAGGAACTAAGGGGTTCTTATAGATGCGCGTTAATCGTGATCAATAAGGAATCCTTTAATCCTCTGTCCCAGACGAAAGGCATGATTCGGTTCGGATTCGAGTCCATACATATAAGGGTATACAAAAAGGATGAGCTGGATGCTGATAAGCAACATCCTCCTCCTTTAATACCTGATATCACAACCTCATATCTCGGAGCGTCGATATCCTTTCCAGAATTGGGTAGCGACGACTCGAATTTGTCCGAGGTGACTATCAAGCCGTCGGTGAACTTTGATTTGACAAAAACTTCCATGTAAGCTTTCCCTCTAGATCATTCTGGGAGGAAGATGCTTTCTTGGAGGACAAGTCAATCCATCTCTACTCAGATGGATCTAAAACCGATAAAGGAGTTGGTGGCGGTGTTTTCTCAGATAAGGTAAATCTAAGCCTCTCGTCTTTGAAATCACTGTAGCGTGTTTCAGGCGGAAATTGTTGCAATTAAAGAAGCTCTGTCCTGGCTGAATAAAAACGTGATATCTGCAAAGGATATCCGCATATTTTCGGATAGTATGACTGCCATCGAGTCTCTGGACTCGGTCTCATGATATACTAAAACCGCCCTTGAATTCCGATCATCCCTCATGGAGATGACAGAGCAGTTCAACATTCACCTTTGTTGGGTGCCGGACCATAGAGACATTCCATGGGACTGCAGAGCCGACGAACTCGCCAAAATTGGAACCACTCTACCTATTCTACCGGATAAAGGTAGTATAGGTATACCAATCGTTACGTGCAAACTAACACTAAAGCTGGATGCCAATAAAAGAACAGACCTTAGGTGGACTGCTGGGCAAACATGTCTAGCGACCAAACAGATCTGTCCAAGGCTGGATCTGAGTCGCTCTAAGAGTCTGATTATTTTAGATAGGAAACATCTCAGCGCCATAAAAGCACGCAAGAAGGCTTGGCGCTTTGACTAATGATTTCTGTAGAAGCTACATGGACGAGGAAGAGGAGGGGATAATCCTCCACCTACTCTGCACATGCCCAGCTTTCTTCATCTTGGAGCTTTCTTCTACAACGACCTAAACGATCTAGAAAACATAGACGTTAACAGTCTCCTACGCTTTATTATAAGCTCAAACTGGTTCCAGTAGTAAGATCATAGATCCACGTGGCATCACAATGGGCCAACAGGCCTAAGTGGGTTGGTATTTCCAACAGCCACTCTTACCTAACCTAATCTAACCTAAGAGTATTGTTCGATATAATATTTTAAAATGGTGAGAAATGAGTCAAAAGCTATTTCTATAAACCCCGGTACGAGTAGTATAAATTACATAGAACATTTTTGTTGCCATTGATTGGATTACCATCTGTTGGCTCACAGCTCGCATTTCTATTACCGGTGCGTTTTACAAAGCATTGTTTAACATCTTCAGCGGACATACCCACTTTTAAAACGTCATCAAGTAGAATTTTTACACATCCACATTTTTGATATTGACACCAGGTATGCCAGAAATTTCAACGATATTCTCCTTTTCCAAATGGTTTTGTTCCCTCCAATTCAGTTTTGTTTCATGAGATGTCACTCTCGCATTAAGCATTATGTTTTCTTTTTGTAGTAGCTGAATAGTGTTAAGAGAATCATGGTACATTTTTTTATGTCAAGTATTTCGTTGTATAGCGTTTCCAGCGTTATTTACCTGTCCGCCTGTTGTAGGTGTTGTTCGCAGAAAACTGTTAATGGCCGTAGGTGATGCTTTTCCATCAATTGTAGCTACTGTTGTTGTTGTTGTTGATGCTTTGACAGGTTGATTAACTTTGGCCGTTTTTTTTTTTTTTATTTCTGCCATGCTCCCTCAATATATCATCGAGCACTCTCTGAAAAATGAAGGGGGCGTTTCTCAGCCCAAATGGCAAGCGGGTGAATTCATATTTCCTGTTATTTACCTAAAAGGCTGTTTTTTTTCGATGTCTTTTTCCTTAAGTGGAATCTGGTGGAATCCATTCTTCAGGTCAATAACAGTGAATAGCTTGTTTTGCTCTGGCTGTGCGAGCACTTCGTTAATTTCCGGAATAGGGTACCGGTCAGCAACAGTAATGCTGTTTAATTTACGATAATCGATCACCAATCGAAATTTCTTTTCCCAGAGGCGTCTAATCCACATCGGAGAATTGCACGGTGATCTCGAAGGTCTTATTATACTCGTATCATCATGAATAAGTTTTTGGACTTGAGTTTCAACCCCGTCTTTGAGGGCCATTGGGTATGGATAGGATTTTGTGTAAACGGGTGAATCTGATGAAGTTCGAATCTCACCTTTTACAACAGTCGTGTACGTCAATTTCTCATCTGACTTATCAAACAATTTCAAGTACCTACTTACGAGTGCCTTAATCAAGTTCTTTTGTTGTATCGTCATGTGTTCTGTTCTTAAGGATACGGTATTTACTCCATGTGCAGCGAGCTGTTTAATGCGTATTTTAATATTGTCTCTGAAAGTCATGTAGCTATGTCGTACATATATTACGGCTGATAGTTCTTTCAAACTATCGGTACCGAGTTCCAATGTGGATGATTCCATGTTGCGATCTTGGTGGTAGTTGTCTGCTGTTATTTCCTTGTGCTTGATTTTGAACCCGGTGATTATTATTAAAAGGTTGCTGTCTAGGATTGTAGTTGAATGGGACTGTAACTGGTCTTTGGTTATTGTTTATACCTAGTTGAGGAAGGTGTGCAAGCTGTAGGAAAAACGGCATTTGATTGTTTGCTGAATTAGTACGATTCGGTCCTCGTGGTGGAAGTGCTGGAGGATTTGCATGATACAATTTTCTGAATCTAACTTGGTGACCTATAGCGTAGTTAGATCTACAATATTGGTTCTTTAATTTTAGGCACAGTTAGAGCGCCTGGGGGAGGTCAACAGGTTCACGAACCCCGAGGAGTCTAGGTAAGTCTCATTTGAGACCCCTTACGAATGTGTCCATAGTTTTGTCCCTATAGGTTTTCATGAGCAGAGAAAGTGCTTCTGGACTACCATCCATGCAAGCAATCTTTTTTAAAATAGGAGATAAATGAGAGTACACGGCTTGGTAAAAACCTTATACTGTATTGTTGCCTTGTGCCAGGGAAATCATCTGGTATTCCAGTGTTCCCATGTCGCGCTTATCTGCGTAGTGCATGGTTAGACAACGTGAGATACACTCATTTGTCGAGGGGGGTATTATAGGATTCTAATGCGATGTCCGCATTTCCTATAATTTTATTTCCAATGACATTTAGAATACCGAAATATTTGGGAGTACCCTTTACAGGATCGTAAAGGCGAATGATTCAGTCCACGGTCTTTTTTCAAGATCTGAACTGTCCTGGCTGCCCAGAGAAATCTCTTTAGCACCTTACTACGTCTGTGACCTTGTAGAGGTCTTCTAGATTAGCTCTATGTTGAGGATCAATGGTTTGATCAACTCCGCGAATTCTACTGAGTTTGGATTTATAATGCCTTGAATAATATCCCTTCCTTCGTTATTTAGAACTTGGTTCACTATAGATATTATCAGGTTTTGTAAGTCTAGATGAGCTTCGGGTGGATTTAAATTTGAAGCATTTGGTAGTGGTTAGTTTGGCTGGTTAAGGACTGAAGGCCTAATTAAATTGTTTTGGTTAGCCATAATTGTTAATTTTGTATTTCGGCAAATATGAAAATAGTAGATAAATTAATTTCTTATTCACTGAATATGTATTTTTTCAGAGGGAAAAATTTAAATTTTATATGCATTAATTGTAGTTTAGTAAATTCTAGTTTCTTATTCTTTTCTAACTCTTTTCTTTCTTTCGTTTTCTTATTATCTAGGTAACACATAACAAATCTTAATTCTAAACTTTCTTATGCACTAAATATTTGTTCACAAAGAAAAATTTCAATTTTGTATTTATCAATTATAGTTTAGTTCACTACTTCTACTTTCTTTTTTTTATTATATTTTTTTTCTTATTATTTTAATAACTTTTCTTTTCGAATCTTAATTCTAGACTTACAATACTAAAATATGCAGGAATTCCATTTGTCCTGATTTCTTGCGATGCTTGGTGCAGCTAGCGGTTTACGCTTCCTTTTCGTCCGTCGGTCGAGTTATCAGCTGTCGTCGGTTACTAGGGGCTCTTAATTTTTTCACCACACACTCGAGGGAGCCACAGGATTTTACGGAAATTTATTTTCGGTGAGATTAACACGCGTAAAGGGTTCGTACAAGTTAAAATGCGGAACGCGATTTTCAGAAAAAAAATATAATTTTTATTTAACACCAACTTACAACTGAACTTATTCTAAAATACAGATTTACTTTTATACCTTGGCGGACATGCATTGTTTTGGAGTTTGTTGCAGTGTCAGCGTCTGGATGAGCATGTGAATTTGTCGGTGACCCGACACCTGAGTAGTCATATTTACTTTTGCAGCCATGCGCTAGTCATTTGGATGAAGATGTGTGGGAAAATGCTTAGCACAGGAGACATGCGCTGCACTTATGTCGTTTGAAGTTATTTGTTTGTATTTCGTGGAATATTGTGTTAACTCTTCCCCTCTAAGTTCATGTGACCTCACACGATTTTTAGAAATACGGAATATTGTAAATATTGCTTTGATGGCACGGTTTTGGTGTCTGGGTTGTGATTGGTTTTATAGCCTGTTGGGGTGTTACTGTTATCCTTGTGGTTGCCGTATTGGTTCTTTGGCTGAACCTTCTGATTGCTATTAGTATGACTAACAGAACGATGAAAAATGTGTAATTAAGCCACTGGTGTAGGTTCTTTTCTGTTTTGATAAGCTGAATCTGTCTGGTGTTATTTATGTGGAGTTCTTTCTCTAGTGAAAGAATTTCTTCTATTTCTACCTCCTGAAATGATGGCTGGATGAATGGTGGAAGGGCTTTGGTGCTTGTAGCTTCTTCGGATATGTATTTCTGCTTGTTGATAACTATTGAGGCGTTGTGAAGTTGTACTAGATAGGTTCCGTTTAATGTCTGAGCTGTGTTGTTGATCTCAATCTCTCCTTGGTAGTTATTCAGTAAAATGACTCCGGTTGTTAATTCTTCTATCGCTGGTATGTGGTGACTATTTGTTGTTTTGCATGCCGCCTTTTGGCTTCTTAACAATCTTGGGATACATTGATCTTTACTTATATCTAACAAATTTTGTTTCTTACAAATCGATATATCGTTAACTGTTTTACACTTATCTTTTATGACATAAAAAATTTCATTTTTCTTAATTATGTTTTCATATATGATTTTATTAGTTAATTTATTTCTTTTTATTGGCTTTATTAGTAATTTTTCGTAAATAGTTTCTTCGGTTTTAGGTACGCTTATAATACAAACTAGAGAGGTTACGTTTAGAGCGATTTTTACCTCTGAAAATTTAAGTGCCTGTTCTATATTAACATATGGAATATGATTACTATCTATATTACTTAAAAGAAATGTTAATTCTACTTTAGACAAGATATTTGAGCGTACAATATTACATTTCGCTAATTCTATCGCGTAGATTGTGTTAGTTATTTCCTCTTTTATTAATCTTATCTTATATTGGATGCTTAATGCTAGTTCATTTTCAAATCTTTTATCTTTTTTTATTAAGTTCTAAATTTCGTTTGTTACATTTGTGATTTCATTTATGCTTTTGTTGTATGATTTATTTATTAAAACTTGATTGTTGTTATTTTCTAGTAAACTATTCATTTTACCTTTCATTAATTCTAAGTCATAATAATCGGGATTTCCTGCGATCCATTTAATTGCAGAGCCAATGAAGTTTAAAGACCTTCTTGCTCTATGCGTTTTAATGTTATCTATTTGGTTTCTTATTTATGACAACTCGTGTTGAAGGAGTGGGAGATGTGGACTGGTTGGGATATGTTGAATTATTAGGGATTGTGTTTCGGTGACAAAATTCTCATAGGGATCTATGTCTATTACGTGAATCAGACTGTTTTGTATTCTCGCTGTTCCGGTATTAAGGGCTATAATTTTTGAATTGGAGTAGTCGGTAATTTGAACATTCGCCACTATGGCTTTTATAAAGAATCTGTGGAATAAAGAGGAAATGGGGGAAAGGGTTAGTTGCGTATGTGACTTTTATGTATTTTCCTTCCGGATTCCGTTATGATCGTGGAAGGGTGGTTTTCTTTAACTGTTTCCTTTTGATACCTTGCGGTGAGTTTGGATCCTAAACGCTTGTTATGCTTTACATAAACAGTTTGTCCTATCTCGTGATCTTTGAGTGGTTTACGTTTTTGATTATGGAAGTTAAGATCTTTATTCTGCTTACTGATAAGTCGGTCTATATTGTCTTGTCTAGATTGTTCAAACTGGTCTGGATTAGCAGAGACGTTTCTGCCATAGAAGAGTTCGATGGGCTTCCTCTTCGTTGTGGAATTGAATACTGGAATTATATTCATATACAGATCTTTCTATTAGTTCTTCGAAAGATCGATGTATGCCATCAGTTTTCAAGCATCGCATAATCTCTGATAAGGTCGAATGGAATCGTTCGACTTGGCCGTTTATTTCGCTCTTATAAGAAGGGGTTTTATATATTGAAATATTAAGCTGGTCTTCCATCATAAAGGTAATGGAAGCTGAGTTAAGGGACTTTTCGTTGTCTAATACGACGCATTTTGGGATACCGAAAAAAGAAGTTCTCTTAGTGGTTTCCTTATATCCTCTATGGATTTAGACTTTAGCAATTTAATCTGTACGAATTTAGTAAGCTTACATATGACTGTGAGGACCAAGTGCCTTTCGGTTGAATAAATGTCTATGTGTAATGTATGACCGGGATATTCTGGAATAGGAGTGGGTTTCAGGATGGGATTATTTGGGTGCCTTTCATATTTATTTTCTTTGCATGTTTTACACTGTCTAACTATAGTTTTTATTTTAGAATTCATCTTTGGAAAATAGTACTTCTCAAGAATTTGAAGCCTGTTTTCTTCCGCGTTTCTATGGGCTCTCTTGTGATATTCTATTATAATATTTTCTTGGTCAGATTCATTTGGTATGTCGTCAACTTCGATTTGAGTGAACCGTATCTTGTAACTACTGAAATAGAGAGGGTATATTTGTTGGATTAGTCCCATGACGTCTTCTCTAGTTTTTATATCATTAATTACATTTGGGTTTAGAAATCTCTTGAAAATGCCAATAATATTTTCTTTTGTATAGCATGGTTCTGTGAATTCGTGTTTCCAATAAGAGGGAAAAGGTTTTCGGAGTTGATATTCAGTTTTATTGCCAATGTTAAGTATAATTTGTGTTTTGAATACGTTTAGGGGAGTTTCAACAGAGGGAATTAAATGGTGAGAAGAACTTTCGTCGCTGTGCTGTGTAATACTCAATGAATTAATAGCCGTTTTTTGTGGTGGCCTAGATAAAGCATCAGCAACAATGTTTGCTTTTCCGGTTTTGTAAAATAGTTCGTGATTATACTCTTCTAGAATCGTTTTCCATCTCTTCATTTTCGAGTTGTTGTTCTTATTACTTATGGCATAGGTTAGTGGTTGATGGTCTGTATAAATCCTAACCTTCCTAGAGCCATATAAGAAATTTCTCAACGAATTCAGTGCCCATATTATGGCAAGCATCTCTTTCTCGTTAGCTGCGTAGGCTTCTTCGGTGCTGCTAAGTGTGCGCGAAAGAAATGTTATTGGTCGGTTCTTTTGGGAGAGGACTGCACCTATTGCGTACTGTGACGCGTCGGTCGTAAGTTCAAAATCGTCTTCTAAATTGGGATAGGCAAGTATGACTTTTTTTGATATCAGGGCATTCTTTATGTTTGCGAAGGCTTGTAATGCCTCTTTATTTAATTGGATAGGTACCTTCTTAGACATGTTTTTCGAAATGCGCCCCTCTTCTCCTCTTAAGAGACAGGTTAGGAGATTGGCTATTTTAGCGAAGTTGCAAATGAAGCGTCTGTAGTAGCCTGCTAATCCAAGGAATGATCTTAAGTCCTTGAGGTTTTCTGGGGGTGGAAAGTTAACAATGGCTTTAACTTTCTCAGGATTAGTTTTAATTCCTTCGTCGGAGACTATGAAGCCAAGAAATTCTACAGACTTTCGAAGAAATTCGCATTTATCGACCTGTACCTTCATATTAGCTCTTTCTAAAGTTTCGAAAATGAGAGAGATATTTTTGAAATGTTCATCTACGGTTTTAGAGAAGATTATAATATCATCGATGTATACGTAGCAACGTGTACCTATGTGCCTTCTGAGAATATCGTCCAGAGCTCGTTGGAATATCGAGGGGGCGTTTTTGAGCCCAAAGGGGAGTCGTGTAAACTCGTACTTTCCGTGGTTTACGGAGAAAGCTGTTTTTTCCACATCGCATTCCCTTAAGGGTATTTGGTGGAATCCACTTTTTAAATCGATAATTGTAAACCATTTATTTTTTCCAAGGTTGGCTAAAACCTCGTTGATCTCTGGGATTGGATATCTATCGGCGATTGTTACTGCGTTCAGCTTCCGATAATCGATAACCAACCTGTACTTCTTTTCTCCAGAAGCGTCAAGTTTCTTGGGTACTACCCAAACTGGAGCATTGTAAGGTGACCGTGAAGGTCTTATAATACCGTCGTTCAAAAGTTTTTGTATTTCTTCTTCTACTATGGGTTTTAATGCCATGGGATAGGGATACGATTTAGAATACACAGGGTCGCTACTTGATGTTCGTATTTCGCCCTTTACTACAGTGGAGCTGTGAGCTTTTCGTTGGGCTTAGAGAAAAGGTTTGGATGTCGTCTTAAAACGTGATCTAGTTTTGCTACTTGGGTTTCATCGAGTTGAGAGGATCTGACAGTTATGTTGTTTACTGAATCTGATAGGAGTTGCTTTATAGGGATTCTTATTTTGTTAAGCAGAATCATGCAGCTTTCTGCGGTGTATATGATTGACTGTAAGTCTTTAAGACTGTCGTTACCAATGATCCCGTGGATAGCCTTTAATTCGGGTAAGATGAAGAATTTGAGGGAAGGGTACTGAGGACCGAAAAGATTTAGCGTGGCATGGTGCGTAATTTTGGTATTACCACATACAGAGTTTACTAGGAATGGGGTTTTATTTAAAGAGGAGTATTCAACACAGCCGGGTTGTATATAGTTTTTGTTACTACCTGTATCGACTAAAAACTTTAAGATATTTCCACTCTTCGTTCTGTACTCGAAATACGGAAACGAAGAGCTTATTGGCCTAAAAAATTTAGGTTTTGGAAATTTTGTTCCAAATGTTGCGATTCTTCAGTAAAAATGTCAGGTTGTTGATAGTGTTGTGGGCCTGGTTGTTGATATTGTTGTGGGTCCGGTTGTTGATATTGTTGCGGGTCATAGCTGGCACAGGTTCCATTGTAGTTGTTCATGTAATCGATGGTTGCGATGTAATCAGCAAGTGTCTGATCTTGGTTCGTGACTTTTTCTTCTGTTGCTTGATTATGCTCAGCTACTTCCTGAGTGGGATTAGGCGATGAAGTCGTGGTATGGAACATTCTCTGTATCTTGTTGGGTACTGGTGCTTGCGGGGGTAGATTTTGTCTCTTCTGTGTAAACTTAGGGTGATTCTGGTAGTTCACAGCGTTTGTCCTCATAGAGGTATCCATAGGTTCAGCTGGGGGTTGAGGTTTCTGTGGCAATGGAATGAATTGCCTGGGTTGGTTGTATTGGTAGGGGTAATTTTGAGGTTGCTGACTTTAAAATGGTACAAAATATCCTTGGTTCCTAAAGAACTGGTTTCGTAATTGGTGGGGATTTGCGTTTGGCTTAGGTGGCCGTTGTGGTGGAACATGTGGGTAAGATGGGAATTGGAATCTTGGAAAGAATTGTGGTGGATACTGATTTGGATGGGTTTTTCGAGGTGGAACTGGAGGTGAGAAGTTTTGTTCGAGTCTACGAGCTGTGTTATTATTATGCGTCGCATACTGTGTCCTATAGTTAATGTTTTGTAGTTTGAGGCAGAGATGCAGAGCCTGCGGAAGGTCTGCGGGTTCTCTCATGCCCAAAAGTCTCGGCAAATCGCCTTTAAGACCTCGAACGAATGTATCGAGGGCCTTGTCTCGATAAGTTCGAACCATTACGTTCATTGCGTCTGTTCCAATGTCCATACTCGCAATTTTATTGAGGATGAGGGATAGATGGTGGTACACCGTTTGATAAAATCCTTCAATGGGTTCGTTACCTTGTACCAAGCAAGTCATTTGGTATTCTAAGGTTCCGAGATCTCGCTTATCCGCGTAATGCAAGGTAAGACATCGCGAGATCCTTTCCCAGTTGAGGGGTGTATTGTAAGACTCCAAAGCCACATCGACTTGGCCTACAATCTTATTACGGATCACCGTTAGGATCCCGTAATACTTTGGCGTGCCCCTGAGAGAATCGTAGATTCTCAGAATACGTTCGACGCTTTTCTTCCATGAACTGTACGAGTATTCTCCGGGCTGTCCAGAGAATTCCCTTAGACTGCGGACAACATCCGGGATCTTGTCCATATCAGCTAAGTTAGCTCTTTGATCTTCGTTGATGAGTTGATCAGTTTCGGAATTATTGTCTGCCAATGGATTAAGCAAGTTATGAATTAGACGAGGACATTCCCTACTTATGACATCAATTACAAGCTGTTTGATTTGACTTTGTAATTGGTCCATTTCATTGTGACCTTGAGCCTGAGCTTGAGATTGGTCTTGGTTTCCAACATTGGCCAATCTTGGTGGCCGAACCAAATTTTTGCTTCTAGACATAGCGAGTAATGAGACAGGGGGTAACAAATGGGGGGAAACGGGCGTCACGAGTTGAATTTAATGGATTTTAAAATGAAAGATATGGAAAATATATGGAAAAGATATGGAAAAATAAGTTTGTAGCAATTAAATATTAGCTTGATTATTCCCGATATGTTTTTATAAAGAGGAGAAAAATTATATTTATCTTAATATTCTAAGTTGTAATTTAAATTTTAGTTTAAGTTTTCACTTGCGTTATGCTTTATTATTTCTTTCTTTGATAAAAATCTTAGTTTCGACCTATGGTCTTTGGTAACTTGAATCAATTGAAATCTAGTGTGGGCCCTTGGCCTTTATTTTCTCACTTAGTTTAAATTAAATAGTATTCAAAATCTTAGGTTAGACCTATGGTCTTTATATTTTCACGTAGTTAATTATTATTTGGATTTTTCTTATTTTTAACACTTATAACTTAAAATCTTAACTCTATTCTTACATTAAGATGAGCTGCATCGGGAAGTGGCTGTTTTTGTCTAAAAACTCCTGTTTGTGAAGCTGTGCTGGACTACTTAGGGGCCTCGTTCTTCCTCGTAGTTGGCGTAAAACTTTTTTTTCACTCACGTCCGATTTTTTTATCTTTAACAAATTTATTTTTATTTTAACGAAACCGTGGCGCAATGGCGAATGACTACACGGGACACTAACACGCTTTGCAACTTTTACAAATAAAAACCACGGTCCCTGCTCGGGCGCCAGTTAAAATGCGGAACGCGATTTTCAGAAAAAAAATATAATTTTTATTTAACACCAACTTACAACTGAACTTATTCTAAAATACAGATTTACTTTTATACCTTGGCGGACATGCATTGTTTTGGAGTTTGTTGCAGCGGCAGCGTCTGGATGAGCATGTGAATTTGTCGGTGACCCGACACCTGAGTAGTCATATTTACTTTTGCAGCCATGCGCTGGTCATTTGGATGTAGATGTGTGGGAAAATGCTTAGCACAGCAGACATGCGCTGCACTTATGTCGTTTGAAGTTATTTGTTTGTATTTCGTGGAATATTGTGTTAACTTACATATGTACTACTTAAAGACTTTCATGAACGACACTTTTTGCGAGACTAAGCACTACTTGAGGACCGTTACACCGAACCGATTATACTGTGGTCCCTGCTCGGGCGTCAGTTTAATTATTAAGTACAATTTTGTTAACAAAATTTGAACTTGATTATTCGAGGTTCCACTTAGAACTATACTAACAACGTTTCTGATAATAAAAATTATACCTAGGTAGAAATTTAGATGTGGGAACGAATGCAAATTCTATTTCTCACGTCGTTGCAATTTGTACAGTAGGTGCAGTTTTGTTGCACCTACTGGAAGCTTAAGATTGGGTTGCGCAGGTGTTCCAATTATGTAGTGATATGTGATGCTATTGTTTGTTTGCCAGTTTTACCAAATAATGCGCCTAGTTGTCGTTAAATTATATAGTGCATGACATTTTTCATGTATTGAAAAAAAAAATTCATTCAATGCATATGTAGGTGTGTAGTTGTCAGTCGCCTGTCTGACATTTGTTGACATACCGTTAGCGCAGCGACAAAATAGGGTGAGCGGCTAAACCCCACGAAAAGGGAAATAAAATTCCTTAGACGTAGACATAGACGCTCGTCTGACAGTTATTAACATATTGTTTATATTTGGTAGTAGATTTTTGTTAATAAATTTTATTTGAATTCAGAAAAAAAAATTTGAATTTTTTAAGAAAATAGCTATAGACCATCTTTTTATTTTTTTATAAGATAAAAATTGCGACATCGAATCATATTTTTGTTATCCGGAATATGATGTCCGCGCAGGTCCTTCACATCTTCCTTTGAACAACAATTGCATATATGTACTCGTATATTCGCCCGTTGCTTATTTGGTTTCTATAAAATATTTTTTGAAAACAAAACTATCTTCTCTAAAAAAATACTGAAAAAACTGAGACCGTCATTCTATGATGCTTATGATGATTATTTAGCTTATAGAGCACTTTCATAGTCCTCTTCCTTTGAGAATAGGTTACTTTGCGGTTACAAATCCGTAAAAAAATGCAAGGCTTATTATCAAATTCCTTTTCAGGAGCTATTCTCTTGATTCTAAATTGATTTTGTTTACCTTGTACCCTTTTGTTTTTTCAACATTTCGAGACTACAATACTTGCCAGGATTTCTAATACGTTTTCCAATATCTGACGAATTGAGATAAAATGATGTATCACTATCAATTTCACTGTTTTCTATTTCCTTCAATATTTTTATTTATTTTTACGCTTACAATAAATCCTTTTTATTATTACAAAAGCTGAAAGTTAAGGCAATTAGTAAAGAAAAAACTACAATGTATATTTAATTATTAACGTAGATATTTAAAACGCAAAACTCACCAAATGTACGTTCTTACCAGATCTGCACATAGAACGCGTGAAAATTTGAGAGTGAAATCGGTTATTATAGTATTATTCAAAGGCCAAGAGAAGAAACAGCTATAATAAATTTGTTGTTTTTAAGTGCTACCAACGGATTTCGCAAGAAGAAGTATCATTTAGCTTTTACTTAAAAGTTTCTGTAAAAAAGTGGACTTATTCACAATGGCTTCTGAAATTGTTATATGATACATCAGATTTAAAAGCTATAAAACAAAGGGCTCTCTGGCCTAGAAAAATTAAAGAAACACGTAAATGCCACGTAATAACTACAAGGAATGTAGTAATTTACAAAAATCGCATTGGCTTCTGAGCGATTCATATGTACTTCTGCGTACGTTAATATTCTTTTGCTTTATGTCTTTTTTGTCATCGCATTTTTTTCGGTTCTTATATTCTTGGATTTCATTCATAAGACTGTTATTATATTAGCCTGCGGTAAATTTTGGACATTGTAGGCAACAGCATGAATCCTACCTTAATATGATGCCCTGATGACAACGATTTAAAATATGCCTATCTGGAAGCGCATAATGGCAGTTGATAGACCAAGAGCCCGCAGTAAATTTTGGACGTGATAGGCAACCGCATGAATTCTACCTTAATATGTTGCTCTGATGCCAAATATTTCAAATATGCCCGTCTGGCGGCACATAATGGCAGCTATTATTCACTATTATTCAAAACAGGAATAATTCGTGCAACCAATTGAAACTATTAGAAACAATAGAGTATGACTCCCTCAGTTCGAATTCATGTACCCAAGATGTTTTAGGGGTAGCCAAGACTCTGTCAGGTGCAGCGGAAGTGCGTAAGAATCCCAAATCTTGAATAATTAATGCAACTGCATCAATTTTCTTGAAGCATAGAACATTATAACATGAATACAAATATGAAGGTCCAAGACGTTTTGGGTGTCGTTAAGGGCTTGCCAGACGAAGTCAAAATATTGACAAAATGAAATATTTAGAATAATCGATTCAACCATATAATTCTTTTTTCAGAACTTAGAGCTCAACCCCCTGATTATAAATATATAACTCCAAGACGTGTTACTTGTCATTATCATCTGCTGTGGGGTACGCACACGCCGTGAACTAATCGTTTGTTTATTTATCATTTTTTTTATAATGTCTTGTTATAACTGTGGAAGTAAAGTGGAGCGGTCTCAGCTCAAGGTTGTCTGTAGTGACTGCAAAAACTTTTATTATGCAGCATGCGTAAATATAATGTCCGCCGATATCGATTTTATGAAAAAAGCAAGTAAACTCTGGTAATGTGCAAGTTGTGTTTCTAATACTCGTAGTAGGCGTGAATCTTTGTCAGGTGAAGCATCTGTTTGTGTTTCTAGTGTTATCAGAAATCCACATAAAGTTAACATCGACGAAACCATCTACCCTACCACCTCTAATGCAGAAATACTACAAAAGGGCAACATAACACTTCATATTATTTACACCGAACTACTCGAGGTGAAAGAAATACAAAAAAGACAAATATAAGAATTACAAATAAAAAACAACGAGTGTAGTAAAAAAATACATCATTTGCAAAATAAAGTAAATATTCTTGAACAACAACTGCATGCAAATGCTGTACAGATTCTTAACGTTCCAACAGAAAGCAATGAAAAAAACGGATATTGATATGGCTTTAAAGGTCTTTCGTGATGGGCTTCATCTCGATATCCCAAAGGAAGACATTGACCTTTGTCATAGCAAAACAATAAGTAAGAGACAAATGCAACTATCCAACAACAACAAAGAAGACGAACATTTGTCTCTCATCAATGCAATGGAAGAGAAAAAAAAACAACAAAATTAACAACAACACTCCTGCACGAACGGAAGACAGGAGAAAATGTATTTGAATGACAGCCTAACACAACAAATACTTCAACTTTTTAACTTGGCACGAACACAGAGGAAACTAAAAGGGTTCTCGTATGTATGGACTAAAAACGTAACAATTTACATGGAGAAGAAGGAGGGTGAAAATGCTATAAGAATTATGTACTTGTGCTGCAGATTTAGATAAAATATAAGTAATTGTAATCTTGATCCGAGTTTAGTCCCTACTGTATGTGATAATATAGTCAAATCACCTTCTTAAGTCAATTGTCTGTTTGTTTACATCAAAACATTCGAAGTTGTAGAAAAAAATTTTCCATTTTTGTAGCCATCTGCAGGCTCTCGTAAATTTACCAGTTGTTATTGTTCTAATCGAAATTTGGATACACAAAAATGAATTAGATCAGTATAATATTCCAGGCTTTATTCCGTTGGCAAATTGCAATGAAAAATACTCTGCCGGTGGTGTAATGGTATTTGTAAAAAATGGTTAATTTCAATAGCCAAAATTATACAATGTTGTGTTTCTATAGACTTCATGAATTTAGTAATGTGTCTTTATTGATGCGATAAAAACCTAATTTTGATAGGTGATATAAACATTGACTTATTGAATCATTTTGAAAAAGATACTGAAAATTATTTGTATCTAATAGCATCTCATGGTCTGAGGAGTTTTATTAACGAACCAACACGCGAATATCGTACAATAAAAACTTGTAGTGACCATATCTTCATACCTCTTCACAAAAATAATAAAAAACTTTTTTCAGGGAAAAGTACATGATCTTAGATTAACTTTATTGCCTCATTACTCTTTGTTCTGCTCCAAATAACATATTAAAATATACTATAAAATCCATTAAGCATAAGGTAATCATTGACTTTTCTCTACTAAACGAAAAATTATTATATGAAACATGGGACAAAGTCTTATTAGAATTAAATCCTTATTTATGATGTGTTCCTCAAAGCTTTGAAAGGCCATATACTATAAAAGATTCTTCTTATGCATCCAATCATAGTTTAAAAAAAAAATTTTCCTGAAACTTTGGGTGAATCACAGACTATTAAGGCTGATTAAAAGAAAAAATAACTTAGCTCAAAAACATAACAGAGATCCTCAAAATGCTAATTTAAAAACAAGTTATGGTGTTTTTTGATAAAAAAATTGTGAAAAGCTTAAGCCAACATTGGAAAGTCCAACTTCCTGCAATTGTTCTTCATCATCAGCGCGATTTTACCAGCCGGATAGTTTTGTATTTCAGGAATTTTCTTCTTGGAAAATTTATACCATAGGTCTATCTTATCCTTGAAAAAATCAAATTCCGGCACAAGCGATGAAATATCTAGTTTTCTACTTAAAAAATTGCCTTAAATATTGTTGACATACTTAAATAGTTATTCAATCTTAGTGTTCTAAAAGTCTGCTCTCCTAGCCAGCTTAAATGCGCTGAAGTAATACCTTTCTCCAAAAAAGGTTCAAAAGATAATATTTCGAATTATAGACCTATATACCTTTTGTCTACGTTTTCTAAAATTTTTGAAAAGTTGATTAAGTCACGAGTCTTATCATTTTAAAATCGAAATAATAGTATGAAATAATTTAGCGTGAATCAATTCGGATTTAGGAACGGAAAGTCAACTGATGATGCCATTTTAAGACTTTGTACTCAGCTTCATGAGGGCATTAACTGTAGCAAATCTACAATGATTCTCTTTGTTGATATGACTACAGCGTTTGACATGGTCGATCATGATTTGCTCCTATACATACTGAATACCATTGCTTTAAGAGGAATAATAATAAATGGTTCTGTTCTTTTTTGTAAAAGGAAAGGAACAAAAAGTTAAATTAAATCACATTCTTAGTGAATCCTTAAAAATGGTGTTCCCCAGGGTTTCGTTCTCGGTCCCTTGTTATTTTTAATTTACATAAATTCTATATTCAACTTGAAATTAAAAGGGACCCCTACTGCCTTTGCAGGCGTTATTGCTTTTACTTATCAATTTGAAACAGACCTAGAAACCGTTGTAAAAATCTCAGAAGATTTGAAAACACTAAGACTCTTGTTTACGGAGCACAAACTTATCATTAGTGATAAAACTAAACTTACGAGTATGTCCTTTAAATTGTCTGGTAATGTCTTGCATGATTACAATCTTTCTTTTCATACACATGATTGTAAAAGGTTCAGCATACCAATACATAGCTGCGGAAAAAGTAACTTCAATGACAGCCATCCATGTTCATTGAATTGCTTTAAAATTGAAGAAATGAAAAAATTTAAATATTTAGATGTTTTGATTGATTTAAAATTCAATTCGAAAGATCACATTCAAAACATAAAACATATATGCTATTGGTCTTACGAACAATGTATCACCTCAAACAATTTTGTTCGAAAGAAGTTTTGAAAAAAATTTATTATGGTTTAGCGCAGTCTAGGTAGGTACGGTATTGTAAGTTGGGGGGATTCGTATTTTAGCTTCTACATACAGCTGTTGGTAGCCCAAAAACATCTGATACGAATTATTTGCAAGACACCTTTACGTATTTAAAGACACCTTTACGTATTTAAAGTACTAAGAGAATTTTATAGGCAAAGCGGAAATATTCGAATCAGATATTCTCTTTTTTTTAATCTAAGAGTGAACAATTTGCATTTGGCGTACCCTCCAACTACCTAAAAAGACCATTTTTTACATTTCTATACCGCTACAGCTCCCAAATTGTTTAATATTCTACCATTTTCGGTTCGTTTAACATCTACTTTTATATTATTTTCAAAAAAGGTTAAAGATTGGTTATTAACCATTGATTTTAATAATATAAAATCCTCGTTTAGAACAACTACTCGTACATGATTATCAGCGCAAGTCATTCATATATTTTATACTTAATATACTTTTTAAAACCTGAATATGTTAAAATTTTTAATTTTTACTTACTTTGTATATGTATACATATTTTTATTTTTATTTTTATTTTTTCTTTAACTTTTTCATTGTAATGGATTCAGATTTAACTATTGTTACCACATCAATTGCGGAAAGTTAAGAGTTCTCAAAAGGTCCTTTATTCTTTTACTGTTTTGAATTGGCAGAAAATCGTATGTTCCTTTTTCTTTGCACAAAAATAAAAAGGTATTACATACATATATACAATAAGTGAAGAGCCTTGGTCCAAACCAGATTGTTTCTATTTTAATTTTAATTCTGTTCTAATATGCAAAGAGGTCTTCATATTTTACCATTACTGCACTTTAGCGTAAAAAAGTTTAGAAAAATTTTGTTTGAGAATTATTTCGTTTTTCACGGAATAATATTTAATGCTTGTAATAGAATTCACTTTATTTATAAACTACAACAAAAATTACATTAAGTTAGTATGAACTTGGTCCAGAGTGACAGGATAACACAGACATAGGCTATAAAATACAGCTTTTAATGTTTCGGATAAGGCCATGAGTTCAACAGCCATAAGGTGATTGCATATTTTCAAGTACAAAATATTTGCTTGGAACACCAGACATTATTAGACATATTTTGTTCCAAAAAAATGCATTCAAATGCATTTAGTATTATATTTGTTTTTTGGCAGGTATTGCGCTGCTTCACAACTACCCACAACAGTTATGATAGGTTGATTATTTATAAATACCCACACGCTTGACTTTGCGAGCACTTTCGTCTGCAAAGTGTTAGCATGACATTCGTGCATGATCTTACTGCATTACGGGTAGAAAAATGCGAACGTAATTCTTGTGTTATAGAGACGCGATATTTATCGCCCTCGATCCATCATTTAATTAAATCAAAGTCAATAATGGAAATATAAACAGTTTTTAAATATATACTCAATACCCGATTCTGCGCCAACGCCTCTTTTAATGGATATAATAAATATAATAGTCTATTATTGACTAGCATCTCTCTATATTTCTTTTAATCCTCAAATGTTTTTATAACATTTTACAATAATAATTACATGACAGATTACCGGCAAAGCTAAATTCTTATCTGCAGGTGGTCACTAACAATAATTATAGATTTAATTTTGAGGTGATTAAATAATCACATATAATGACAGAGTTTAAGTGTTAGATTTATGTTTCAATAATTTAAATTCAAGTTGTGTTTTTTTTGATTAATGAAATCCAATATAAATTATATGACTGCTGTACAAATAACAATTCAATAAAATATTTTTTAATTTCACTTTTTCGGTTTTAAAATTTCGAATGTTATAACATATGTTGAGGAATTTAATTTATCGTTTTTGGAACTTCATAATGCAGTTCTCATATCAGTTTCCGGAACTTCTAGCATTCGCTGGGCCCGTCTTAGGGAGCTTGGCTGTATCGTATTGGCTGCAGAAACCTTTGGTCATACATTTAAAGAAGAAGATTTGTCAAGTGGAATAAGACACTGATATCTAGACATTTTAGAGACGAGTTAACTTGTCTAAAAGATTTTAAAAGGCGATGTTATCTCTAAGGGTTTTCGATACTGTTCCATAGGCGAGGATCCTATATCTAATTCTTGATTCTGAAAGCGAGTAGTACACTTGCTTTTGCACTTCCAAATATGAATACAGTTTAAGATATACTCGTACCAATGCAAAAAGAGTGCTCTTAAGTCAAAGACGGAGTGCATTAACGTGCTCCCCCCGCAGCATCAAATTATTATCAATCTTATCTCAGAGATATTTTATAGATTTAACAATTGCGTTGTTGGTAACTGAGATTGAAGAGAAGTCATTTCTGTGACATATATTGAACATTTCTGCTCACTATAATGGAATACGAATGTGCATGATCGGTGTTTTGTTCGCGTTTATTACCAGTCCTTTATCGGGGTACCGTTTCGAAATGGTGTTGAATTCATTCTCTACTATGTTCACAGCAGAGTTGAAATATCTATGTTCAATCATATTTGCTATGTCATCGGCTAAGCGTAATCAGTAAATTTTCTGAATAAACGCATTATCGGTAATATAAATAGAAACGGACGTAGTTTCGAGCCTGTGCTACGCCATATAAGTTTCTTTTATAATCTCCGATACTTTGACTTGAAGAGTTTTATCGGTGAAACATCTGCTTAACCAGTTCGACATTACTCATCTTAAAACCAAATTGTTAACAGATTGTTGTAAAAATGCAAATTGAATTAACGTTGTACTACTCTATAGCCAAAATATAGGAAAATATATTACCTTATTGCCAACTGCATACAAAAAAAAAGATAAATCACGAACCATTATTTAACTTTAGTCATTTAAGTAACTATTTCCTGAATCTTTGCTAGATACTTTATGTTAAATTGAGAGAGAATCTGCTAAATTGGGTTAAGCAGTAAATGATGATGAAATTATGCTTTTCTTATTAACATAAAAAAAACCCTAAACTAACGAAGTTATCATTTGAAGTTGATACCAGTAATGACAAGAATACCAGTAATACCAGAAGTCCAAGAAATAACAAGAACTCTTGTCAATCGCTGATTCTTTTTCCCAAGGAAGCAAGGCCCTATCAAGGGCGACCAAGGTAATTTTGTTTAAGACTCTTATCATAGCCAAGTTATTGATAGTTTCTTTTATGTTTCCGTTTGAGTTTATTGAGATAACATGTCTAACTGGTAACTTGTCAATAAAATCTATTCTACCTATACATTTTTTGATTTTGCATGCAAAGTGCATGGATTTGACCTCAAAAAACTTATATAATGAAACTGCAATTAGCTGGTTACCGATATGGTAACTTGGCCTCTGGCCTCAACTAACAAGCCTCTCCAGTTAGTGTGCTCTTTAACTAACTGCCTCTAGTTGCACACTCCAAGTCGGTTGAGGTCCCTTATACTTGTGCGCGCCATCTAAGGTGAGGTCCTCTTCTCTTCCGGGTTATATTTGAAGGCCCTGCGGGCCGGAGCATTGGCGTTCAATCGGTCTATATGTTCTAGTCATCTCAGGCGACTGATGATAGTTTTCAGACTAGGTCGATGTCTCTGTATACCTTATATAGTATAATTCGTCGTTGAATCCTCTTCTCCAAAGCCCGAAAATGGGAACGGGACCGAATATTTTTCGAATTTTTCTTTCGAAACGACTGAGTATATTTTCATTCATAGCATAACCAAGGTAGACAAAGTCCTTTACTACTTCAAAATTATAGCGAATATATAGTCCAAATCGTCAATGTTGTGTGTCCCTTCTTGTTGACAGTATACAAGTATTTACCGCTAAACTTATTTTGGCTACTTCTATTTCACGCATCGGTAACAGCCCGCTGAATTCTCCCAATTATGTCGATATCATCGGTGAACGCTAGTAGTTACTAGTCTTCTTGCCCTGAAATATATTTTTTACCTGTTGGTAAAACTTCCGTACGTTATTCCTGGAGTATAACCTCTCAATATCTCTGATCGTGAACTTCTCGTCCCCTGTTTTCTTCTTCTGTAAAAGCCGATGTTCTTCTCGTCTCTTCTGGTAGTATAACTCACGAGCAGCTCTCGTCCTTCGTCACAGGGCCGCTTTGTAAGCTTCTTGTTTAGCTGCCGGCATTTCTTGGTGGTGGTCGGGTGAAATCCAGCACCCCAGCTGCGGCGTCTCTGATGACATGTTGACATTGTTAACACTGGTCTTCCGTATTTGACGCTGGCAGCATAGGCGATGTTGAGAGATTTCGGAATACGCCTTCGGCGAAGATACTACGGGTCTCTTGCGATTACATCTTTTCTACGTTATAAATTCTCACGCTAGTTCTGCTTTGTTGTGGATCTTGGGAAATCCGCATTCGCTTCTTGGCCGCAACAAGGTGGTAATCCGAGACAATATTGCATGCCCGAACGTTATGCTTACCAAATGTCCCACCAAAGATGTCCTCCTTTCCACTGGGAGGTAAAGTAAGGACTTCGCTATGAACTTGATTGTTGCGCTGCTGACCCAATCCAAGTTATAGAACACTCAGCAGTTTCCCGATCAATCGCCGTGCATCCCCCCATTGATCAGCTTCGGAAAATTAAGTAGGAGAAGAAAAATACTTTGTGTCTCATGCATATATTATCTACACTCTATTCGATACACTGTCATTTATACAATATATTGGTCAGGAAAATGTAGCGTTCAAAAGTTTGCGGAAATCTCAGTCATACTAGTATGACTAGGTTGGCAGATTTTAAAATACTCCACAAAATATTTGAATTACATATACGAGTATATATATACACATAAAATATCAACATTGTGTCTGTTAAGAGAGTAATAGAGAAATCGTAGCACCCGGTTTATCATCTACGTTCATTGTCCAGATACCATAGCTACCCATATCTTTTCAGAAACATACGAGTATATACACTTTTACGGATTTATTTCAATTGAAATGAAACGCGTAGGGCATAGAAATATATTCATATTATAATCATCTCATTAACACTTTCAAGCTTGTTTCGCCGCAAAATTATAATTGTAAATGCAGTATACATATTTCACTTAGTTTGTGTGCTGAGTGGAAAACATGAAAACCGTTATACCGCACCATAAATGAAGTCACAGCTTTAGTCGTGGAAAAATAATAAGCAGCCCACGGTATCTTCCTATAAACGCGTGATGATGCATGAACTAAAGTGCCCCATACGCACAAATTTTACGACAATTTGTAGTAGGTACGAGTATGTTATGCGCTGATTTAGCAAATGCGGAAAGGGTCTGCCCTTGCCAAACAAACAAATATCCTGTATGGACTTTTATGGCTACCATAAAAGCTATGGACGTTAGGGTGTCCCAGGCTATAAGGGTTAAATTTTTTTTTTTAGATAGAGATACGCATACCTTTTTTTTTTTTTCTATTTGACCCAGATAAGTGAAATATCAAATATTATTGCGATCGGATGACGATAACCCGTGCCGACTTAACGCCAAAATCTAAACATAAAAATTAGTATGGAGCAATGGAGGGAAAAGCAAAACTCATTTATTTTTGAAATAAGGCATCCGGTATTGGACTTTATTATTATATTAATTGTTGAAAGTAGGTTAATTATTTATTAATTTTCTTTTTAATGTTTGTTTTTTACAGTCAGGATACTTTTGTCGATGTTCTTGTACGCAACGAAATAAAAATTGCTTTTGCTCCTCTTGAACAGTTAGCAGGCCGTGAAAATCTTGCATCAACTTGACTGCTCTTTCAGCAGAGTCATTAACTGCTTTCAGTTTTAATAGCTTGCTTTTAGCATGTTGGTACGAAGCATTTTTAAGCCACAAGGAGGGGCACTCGTGGAGAAAAGCACCATCAATTTTCAATCGACTAAATAAGGACTTGCTTTTGACTGAAACAAAGTCATCGATGTTTTTTTCTGAAAACAAAAAAAGGAGGATTATTGATATAATTTTTTAGTTATGTAAATAAAAAAGTTAAAAAAAACAAACTTAATTTTCAAACTTACCATAAAGTCTGCCACAAAGTTCTTCTTTCGATGGAATGTAGCATTTACCATAGGCAGATGGATATTCTTTGGCTAAGTTAGCAACCATTTTGACTTTCATTTCTTGGCTTACATCATCATCGAATAGAGACAAGATAGACACTTCGTCTGTCAAATACCACAAATGCAAGCAAAACTTCTGTAATGCTGCTTTCGAGATGCTTTCATCTATTGTTTCATAAAATTTTATAGCTTTCAGAAAACACAAATCCTGGTAAGGTGCTTTTACTGCTAAAATGCATTGCAACCAAGGCCTAACGTATATTGTCACGATGAACAGGCAGACGTCTAACAGAGCTTCTTTATCTTTGTTAGAAATTCTTAATTGATCACCAAGTAACGATATTTTTAATGAGTAAATCGCTCTCGCCATCCATCGAGCTTGGTGCATCGCACCTGGAGGCCGGATCTTAAATTTTTTTTCTGCATCGCCGCCAAGAAATATTATTGAAAGTTCGATTAACTCTCTGTAATCATCCCTAGTAATTTCTTTAGTTAATTCAATTTGGTAAAAATCGATAAGTCTGTTGATCTCAGAAATATTCAAACATGATAGCTTTTCTGTACAGCTCTGTATTTTCTCGGGATCGACATTCTTCCAGTTCTCTCGAAATTTCTTGAACATTGGAATGTCTGGGCTTGTGGTAACTTGGCAGATTTTTGCTTCAAACACGCTTTTTAGTACTAATTCGTAGACGTGATGGCGGCAAGCAAAAATAATCATTTCCCTGCCTAGTTTCTGTTCGAGAAGTACACAAGTACCATTGATTCGACCAGTATTTGAAGCAGTCGTATCACAACACAAAATCTGCACTTTATCCTCAAGATTCCAATCAATTATATCATTCCAAAGTACCTGGGCCTGTTCCTTTCCTGTAGAGTTATCCAACTTTGGTACAGCGATAAGTTGTTCTTTATCGTCAAACGTTATAACTATCGGCAGACGTTCTTCCTTAGATTTGCGTGAATCTAAAGCCGGCAAAAGTTTACCATCCCAGTGGAGTGTTACAATATCCGGAACCTGGTTTTGAAAATTAACCTTTATGGCTTCCGCTCGCTCTTTTCGCTTTTCCGTACGAACCCTTTGAATAGTGGACTTGCTTATAGGAAATTCGTCTGTGTTATGTCCAAGAGCTTCAATAGTTGCTTCAATAATAAACACAGCATCTCTCACACTCAATTGACACCGATCTAATGCTGCCACTAATTTTGGAGTGATAAAATTCTTCCTCATAACAGTTTTATTTATACTGGATTCTGTTTTGGTTAGGTTTGGCAAAATTTCCTGTAAATCCATCAATTCTGAATCAGACGACAAACTTTCTTGTAGCGGGTCATAAGATGATGTTGAAGGAGCTAAGGATGAAAAATATTTAGCACGTCGTTTTTGCTCCTCGACGTCTCTAAGGTGCGCTCTTTCTTCTTTGTGTGTTTGTTTTTGGTCAACTCCGGCTAAATGACCAGGTCGGCCTGGTTCTCTTTGGCGCTGCAAAAAAATCCTATCTTCATCTATCTTTATTAATTGAAGTGCATCCGCATGTGCAATGTCAAACAAATTGTTTAAGTTTGTAACAAACTCATGTCGACGCTGCTCAAACACGTTTTTTGTTTTGTTTGCATTTTTTTGCAAATTTCTCCAAACTTGATACAATGTAATTAATTTTTTAACACAATTAGGTAGAGATCTTGTCGGGATACGGGCCTTTTCCCAATAAATAATGCACTCACGAATAGTAAGATTTGCGCTCTCATTGACACTTAAATTCACTTCACGAATATTATAGAACAAAACTGCCAGTACTTGCCCATTAGAGGGAAGTTTTGAACCAGTAATTTGATGTTTAACGTTCCCTATTAAAAATATCTCCTTTCTACAACTGCGTAACTCCACCGACATGTTAACAGAACGAGAACAATGTGTTTACTAATAAAATAAACATGCAATAACAAGTTATCGATATGTTATTACTCGCGTGCCATGCCTTGCAAGTACTGACATGTTTAGATGCAAGTCGGCACGGGTTCCTCTGGTTCAAAGTACATGAAACTTTATTTACTATTGTTTTGACAGTATTCGAATAAAATAAGAGGGTATGCGTTACAAAAATTTAAACTTGATTTTTTTGGGACACCCTAATGGACGTATATTCCATTAGTTAATAGTCAACATGCACGTAGGCTTAAAAGTGCACGACTACTAATACTCACATTTTGTTAAATCAAACTAGATTTAAAGCAAATAACTATGGTACAATTGGTATTCTATTATCATTATTAGTAAATAGTCCACCTTACCATTAAGAAAACAATAAGGACATAATAAAATAAGTATATGTTGATGTGCGTAAAAATTAATAATCATGTATCACTTGTAACTAAGGAGAAAATATACGTAGAGGTACTGTGCTTTGTTGTGTATTCTATTGAATGGCAGAAGCGCGGTTAGTTCACGTCCATATTTTACTTTTTCAAAAATGCAAATAAAATTGATGATATCATCAGTGCCAAAGCACCTGCAATTGCAATTATGCAATTATAACTTTGGTGTTATTAATACATTTTATATTGTAGCACGTACTGAAAACTCCTTCATTTGAATAATTAGGAAATATTTTCGTCCAAATAGGTGAATAGTGGCAACTGCGATTATATGGTATATACAAGTATGGATAAGTAAAACTTTGGCTACTGTCTGTGGCATTGAGACAGAATTGTTTAATACCTACTCATGTAAATGTCAGGACTTCTAGTTCAGTACGTGCAATAATATAAATTTATAAAAGCAATGTTGAACACTATATTTAAATTGAGTAGCCCATAAGCCCTTATGCAACAGTAAATCTGAAAATCAATTATACATGAATATTTGAACTAAATGATGTGTAGTATGCTAAATTTGTTACAAATTACAATAAATATCTTAAATGTTAAAACGATATCTACACGTGTATAAGCAAACACATTTTCTAATAAAACGCATGCGCTCTATTGTTTTTTGTTCAATATTTGCTACAGATTTGCAACATATCCTTTTACTGAATATGACAATATTAAAGAAATATTATTTAATCCAGAAACGTTTGCTCTATTTGATCCGCATGTATACGAGTATGTGCATTATACATACATACATATAAGCGTATAACTAGTCTAAAATTTCAATTTACAATACACTTAAAAATGCACATGCACATGCAAATAAACAAATAACTTTTCCAAACAAAACTACATAATTAACCAACAAAAACTATTCAAGGAAAATAACTTAAACTACACAAAGTTATAAAAGCTTACGTATGTTACGCAGTAAATCTAGTGCTAGAAGAACGCGTCTAGAAAATACATAGAGCTTGCATCAAAACATCTTACATTAATCCATAGCCGAAATCTAGCAGAAGGGGACTCACATTACAAGTTTCAGTTGTAAGAAGACAGCAGCGGGCATTAGGGTATACGAAGGGTATTAGTCGTTAGAAAATCATTTATAGATATTGACTACAGATTTTCATACGTTTTGTATAATATTATTTATTAATTACTAAAAATATTGTACACTGGTCTGTACATGGTGTATATATAATACGGAATAAAATAGGTCTGTCGGGCTAGTAAATCAATGTTTTGGGACTATTCAGAAGGGAGTTCTTCTTTAAAAAGACAAGTTAATACCGCAATAGCATTCACTATGCTTTCGTTAGTTTATCGTTGCTGTGCTGGAAGAATTATATAGAGTTCATCGCGGAACTGGAAAAATGTAGGAGTCGTGGGTAGCTTGGGAATAAAAACTAAGATAGTTAAACTAACCTCGAATCAAATCCATAAACCACGTCTTCTTAATTTGAACATTCCAGAATTTTCTGGAAATATGTTACGTCTTCTACCAAACGTCACAGGTGAAGAAGTGTGGCTTCTGTAATGAACTGCCACGCCAACATGTGACCAAAACGAGTTTCAGTGAATTCACCACATCATCTTTTCCTTTATCAACTCATATATAATTGATTATATGAAAACACATAATGTTCCATATCGGTGCGACAAGTGTACTGCTACGCGTCGCAAATTTCTTCAAGTGCAGGGTTCGTTGACCCTTTCTACATCAGCAACAACATCATCCAAAGGTCCAGGCACAAATCCATCAAGCACTAAAATCCAACGAAGTACATCTCAACTAACTAACACCTCCTTGCCACCTACTGGGCAAGCAGCAAAAACCGCAGGCGAGGTGACTTATTCTCAGTGTCCACAGAAGAAGAAGTCACCCTTCAAGTTCTTTATAAAGAAATTGTTGCTCTCAAAAAATTGCAATTTTCTCTCCACGATAAATCAGCTCAAAGAAGAAAATGACAAACTCAAATCAAGAGTAAATCTGTTAGAGTGCAAACTAAACTGGAGAGAACAGAAGAGCTTAGAGAATGCCGTTGACATAATTGGGATACCTGGAGTTGATGAGAAAAACGTCGGCGAATGTGCAAGGACAATTTTCAACAATGCGTTAGGTGTATCTTTATCGTCTGATGATATGGTAAAATGTTTCGTGAAGCGCACATCAAATACAAAAAAACAACAACACACAAAAAATTATTTTTTGTCATTTCTCTTCTCCTGATGTCAAAAACAAAATCTTAAACGTCAAGAAATATGCAATAAAAAAAATGAATACATCACTATTTTCTGCTGAACGAACGAGAAAATTTTAATCAATGAATCTTTTACCAACTATATTCGTGTTCTTTTTATCAAAGCAAAGAAAATTAAGGTTGAAAAAAATTGCAAGTATTTGTGGTTTAAAAATTTGCGGATCTTTATACGAAAAATTGAAAATGGTCGGGTTGTTGCTATTAACTCTTTTGAAGACCTTTCTTTATTGGAAGACGAATAAATTAACCAAATTATAAAGTTTTTTTTAATAATTATGTTCCTAATAGCAACACTCTACCACAAATACAATATGTAATATTTATGATGTTTTTTTTTTCTTCTTCTTTAAATTCCAAAAATGGAAACTATTTTTTTATTGTGCATCAAAACATACGGAGTTTGCGGCAAAATTTTGATCTCCTAGTGTGTAACCTCGAATCTTTAGTTGTACTTCCTGACCTAATATTTGTTAGTGAAATATTGATTTTTAATAACGAAATAAGCAATTATCGAATTACAGGTTATGCATTTTTTGCGAACACCAATGAAACGTATGCTGCTGGAGGTGTAGGAGTTTTTGTTCGCGAAGAATTATTACTATGCAATTTTGAAGTAAAAAATCTGGAATTTATGAGCGCCGATTTAATAGAAACTTCTTTTAACCTTTGTAATAAAAAACTTAAATTTATTTGTTTATACAGGCTTCACTTTCATGGTGTGCAGGTGTTTTTGGATGAATTGTCAAGATTCCTAAATAGTGAAAAGGCAGCTAACATTATTTTTTTTAGGTGACCTTAACATAGACATTTTAAAATCAAGCTCTTTTGCTTATTCTTACCTTACAATAATGGCTCATAACGGCCTATATTGCTTCATAAACGAGATTTCTAGGCCTATTTCCGGGACATGCATTAACCATGTATTTGGACGATTTTCAAACCTCTCCACAAATCAAGGTTTTAGTGTCAACTTCGATTTAAGCATAACTGATCATTGTATGACTGGTATATGGTTAAATGATATTATGCACACAAAGACTATTAAGAATACATGTTCAGCTAGTGTTACAAAGACAAATTATTACTTACTTAATATTGAACTACAATCTGAAAACTGGTGTGAAATTTACTCTGAAAGTGATGCATCGAAGGCTTATGATTTATTTTTAAAGATTTTTCAAAACTACGAGTACGTAAAGAATTTTTCTTACACTTTTGTACCCAAGAAATCTAAATACAGATTAAAACCTTGGATTAATAATAATTTACGAGTACTTAAGAGAATACACAACTTAAAAACAAGTTAATGACTAAAGCGCGCAAGCATCCCTTTAATCGAAGGCTTAAACTAAGAGCCAAGAATATCTATAAAATCGTTAATAAAGAAATAATAGTGGCCCGAGATAGATACTATTATTCAAAGATACAGGGTGCCCTAGGCAACCCTAAAAAAGAATGGAATTTTATTAATAAAATAATTGGTCGTAATCCACCCAATTCCTCTAAATCAATAACACTTGATAACAATGGAACTATTGTCGATGATCCAGTGCAAATTTCTAACATTTTTAATTCTATTTTTTCATCGGTAGGCCTTTTAGCTGATCAAGGCACGGATAACTGTAGAAGTAGCTTTAGACACAGCTTAGTGGAAGAGAATATATGTAATAACAGCTTCTTTTTTGAAGAAATTACAGGTTCAGAGATATTTAGTACTATATGCTCACTCAGCAATTCAAGGTCATGTGGCGATGATGGTATCTCAAATATTTCACTTAAAAAAGTTGCAATACACGTAGCTGATATTTTAGCCTTTATTTTTAATTTAAGTGTGCATTCGGGTACTTTTCCCAACAAATTAAAATATGCCAATGTAATACCTCTTTTTAAAAGAGGCAATAAAAAGACAAAAACAATTACAGGCCCATTTCCTTGTTACCATCAATATCAAAAGTGTTTGAAAAAGTCGTAAAGAGGCGTATATTAAAATTTCTCAAAAAACTAAAATTTTTTAGCCCCGCTCAATTCGGATTTAGAGAAGGTCTTTGTACAGAAGATGCTCTTGTAGAGTTCTGTTCATTTATCTACAAATCTTTAGATATTAAAATGTGCTGCGCCGGGCTTTTTGTGGATATCACCAAGGCCTTTGATATGGTGAATCATAATATTTTATTGATCAAATTATTTTGTGCAGGATTCCGCGGTTTTATGCTCAAATGATTTACCTCCTACTTGAGTAATAGAACTCAAAAGGTCTTAGTAGACAACTTTGCAAGTAATCCAAAAGTTATCAGTCGAGGTGTCCCCCAAGGCTCAGTCCTTGGCCTAATTTTATTTCTCATTTATATCAATTCGCTTTTTAGCCAACCGTTTTTAGGCAAGATCACTGCTTTTGCGGATGATCTTGGTATTGCCTATAGTTCAAAATGTCCTCTCGATTTAAATTCTGATATTAATCATGATGTCTACATCTTAAGGACTTGGTTTGGGGTGCATAAGTTAGTCGCAAGCAATAAAACAAAAGTCATGAACTTTAGTACTAATACTCGTGATTCTTTAAACTTGGAAATCTGGTTCCACTCAAACAAATGTCCCATATCTAATGAATTGATCTGCAACTGTAATTTGAATAATTCTTTAAAAACGACATGTGATGCGAGTTGTTTCAAGATTGAACCAGTGAATCAGTATAAATACCTGGGTTTCGACTGTAAAATGAACTGGTCTGACCATATTAATCATTGAAAAAATATTTACGCTCTGCAATCCATGTCCTATTTCGCCTAAGAAAATACTGTAGTAATGAAACTTTGAACTACAGTATGGTTTAAGTTGCTGGGGAGGTGCCTACCACACAAGGTTATTCCCTTTAATTATTTTACAAAAATATTTTATTAGATAGATTTGTAATGCTAACCGTTTGGTACGGTCTATGATCTTATTTAGAACGTTGAAAATTTTACCTTTAAAGCACTTATATTACTATAAAGTGTCCACAATTTTTTTTAACAGAAGTGGTTATTTGCAAAGTCCAATTTCAAATTCACATAATTTACGAAGCGGATCTAACAACTTTATTCAAGTGCCGTTATTTCGAACAAAAACTTCTTCACTGTTGTGTCCTGCAAATTGTTTAACAGGCTTCCAGAAGATATTCGTTTTCATAATTCGCCCAACCAAATTTTTAAAAAAATCAAAAACTGGCTTCTAAATTTCGATCACGAAGAAATCAAAAATTTGCTGCCGTATGTAAGTTAATTCCGAATTAAATTTTGAATACTTAAAACTAAATTTTTAATACTTTATACCCCACTCTTTTGTAACTATTTTATAACTTTTTGTAACTTTCTAAATTTTTGCTATGAAGTGGCATTGCTACTATTAAATTTAAAATCAATATGAATGTCACTACTTATTCTTATGATCAATAATGTTATTTCGTAATTGTGAACTAATATTCTATAAGGAAAAAAGAATAAAGAATAAAGAATAAAAAAATAAAAAAATTAATAGCTGAATGCCGTAAATCTATTTTGTGCACATCAAAGGAGAGCATCGTACACTCTGAACAACTTTGATTTGCATGTACATACTCGTAAGTGAGTGGGACACTATCTTGTGTTAGTGGGCAGAAAAATTGGACAACAAAATATTTAAATGAGAAATTGTATCGATTTTATATATTATGGCGTCATATAACAGAAAACTTTTGGATTTCCCACTAGGGGTGATCAACGTCGCAACCAGCACCTCATAAACTACACTAACGCAGAAAGAAAAACGATACACAAGTCGATAAAGGGATAGTGTAAACTAGTTCTTTCGCCTGACGAGGAAGGTTGCCTCCCCAAACTAACCGAGACTGACTTGGGACTTACAGTTTTACTGCTGTATAATGTCTGTTTGTATATCTTATACATACTCGTATATTGAAAAGGTTAGTAACACAGTTTAGTTTGTTTTATAGATTTTTTTTGTTATCTTTTTCATAGATCTGATTATGGCATCGTTCATACGTTAGCGATCGCCAACTTACCAGAGATTTTGTCATGATAGTTTTGCTAAGATAATCTTAATCACCAGCGAACCAGCCAGAGCATTCAGCTCGCCATCTCAAATACATTGCTTCCGCGCTCGCCCGTTGGGGACAGATAGAGGAAATGCATCAAATGCTAAAATTAGAGGACGAAGTAAATAACCATCTCATCGCTCTAACGACCAAGTTGAAAAAGCTGACGAATCAACAGAATGTAGTACATCCGAAGTAACAGCATCCACTTCTGTTACGAATATCTCCAATGCAGCACTAAGTCTGCCGAAGATAACTCTGCCAAAATTCGAAGGAGACTATTTGAAATGGAGGCAGTATAGTGATTTGTTCACTGAACTAGTACTTAATCAGCAAATCACTAGCTGCCCAAAGTTGTTATATTTGAAGACGACGCCTACGGGAGAAGCAGAAAAACTGATTCGTCACTTTACCACTTCTAATGCAAATTGTAACGTTGCATGGAAGGTAATAACAGAGAGGTGTGAAAATACCCGACTCTTGGCAACAGCGTTGGTAAATATGTTACTGGCGCAACCTACTCTACAACTAGAGGGAGCAAATCAAATTAAAGCGTTGCATGACTCTACACAAGAATATCTTTTGAGTTTGCCAAACCTAGGCATTGACACCACAAATTGGGATCCACTTTTAATGAATATTCTGCTTAGGAAGTTAGATAAAGGCACACTGACGATTTGGGAACAATCCCTCAAGCAACCGAAAGCATTAGGTACCCAACTTACCTGACTTCCTTTCATTTTTGGAGACAAGATTCCAATCATTACAAAATGGTCAAATCGAGTATCACTCACAGCTGCAAGAGAGCACAGTAGATGTGCTAGTTGTGATCAACAAAGTCATCCCATCTTCAAATATCCGAAGTTTCTGCAGCTCTTCCCAAAGGAAAGATTTAAACAAATAAAGGTTCTCCGAAAATGCAGCAATTGTTTACGATTTGGTCATCAGAGCTCAAAATGTACTTCAGTACACTGATCTGCCTGTCGAGGTATACAAGTACACCAAGAAGAGTATAGCAGAAAGATAAGCAGCAGGCAGAATTCGAAGAAACTGATGACACCGTCTGGGTGAAGCAAATCGCAGATACCGTTGTTTGCTGGAAGGACGCCTAACAAATACATTTTCAATTTTGTGTTCTAATAACTTTTATTTTTGGTGATACATACATATATGCATGGACACACATGCATACACACTGCTTTTTAACGTTTTTTTTTCTTTTCCACATAATTTGAGATCATATTCGTAGTCTATTTAAACAACTTTCAATTACTTTGTTTTATATACTTACGTACATACATAGATATAATTCATTTGTAACAACCGCATGGATGCAGAACAAATTAGATTATTAAATGTATTATTCAAATCGGGAAGGCAAAATCAAAAGAGTTAGGGCTGGTCAGTACTGGCAATAAAAAAGATTTGCAGGGTAGACTTTTGAGACACTCGGACATGACGCAGCCGATTATGGTTCGGTTGATACCGATAAAGAATGCATGTTTGAGCATGCAGGCAGCGGTGGTGATATCAATGAATGGCATGACTCAACGGGTGTAAGAACTGAAAATGGGCCACCAATCGCATTTCAGTTCAGGGACATCGAGGACACACCATTGCACCATTCTCGGAGGAAATATTAATTCCTGAAAAATTATTTCAAAATATTAATTTCTGGATCGAAGAGTTCGAGTCAATATCATATATTGGAAGTCGTTAAAGATTGCACTCAAAGATGAATTCTCAGAAGCGGTTAGTTCGGCGGAAGTCCATCGACAACTTAAGGCAAGACGAAACCAGCCGGGAGAAACTTTGAAAGAATATACTCGTATCTTTACAAATTAATTGCAATTGCAAAACCAATTTATGTAGACGACACATCGGTAATTGAATATTTATAGCGGGGCTGAGGGATGAGAAGATCAACAAAGTGTTTTTTTTTACATTCCACATATGTATGTATGTATTCTTCTAAAAAATTTTATTCATTAAAATGTATCTAACAGTTTTATAAAATATATATGATTAGAAAACAAATAATAAAATTCAGTTATATCAACTACATATTGCATTTGTTTGTTAATTTCAAAAACAAGAAAAAAAATTATTCTAACTACGGGGCGGAAGCATGTACTCATATGTAATAAAATATTAGTTAAACTTTTTTTGTGTTTAAAACAATTTAATAGAACCTACATTCATAAGGTTCAATTGAGCGGTTTTTCATTTTTCTCTTTACTTTACTAAATCCAAAAATATTAATATAATTCAATCGTCTGGAAACGACAAGTCCAGACGCCTTCTTTTAACTACTAGCGATTTTTTGAGGTGTTTCTGAAATCCTCACAATTAAATTTTTGACCAACCACTGTGTTAGTTTAGGACTTAAGGACTTTGGTGAGAGTTTAACCGTTTCGGATAATGACTTTCGTCGTTTGGGTGTCTTCGGCAGGGATCGGCTGTATCTTCTAATGATGAGGATGGATGGGCACCACTATTGATTAGGTAGTTGGTGATTCTGTTTATTGGATGCGCAGCTGATGGTGGAGTTGATTGATTTTTATTACGTATTGGTGACATTTCACCACTGGTTTCCTTTTGTTTAGGTGGAACATTTTTCTTTCCAGCGACAATGGGATTTCGAAAATCTGGTACGCGATCGAGAATCTCTAAACACGAGCGTTGCTTTCCAGATTGCCGTAGTTCTGATCCGAAGATTTTAAAACCTTCAAAAAGGGATTTATTGGTCTGCTGGGAACAGGGTAGACTCAGGTCACTGCATAGATAAACTAAACTAGATGTCAAACTCTACTAATACTTTTTCAAACCCTTAACGTTCGCACAGACACAGTGTAAGTGAATTCCAACACTTTTGCATCTCTATAACTTTGTCAAAATTCGCTAGAATGAGAGCAATTTCCTAGAATGAGAGCGATTTGCAAGTAAAATTGCTAGAATGAGAGCGATTTGCACGAGTGTGTGTAATGTGGATGACGTTTTTTGGCTCAAATGGGCGTGGTTTGTATAAAAAAAGGAGATAAATTGCCATTGATCACAATTCACACGTAGAAAACCGGTTTTGATTTTCCAATATCTGGAAAGTTTGATATCTAGGTATAGTTAGTCTATGGGTCACTGCAAGTACTAAAGAGATCTGGGGATTTTGATTTCTTGAAAACCGGTCGTGGTATTGCTACCATTGGGGGTTTTGCTGATGCCTTGCGGCGAGGTACTGTATTTTTAGGGGGTTCCATTTCATTTTCATTGGTTGAAGAACCAGTAAGCACTACAATTTCATTGGGTGCATTGACTGAATTCATAAAGCATTCGGGGGTTTCGGAAATTTCCTTGTCCAGCATCAATGGGAAATTATATTCGATATTTTTGGGTGGGGCACAAATAGAATCTATTCCCATGGGACCATTTGTTGGGGAAAGTGTTTGTCCCAGCTGCATACTTTCCAAAACAGCTGGGCTTTCAGAAATCACCGGAGGAGATTTAATTACCATTTCGGTGGATGTCGAGTTTTGTTTTGAAAATTTTCGACGCTTTGTTGATCTTTTAGTTGGCAACGTTTTACCAATATCTACCTGAGCAATCGCAATTTTCATGTATTTACTTCTTGTTGAAGCGGATCGTGTACATCGGTCCATGCCGCGCGTACGTTTACTATGCACTCCAACAGGTGTGTAAACTGTAAGTGGTTTAAAACGTTTCGACGGAGTGGTTTTGTCTTTTTGGCTACTCGCCAATCTGGCAGATTTAGTAGCGATTTTTAGACCTTTACTTGTTGAGACAGATGTAGTTGAAGGAGTGGATAAGCTTTTATCGGCCGTATTGATTGACTTGTTAGTGGAAGTGGTCGATGTATTCGAAATTCTTGTACGGCTTGATATTACATCTGCCTTTGTGGTCTTCCGTTTGCTTAAATTCTTGTTATTCATAAATTTATTCGCTTCATAGAACATCAAATCAAGCATTTTAGCCCTGTTTTTAGATGAGAGCTCGTCCTTCGATCCACTGTTTGTATGTTCTTTGTCTTTCTTTTTATTGTTAACTTTTGTACGTCTTTTGTAGTTCTCAGCTTCCTTAGCTAGTTTGCTTCGGTCTAAGCCAATAGCAGCACGTTGCTTTGTGTATATTTCGATAGAACTCCTCCGAATAAGCAGCGAATGCGCACGTTTTGTCCACGGATTAGCAAATAGAAAACGCGCAGTTTCCCAATCTTCTTCCTCAACAGCTCTTTCTATTTCACTATCAGTCGCAGCTTCCTTTTGGTCCTCTTTCTTGGTTACCTCATCAGAGTGCTTGTTGTCTTTTTGCAGTTTAGTTGGTTGAAGTTTTGTATTCATTGCCGTTCCTTTAGTCTTATCGAAATCATATGATTTCATTTGTTTATCCTCCTTTGATATTATTTTCTCTTTCTCCAGTTGGTTTCGTTTATTCTTTGAAGTATCCATCTTCGTATTGCAGATATTCCCCTCTGAATGACTTTGTTTCTTCTTTGAAGATTCTATTACCTCATTTGGTTTCATCATCTTTTCTTCTGACTTCTTGGAAATCTTTAGTTTGTCATTTAATTTCGTCTTGTCTTCATTTTGCTTATCTCGTATGCCTTTCTCTTCATCTTCTGTTTTCTTTTTATTATCTTCTAATTTAGATAATTTCCTTTTTTCTTTTTCTTTTTCCTTTTTGTTACCTTCAGGCGTTTTTGTTTGCACTGTCTCCTTTTTTGTACTTTTTTGCTCGTCTTTCCGGTCTCTAGATCGCTGTTTTTCCTTTTTAATGGTTTCCTCGTCTTGTATCCGTTTTCTGGTTTCCTCATTCTTTTCTAACTTAACCATTGGGTTGCGACCTCTCTTTGCAGGTGTGGAGCAGCTTCTTCGGATGTCTTATTGATAGCCAACGAACTCTTGATCATATCTCGAGACCTTAGGCTTACTTTTCTCAATTCATCTTCAGTAAGCGTTAACGTCTTATCTGGCTTTGATGACTTTCTTCGATTCGTTGCAGACGTAGTTGCTTCATTATTCACTGCTTCTTTAGCTTCTTTTTCTTTTTTCTCTTCCTTTTGGAGTTCATCCGTTATTTTATTTATAATTTCAGTTTGTACTTGGGTTTGTTCACTATCCGACTCCGATTCGGACACGAACAACAACGGCGACATTATGAGCACATCATCAGATATTGCATCCATGTCCTCATCATTAAATGTTGTTTCGATTATTTGTTGTACTTCACGGTCCAGCTTATTGGTTTCACGTTCTTGTTTCACCTGAAAATATGCTTGAAATGATGATGAATTCATCGATGTCCTTTTCAGAAGACGAACTCAAAAGCTTTACAGATCCTGAACTTTGAGAATTCAAACTACTTCGCCAATGTTCGATGTGTCTTTTGAAATCGCCTTTTGACACAAGAGGAAACTCTTCATCGAATTGGTGGCAGTAACGTCTTAGCCGAAACTCTCGACAAAAATTTATGACCTTTTCACGTTTAAGAAAATAATCTTCCAAATCAACCTTGCTTGCACCATCTTTGAGTTTGGGAAATTGAAACTTATCTTCAAATGCCTTAACGTCGGTATACTCTTGGTCTATTCGGCCACATAGGCGCAGTAAAATGTGCAAAAGTTTTAAATTTGCCGTTACATCGGCACTAGAAATAATTATTGATGCTTTGTTTTCGTAGTATCTGAGTAGAATCCCGGTGCAGAATTTATTAGTCAGCATTTCACCACGATTGTCGATCTTAATATTATCGAAGTTAACCTTAGTTATCTGGCCAAAATTCTTAAGGGTACTCCATTTGATAAGGAATACTGTTTCGTAGTTGATGTCACTTGTTCACTCGATCACTTTAACCGTCAGCGATGTAAGCACGCTTAGGTGGAAACGCCACCCCTCGATAGATTCATTGTCCTGCACGACGATTAAGTATTTTTTTGTTGTATCATTGGTGACAATAGCACCAAGGAATACTGCATCAGTGACCACTTTGCCCCGGCCGCTTTCATCATTCAATATACAGGCTTCTCCCTTTTCGAAGTGCTTATACAAAAATCGTATGCCATCCAATTGCCAATTCTTAAGATATTGACAGGGTCGTCCTGAAACCATGTGATGTTGCTGTTGCTGCTGCTGATGTAGGCTACCCAGGATAAGATTCTCCTTGAACTGATCCGAATTGAAGTGATATAGAGAGGGCATCCTGATCGTCGTGCTCAGCGCTTAGAGGTTGTTCAAGTTGATGTGATAGAGGGTTAGGTAAATTGTCAGCAGAATATAGAGCACCTTTATGTAAAAAACACAATGAACATGGAGAATGATTCTAAATCGGAGTAGGACGGGGAATCGAATAGTTACTGACTAAAGCGGGTGTTTGTAAATATCGAAATAATCAAATCGAACATTATTCACTAAATATTCGCGAGTTCAGAGCGCAACGTTTCATCTGATTACACCAGACGATGTCTCTATGAGGCGTAATCGATAAATAAGTTGAAGGCTAAATTTAATTTTAATTTTGGTGGGGGCGAATGCCCCCATTTATTCGGCTTAATACAAGCTATAACTTAAACAATAAACTTAAACTAAAACTTAAAACTAAGGTTGGTTGGAGTGGTGAAGGAGAACAGATTTCAGGTAGGAAGTGGTGCGGTGAAAGTCAAAGACGGTAGGGTTTGAGTTGATTTGACGTAGCATACGGGAGATTGGTTCGTTCGCGCCATAGGAGGTGTGGTGGGTTGGTAGATAGAAGAGTCGAGGGGTACGTAGATTACGAGGGTTAGTGTTGAGGAAAATGGAGTTGTGAAGGGACGCGCATTCAATGTGACCTGAAAGGAGTCGATGAATGAAGAGAAAGTCTGCTGCATCTCTGCGATCTTCGAGGGTGTTTAAGTTGATAAGGTTGAGACGATTTTGATAGGGGGGCAGATTAAAAGGATCGTCCCAGGGCATACCTCGAAAAGCAAATCGAAGAAAACGACGCTGAATGCTTTCAATTCTCGAGATATGAACACGATGATATGGGGACCATACTTGACTGGCGTACTCTAGGAGGGGGCGAACAAAGGTAATATAGAGGGACCTGGTCACGTATGGGTTGGTGAATTCTTTGGACCACCGTTTTACAAAACCTAGTGCAGAGTTGGCTTTGAGGATTATCTCATCCATATGTAAACGGAAGTTGAGCTCGCTGTCACACAAAATGCCGAGGTCGCGAAGAGACTGTACGCAGGAGATAGGTTGGTTATGGAGAAGATAGAGTCGGGGAGGAGATTGGTTCCGCTTATGTGAGAAGGTGATGGATTGGCATTTGGCGATGTTAAGTTCCAAAGAATTTTTGAGGCACCAGATCGAGAAACTATCAAGATCTTGTTGAAGGAGGAAAGAGTCATGGGGAGAGGAAATGGTTTTGAAAAATTTGGTATCGTCGGCGTAAAGGGAGACAGACGAGTGTTTGATGATCATATCGAGATCATTTATGGTTAATATAAAAAGAAGGGGACCGAGATGGCTGCCTTGTGGAACTCCAGAGGTGGCCAAAAATGGAGCGGACTGGGCTGACCTAAAACGAACACTGTAAAAACGGTTTTCGAGGTAAGAGGATATCCATTTTAACAATATGGGTTCAAAGCCGAGGGCAGACAATTTAAAGATAATTAACCGATGAGAGATTTTATCGAAGGCTTTGCTAAAATCGGTTGCAACTACATCGACTTCATTGCCATCCTCTAGGGCAGAGAGGGCAAAGGATACGAATTCAACGAGATTTGTGGTGGTTGACCTACCCTTTAAGAAGCCATGTTGTCTAGGGGAAATAAGTGATTTGCATTGGAAGCTTAGAGCTTCATACAAAATACTTTCGAAGAGTTTGGGTATATGGGAGAGTTTAGCGATGGGACGATAGTTGGTTATTTCATTCTTTGATCCTTTCTTGTGGATCGGGGTTATGAAGGAGGTTTTCCAAACCTGAGGAAATTCTCCTTGTGAAAGGGATGGACGGAAGAGATTAGAAAGGGCAAGGGAAAGAGAGGAAGAACATTTTTTAAGAAATATGGCAGGGAGGCCATCTGGGCCGGGTGTGAATTCGTCATTGAGTTGGTGTAATTTATGTTCGATATAAGACGGATCAAAAATATGAGAGAGAAGTGGGCCATTAGAGAAGTTCAGTAGGTAACTAAAATAGGATGGATCTGGTACAAAGGAGTCGTTGGTGAAGGATTGCTTAAAAAAGGTGGCAAATAGGTTGGCAATGGTGAGTGGATCGGTTGATGACCTGTTGTTGAAAGAGAGGGAAGGAGGGTAACCATCGGACTTTCTTTTGTAGTTAACAAATTGGAAAAAGGACTTAGGGTGGTTTATAAGGTTGACTTGCGCATTGTTAAGGTAGCGCTGGTAAAGGGAATCGTAAAGTTCTGTGAAATGAAGATAAGCACCAAGATAGTTGGAATAGTCGGTAAAGGATCTGGTACGCAGGAAAACAGCCCATAACTTATTTCTCTTATTTCGTAAGGAACGAAGCTTGCGATTATACCAGGGAGGACTAGTAGATGATGTTTTAAGGCGGGAAAACGGAACGTAAAGGGAAAAAGAATTAAATATTTCTTTATAAAAAATGGATAAGGCATCATTTATACTTAAGTTGTGAAAGTTAAAGTGGGATCTGCTGAGATATTCACTGATTTTGTGAAAGTTTGCTTTATGAAAGTCGTGGGATGAGAGAGTTGTGGGGGGAGTGGACTGGAATGAAGAGTTATGAAAAAATGAAAGTAGAAGGGGGGGATGGTAGTTATCGATTGTTGAGAGAGATAGGGGACAAAGTGAGACTGAGGAGTTAATTGGATCTGTTGTGAAAATAAGGTCTAATTGCCTGCCCATATAATTGGGTATACCACTGACTTGGCATAGACTTGAGTCTGTTAAGCGATCTAAGAAGAGACATTCCTTAGCTGAGATGGCATTTGAAGCGATGAAAAACGATTGATCATCTGATGGAGTCCACTGTAGCTGAGGAAGATTAAAGTCGCCGAAAATAAGGATATCATCAGTGGGGTCTGACAGGTCAATTAAATGATCGATCGCATCAATAACAAATTGGTAAGATTCGATAGGTTGAGCTGGTAGGATGTAGCAACATATAACGTAAAGGGACTTGAGAGGCAGTGATATTTTTATTGCGACAAAGTCGGCTTTAGAGGATGAAGAAATTGTAATGGGAGAAGAGTTAAGGCTGTTGTCCATCGCCAGTAGGACGCCTCGACAGGGGGAATCTTTATTTGTGCGGGTAGGATCGTCGTCGCGGAAAACATTAAAAGTAGGAGGGAACAATTCCTGGTTCTTTATGTCGGGAATCAAATTGGTTTCGGTCAAGGCGTAAATATCAAAGGGAAGAGCATGCGATTGACGTAGGACAGCATTGGTTTTAGAGCGAAGACCTCTTACATTCTGGTAGTAAAATGTAAGAGGGATGTTGTGGGGTGGAGGTGTGAGGCAGGATGGTTTAAGCGCTGGCAAGGGAGGCACGTTATGGACGAAAAAATTTGTCGTGGTCGGCTCGGCTTCGTTGTAGGTGTGATACTCGTTTAGAGTGAACATAGTTGCCGAATGCAGCAAGGTCGTCTGCTACTTTCTGAGGGGACATGTTAAATATCTCGTGGTACCTGACATAAAGGTTCCTGAGACTGATAGGGTCGGTAGGGAGGCCTTCCTGCTGGATGGAAACCATGACGCTGGGTTTGGTTTTCCCTTCGTAGCAGACCGAGTCAGATTTGTCATGTAAATAGGCAAGAAAGAGACGAATGTTTTCATATATCTTTCGTTCTCTGAGCCTAGAGAGAGCATATCGACTTTCTGTAGTGCCATTGGTTTGCTGTGTTAGTTTAACAGTGGGGGGAAAAAGGGGATCAAGAATAGGAGCATTGGAGGAGGGAGATAGATTGGATATGGAGTTGGACGAGGGATGAGATGTGGGGTTTAAGGTATGGGAGTTAATGAAGTTAGGGTACTTAGCTCCAGTTTTAAGGTCGAAGTTGGGCATTGGGTTGCTAGCTGGGTTTGGTGGCGTAGAAGGTTGAGAAGGAATAATATGGGTGGTTGGGGTTAAGTTGAAAGAGACGCGTTGGCGTGGGGACTTCGGTGGAACGGGGGGAATTGGGGGATTAGAAGATTGGTGTGTAAGGGCTTTGTGTCGGATAAGTGAGGAGGGAGGACTAAAATTGGGGAATAAGTTTGTTTTGAAGCTCCAGTTGGGGTCTAGATTAGAGCTTCGTTTTTTGGAAGCATATTTTTTATTTGGGAGGGAGTTGGACAGGGGTCTTTTTTTAATTTTATTGTTAACACTACGATTATTTTTAACACTTTTATTACTCTCGAGATGTGCGTTTTCTCGTTCTTCAGAGCATTTTGTAATTCTTATCTTCCCAGGTTTAGTTGTCTTACCAGGAGGAGTAGGGAACAACCACGAATATTTGGTTGGGATGTTGACTTTGAAGCTGCAGGAACTGTTGGAGTCAGCGGGGGAAATCATCTGGCATTCGCTAATGGTGATAGCGTAACTTCGGTGAAAGAAATTCCGCACCCAAGAAACATCAGCGTGTTGAGGGGCCCCTTCAACGAAGAATGCCGTATGGTTTCCCTGTTTCAGCTTTTCGAGTCTGTTTTTCCATTCGGAGGGGGTCCATGAAGTTCCAAATTGATTGAGCAGTTTGCGTGGAGCGGCGACGGGCGGGATTTTAGTTGGTAAAGGCAAGACGGTTTCGGTTTCTGTTGTTAGGGTGGCGGGAGGAGTATTTGAGAATGATGGCAAAAGAGATTCCGTGTCTACTAATTCATTATGAATTGAGACATTGTACGGGGAACTAGCCTGGAACTGAATTTGATCGGGTATTCCATCGATTTTGTTGGAAGCCAATCTCACTTCTTTACCGATTTCGGCAACGGTCAACCGAGTTGCTATGAGTTCCTCACTGACATCAATCATTTTTAGGGTCAGGTCATCGAGCGTAGAATCTGATGGATGCGGGATGTGATGTGTTGTTTTGGAGGAGGATTGAAAAAGCAAGTCGAGATCAGTACGGAGAAGGTTGATAGAGTCGTTTATGTGTGTGAGTTCGTTGGACTTAAGGAGGTTGGCAAAATTAGTTTTGAGGAAAGCTTTAATTCCATCGAAGTGATATTTGATCACTTCGCTCTCGTTGTCGTGGTTAGATTTGCTTTTCGATAGGTTTTGGATCGCTGCCAGTTGCTTTTCGATCATTCTTCCTGTGGACTTGTAAGCATCCACATTACTATCAATGCAGTTTATTGAGTCTTCAATCTTTTCTATTCTGTCCAAAATAGTTCTGCTAATATGACCATTCTCGGTTAGCATCGCATTGATAGACTCGTTGTTGCATTTAATTGCCAACATGACGTGAGCCAAGGTGATCTCTTTGCACTCGTCGCAGTAAAAATTGAAAAGACTGCAATACTCCTTGAGGTAGGTTATGGATCTCCGGGTTAGTCCGATGCATATGGCATGGAATGATTTTCCACAGAGACCATTGCATAATACCCATTCGGCGTTGGGGTCAACAATTGAGCACAAAACACTAGCACAGCACTTTTCCATTATTAGCTTATTGAGGTTAATTATTATTATTTGGATTTGTTTTTTTTTGTTTTTTTTTTTGTTTTTTTTTTGTTGTTGTTTTGTTTTGGTTTTGGTTTTGTTTTGTTTTGGGGTCAAAACTGGCACAGTTGTGTTTGAGGAAACGGCAGACAAAACTAGGTCGACGAACAACGGTAGATATACTGAGTCGGCAGTTTACGGGACTTTGAAAAAAAAAAGTGGAAAATAATAACTGAACTCGGTATACGGGAGAAAAAGAAAAACACGTCCGCACAGGTTGACAATTGAAAATAAACATAAACTGAAAATATATGAGAGAATCAGATCCCAAACAGCGAAACAGCCTACAAGATTTTCATCGGCGACATCAACAGCCAGAAAAGAACCGATGGTCAAAAACGAAGAGGAGTTTCAAGTGTGGCGAATTAGGACACCAATCTTTTAGTGCAGTAAAAGACGAGGCGAAGGTAGGTGTACATCTTGGTGGTAGAACCGGTTACTTGATGAAGGAAGTAGTAGTAAAAGGCAAAGAATTAACTGCTTTAGTAGATACGGGTTGCGAAATCTATTTATTGAGACAGGAAGTATTAATTGAATTTACACACATAGAAATTATATGGGAAACAACTATTTTGGCAGGTATAGGAAACAACGAAGTGAAAACTTTGGGTTATTTTGAGACAACAGTAGCGGTGGACGGTAATCTTTTTCCTGTAAAATTACATATTGTAAGAGAGCGCGACATAATATTCTCTATGTTGATTGGTAACGACGTAATAAAGCAGGCATCTATGACAATAAAGTATAATGAAGTCCATTTCGGATGTCGTGACGAGGAAGTGGTTCAAGCACGAGCAGGTGAAACGGATGGTATTACAAAGTCTGGAGAGAAGATGAAAAAAAAGCTTATGATTCTGACGAAGTTATGTCTAGGATCATGAGAAGGATGCGGGAAGGCATCACAAAGCATGGATCATGCAGGAGAGGACCACTAGTGAGGTATGTTGATGAATGAGAAGTGAATTTGTAGCTTTGTGCACTTCGGTTTCAGGTGATGCTGAAGTAGAATTGAACTACTTACCACAGAATAACCAGAAGAACATCCAGTCTTTGATAGCAGAATATAATCCACAAGAAGACGTACAATCACCAGTCGAGACGAAAATTATTTTGAAGGACGAGACGCCGCTGTATGAGAGGGCCCGAAGTAAATCAACGTTGAAGAGAAGGGAATAATTACGAAAAGTAATTCGGAATTTGCTTCAGTAGTTGTATTGGTATCCAAGAAGAATGGAGGAGAAAGGATGTGTTGGGAATTTCGAAGACTCAACGCAAAAATGGTGAAAGATCATTTTCTCCTTCCGTTGATAGACGACGTAGTAGAGAAATTACAAAGATTATTTGTTTTTATTACGTTGGATTTAGTGAACGGTTTTTTCCATGTGTCAGTAAAACCAGAGTCCAGAAAGTACACATCGTTTATTACGCACAACGGACAATTTGAATTTTTGAAAGTTCCTTTTGGATTGCGTAATTCGCCAGCTGTTTTCATGAAGTTCATCATGACCGTACTGAAACCACTTGTCGACGAATACATAGTTCAAGTTTACGTAGATGAAGTAGTGGTAAGATTGGAACGTGTACTGGAAATAATGAGCAAAAATGGACTTAGAGTGAATTGGAGCAAGTGCAGATTCTTGAGGCGACAAATTGATTTCTTGGGGTATGTGATCAAGAAGGAAACCATCCGCCCATCTGAAGAGAAGATAAAGTCCGTAGAGTATTATTCGATGCCAAAGGAAAAGTAGTCGCTGCAACGATTTTTTGCATTAACCTTATACTTTCGGAGATTTGTGGAGGGATATGCTGCTAAAGCGAAGCCTCTTAGTGATCTACTTCGAAAAGACGCTGTTTTTAGATGGGATGTGAACAACAACAGCATTCCGGTAGTTGAAGAACGCCTTAGCTAAATCACCACTTCTGAAATTAGTTGATCAAAAGCTATAACCAAAATTCATACAGACGCCAGTAAATGGGGATACGGAGCTGTACTTTTGCAAAAAGAAGACGAAGATCAAAAATTTTATCCAGTTCAATATATGAGTAGAAAAACATCACCAGCTGAAGAAAGGTATAGCTCATACGAGTTGGAGGTATTAGCTGTAATTCAAGCGCTTAAAAAGTGGCGAGCGTACGTATTGGGCGTAAAGGTAAAAATGGTAACGGACTACAATGCTTTCGCTTTGACCATGAGAAAGAAAGATTTGCCGCCTAGGGTATCAAGATGGGCGTTGTTTCTACAGGAGTTCGATTATGAAATAAAACATCGGCCAAGCTCAAAGATTAAACACGTAGATGCCTTGAGTAGATGTTGTATGTTCGGAGATACGACTCTCCACAAAATAAAGAAGAAGGCGCAGAGTGAGGATGAATGGACAAAGGCAATAACACAAATGCTCGAGCAGGATGCAGTCGGATTTAAAGATTATTTAGTTAAAGCAGGTGTTCTGTACAAAACCTCAGCAAAAGATTTTCTAGTGGTGCCATCGGAGATGGAAAATGATGTAATGCGCTCGATATACAGGAATGATCATTTCGCAGCAAAGAAAACAGAAGACATCTTGTGACAAACGTACTACATTTGAAATGTGAAGCCAAAAGTTGGAAAGGTAGTAAGGAATTGCGTAGAACGCAAAGCTGGAAAGCAAGAAGGATTTCTATCACCCATCGACAAATCAGATAGACCTCTGCAAACCTATCATATTGAAAATACAAAGAAATTGTATAATAATGTATTGTATAATAATATAATCACATACTGGTAGTGATAGACAGCTTTACTAAGTTTGTTTAGTTGTATCCCACCAAGAGTACACCAAGAACGGAGTTCACCGCAAATGCTTTTGGGGGATACTGCAGGACGCAAGGTATTACATATTTGTTGATCACAACAGGCATACCAATGGGCAATGGACAAGTGGAACGTGTCAACAGATCGCTCATACCATTGTTGACAAAGATTTCGTTGGTGGACTCAAAGTCTTGGTACAAGCAAGAGTGAATACAGAGAGTAGTTAGGTAGGCGCAACCAAGCTGTCGAGTAGGAAAGTGAAGTTTTTCTTGTGTTAAATTCCAAACGTTTATTTTTATAATTTTAAATTCATCAATAATATTTCAACAAATTTAATTCTTTAAAACTCGAGTTATGTTTTTCTCAACGACAAAACCATCAAAAAAATAATAATCCTACATAGATATGTAAGCGCAGAACAAGTAGGTGGCCACAGACGTTATTTTATAACATTCTGGATATATCAGCCTATAATGCTTTAGTTATATACATATCTATCTTTCCAAATTGGATTAAAACAAAACACTTCAGACGAAGGATTTTTGAGGAAGAATTAGGGAAATCTCCCGTAGAACTTCTCTTCCATACAGTGCTCCGGGAAGATCAGTGGTTCAATGCCACTAAAAAACCATCGACAAAAACAATGCCCTCATATCTTCACCTGCTAGTAGGATTCAAAACTGTGCGATAAAATTCATACTAATATCAGTCAGTTAATTGACACCCTCGAACACCGACGAAATCTCTCATATTTTGTTTTATCGCTATTTCCACTACCACTGCTCCATTAAAATTGCCACTAGCACTCCGTCCCTTCAGACCTTCAACCGTAACACCCGTCTCGCTATATATATATCAGTATACCGTCAAACCCACTCTCGGACGTACTGATTCGTTCCTAAGCCGTACAACTCGCTTATGGAATGACCTGCCGAGCTCACTAATTCCTAGTTGTTATAACTTGCAAACATTTAAGACCAATGTACAGCGGTCATTTGGCAAAATCTGTTTTATTTTATACGGGCCCCTGTATTTAGCTAACAGCTAACACCTTTTTATTAACACCTTCAGTTGTACTGACGTTTTTAATCATCACATATTCACCTATATTGTAATGCTTAGGGCTCTTGTGCCTTATTTAATATTTGTCCCTTATTAATGTTTCCTTCAGCCTCTTTTCTTATTTTTTCTAAATCAATGCATTGATCTCCCTTACTATTACTGAGATATTCTAAATCCTTATCACAAAATCTGCCTGTCTGATCCCTACCAAACACTAACATACTAGGAGCAAAACCAGTACTTCGATTTACTGTGTTGTTTATAGCGAATTCAACCCTAACTAAACGCTTATCCCAATTACTGGTTGTATCTGCCTCGCATTCCTTGGCCACCATGGCTATTCAAAATCGATTCAGTCGCTCCACTTTCCCATTAGATTGGGGTGAGAAGCCGAAAGAATTATGTTCTTTTTTATTAGTGCCTACAATTCTGAACAAAAAATTATAAGTTGTGATTACTAAATAAAAAACGCATTGGGCAAATTTGTCCCACAAATACCATGTGCGTTTGTTTTTTAAACTACACGATACGGGTTAAGTTTTCAAATATAAACAAATAAAAATAATAAGAAATTGTGATCTAAGCTAAAACACAAAAAAAAAAAATTATTAATTACACACACATGCATATATACGTGGGAATGAGTAAAATTTTTGAGTGAGATATTCTGCCACTCATGCAACCAACAGCAAATGTTGGCCCATGCATCGTCTTGAGCAACGTGACAGCATTTGAAAGTATTATACTTTCTTTCCTTCTTTTCTTGTACAATATAAATATGTACTCGTATATTGTACGCACAAGTATTGTATGATAGCTTATGGTATCGTTTTAACTCAAGTATGGGTGAATTGTGAATTTATCGCCATTATTGGTGCGATAAAGGAAAAATTAGTTTGAGTAAAATTATATTTCTTTTAATTTGAGCAATTTTATTCTATTGCATTTATTTATTTTTTAAGTACACTATGACAAAAGGTTTGATCGATTTTTTTTGTCTAACTTGGTAAGTAAAATTTATGTATAATGTTAAAAATATAATATATATAAGGTAAAGAATATTAATGTTAGGATGTTGAGTTTTTGGAATAAACAATTTTAATTCGATTTAAAATCAGCTTTCTAGAATTAGTATGAGACCTTAAATTTTGAAATGGAAAAGTGTTTTGGATGCGATGACTTTGTTGTGTTATAATAGTATAGGGGCTATGTTAAAGAACGGCCGGAAAATAGAATGGTCGCAAAGAGGAATTTGCCTCTTTGGTGGATAAGGTATAGCCCAGGTAGCTACGAAGGCTACCTTCGACGTCAACCTTTGAGAGTACACAATCGCTTTCCTGGACATAGGGGACATAGAGGGTGCGTTTAATAACGTCAACACATTCGCAATCGCGACAGCGCCGTCAACTCTGCAGGTAGACGACTTATGCTAAATAGCAGGATAATCATCTCCAAGCCAGGTTGGGCTTCTGCCAAAACATACGCAGCAAGGACGCATGGGACGATCCATCCTAGCGGGTTAAACAGACGAGCGATGTCTGCAAGTACGGATCTTTTTGTGAACTTTCAAGTTAATATTGAATGTGAATATATCTTTCGCTGGATGCCATTGAATCCCAAGGATTTTGGTGGCATCTGGTGATTGAAAGTTTAGAGGCAGAGTTATTTCCACAACTGACGCTGGCTGATGTAAGGAGCGCACTGCTAAATATGGCGCAGATGCTGTTCCAAATGTGACTGTATTCAAAGCATATGTTTTTATAGGGTCATTTTATCTATGCCTCCATATAATTAGTTGATATAACGTATCTTATGCTGCCATCCATATCTGACGATACATCATGCTTATATCTGCCACAAACGCTACCTTGAACTTCCCCCACTTCGTGATCAGATCTATGATGTCCGGTCCACCATTAAGCAGTCGTTTAGCGATACTCCGTTAGAAGTCTTACAAGATGCATCGAACAGTACACGGAGTTTTGTGGTGCTACTTGACTCTTTGACGACAGCATGATGAGGCAAGTAGTAGTGTTCGCCTAGATTCGTGTATCCTGAGACCTCCTTCATATGACCTAAGGTGGCGTACTCGTGGATACATTTGGTATAAGCTTCCTTTAGCTTTTGGTTTCATTCAAGTTTTCTCTCTATTTGAAAGAATCTCGCCATGGCTGCCTTCTTCGAATTCCCAAGGTTGGGCGAATTCCATCCTTAAATGGGAGTCGTACTTCGTATCTCCCATCTTCATTCCGCTTGAATGTTTCTAAGAAATGTTGTTGACATTTTTGCTCCTCCGGTGATAGTTTCCTGTCATCGATATTTTTCCTCTAATTCCCAAAATTGCCTAAGTTGTGCATCTAAAGAGTTGAAGTGATTTTGGACAGTGAAACAAGTAATCTTTGGAGTAGTGTTGGTTTTTCCGGTAAGGATCCATCCAAATTCAGTCCGTTATGCTACAGGAGACCCCTTTTGTCCTTCGAAAATTATTAAGCTGTACACGTCCGCCCCTAACAGCACATCAATCTTCCCTGGAACATTGTACGTCGGATCAGCTAATGGCAAATTGGACAAATGTTTCACTCCCCTTGAAGCGGATAGGTTGGTAGTGTTGCAGTGTAAGCAGTTAATTTATCACACTAGTGCTGGTGTTATCGATCTTGTGCAACACACTGTTCTTTAAAGTAAATAGATAAAGTAAATATATAGCATAATTGTTCTATTTCATGGTCGTTTCATGATCGAATGATCTTCCCGCTAGCATGTTACATATAAATACTTTTTGGCTATAAATACGCTGACGTTCAATGTTAACGGGGCTTGCAAATAAACTGTAGTAAAGAAAATATCGATCAGTTTTTTTTTCCTATCCGAACTCCCACGAAAGGCTCTACAGCAGTTAGGACAGGTAACACAAATGCTTTAACATCGAGGGAGAAGGCTGTATTGTTAAACGATTGCAAATTAACTTTCACTCGGTATTTGGAACTGCCAGGTTTTTTCCAAGTCCTGTGACTCTAGCAAATACAGTCTGCCTTTTGAGGTTAAGCATTTGAGTGGCATTTTCAGTTATGTATGTGGCCTCGGAGCCGGGATCTATGAAGGCCCTAAGAGTGCACTGCTTTCCATTCATGGCATACACCTAGTAGCGTTTTTGACTGCATTTGGTTGAAATGTAAAGTTTTGATCACTCGGAGTATTGAAAGGGACAGAAATTTGGCTTTCAATATCAGTAGTCAAAAATATCAGTAAGGTTTTTGAAAAACTAATCAATAGAGCTCTGTCTAGGTGGGTTGAGGACAAACATATAGTTCCGGATAATCAATTCGGTTTAATGCGGGACATGATAGCTCACATGCCGCGTCTAACTTGTGTCCGATATCCAACAAAGGCAAAAAATAATGTACTGGTGCCTGCCTTGTTGACTTTGAATCCGACACCGTATGGTTAGAGAGCCTTTTCTACAAGCTGACTAGGCTGGGGATCAGTAAACCACTCTTGTACATTCTTTATAATATGCTAACCAACAGACAGTTCATCGTGAAAAATAGTGATGTGATTTCTGTTGGAATATTTCAAATTAAAAATGGTCTTCAGCAAGGCGCGGTCAATTCGCTGATCCTATTTAAAATTGATATAAGCGACTTGATAGGCTCACTTCCCCATACTTCCCCATTGCGTACGCAGACGATTTGGTAGCGTACAGATCAGCCACAAAAATCGAGGTTATTAACATTCTCTTGCAGAGTGACTTCGATAAGATAAGACGATTTTGCGATGGCTGGAAGTTGAAAATCAACTTTCAGAAGTCGGAAACCATTCTCTTTAGGACGCCGTTGTCCGGAGCCTCTAGGAATACCAGAAAAAATTGGCGTAAGTTGTCGGTCATGGGACAATACGGGTAGCCTCTTGCCTGTCGAAATGTAGTCAGATACCTTGGAATCGGGCTAGATCAGTTTCTGTATTTTGGCAAAAATGTAGATGCTGCTCTTTCCAGAGCTAAAGGCGCTTTTGCCCTTACAAAGAGACTGTTTTATAGCAGCCAACTCGATGCGAGTGCGAAGGTAATCTGCTACATGGCCCTTATCAGGCCCATGCTGGTATTTGGTTGTCCAGTGTGGTTCAATGTACGAGCAAGCTTAATGGAAAAGATTCGGGTGTTTGGTGTTACAGAACACCAGAGTCGGAGTACAAAACTTTTTATTCTAATGAGGTCCATTACAATAGGGCGAACCTAATACGAGTGCACAACTTCGTTATTTAGCTGACTCGAAGGCACGTTGCAAGAGCAATGCCCTCGACGAATAACCTGATATCTGGGGCTTACTACCCCAATTACCTTTACCACGAGAATGTGCGCTCTAACGGCTTCGTTCCACCGGAAGCATTCCTCTACCTTGATCAGATAGGGTTGATCCAGGATAGATCAGCGTTCCCGTTTTCATGTCGCTCGGGCCGCTGGGGACAGGTGACTCAACTACAACAGAGATGTCGCACACAGCACTGTGGATCGTCTCAGGTTCAGTAGGGCGGTGGGGAATCGCGATAAGAGGGATGTCGTTCGGCAGTACCAGCATTTCTCGTGGTTGAATGATGGAGAAGATGTCTCATCGTCGTTTCCATCAATTACGGACCAGCCTCACTAACGAGGCAGAGCTGACCCAACTATTTGCTCTGTAAATAGCGATGGCCATCTTACATAGGTTTAGGTTAACATTTAAGGAATTTATGCATATATTGATGTATACAAGGTATATACTGAAATATGTATTTTATAGTGTATAATGTCTATGTGTGTGTATGTGTGTACTGTGTATGTAGGTTAGATAGATTAAGGTTGATTTTAAGTTAGATAGTAGGTTTTTATAAGAAATAAAAAAAATTATGTCCATATGCTAAGTTTTTGGTAACAATTTTTTTTCTTAGCCTTAAGTGTACAAAATAAATATTTATAAATAAAATGTTAATAAAGTCGTAAGACATATATATAAGATTTAGAGTAGCTTAGAGTGCCTGTGTGGGGCCAGTAAGTTGGTATAAAATTGTTAAGTAATTTTAAGCTAGCATTTAAGCATTTTTTGTTAGTATGTAAGAGTTATTCTTACAACTACAGTAAGACTCGATGGAAACGCTTCTCCGCAACCTTGAAAAGAGAACTATAGAAATTCTGTAAGTTTGTATTAGAACAAAAAGGTTCGGGCTGTAAACACCAGCAACCCGAATATGTTTCCGCAAATAAATAAACTATTTCGGAGAAAAAATCAAAACGACCTTCAGTGTCTTAAAATAGCCCGGACAACAGACAACGAACGGTTACTGACAATAGCATGTATTGATCGAAATGAGGCCGCTGATGATGACGACTTCTTTGTGATCGAGGATCCACAGGAGAAGGTTGAAGCTATAGGGGCAACTTTCCATGAAGTATAAAAGGCCACTGATACCATTGGCCCTAATTATGACCTGGACAGTCGCGTTTTGGTGCACGACTTCGACATTCGAAGTCGTTTCAGCGACGAAAATATTGCAAATAATGTCATTGCCAGAGAGGGTGACCTACCCCGGAAGGAAGGACTCCATGAGATCTTCGACACAATCAGAGTTAAGAAATCAGTGGGGACCGATAGTATTCCGAACATCGTGCTACGACATCTTCCTTTAGAAGCAGTGGACATTTACACCACCCTGTTTAATTATGCAATGAATAATGCACGTTATCCAGCGCATTGGAAAACGGAGGTGGTTCAACCTATCCCTAAAAAGTGGAAGGATATATCCAATCCGGCGATTCTCCGGTCAATAAGTCTCCTTCCGAATATCAGTAAGGTTTTTGAAAAAGTTATCAATAGAGCTCTGTCTAGGTGGGTTGAGGACAATCATATAATTCCGGATAATCAATTCGGTTTTAAGGCGGGACATGATATCTCACATGCCGCGTCTAAACTGGTGTCCGATATCCAATGGAACAAAGGCAAGAACCAGTGCACTGGTGTCTGCCTGATTGACTTGGAGAAGGCCTTCGATACCGTATGATTAGAAGGACTCTTTTTCAAGCTGGACAGGTTGGGCATTAGTAAACCATTAGGTTAGGTTATGTTAGGTAAGAGTGGCTGTTGGAAATACCAACCCACTTAGGCCTATTGGCCCATTGTGATGCCACGTGGATCTATGATCTTCTTACTACTGGAACCAGTTTGAGCTCATAATAAAGCGTGGGAGACTGTTAACGTCTATTTTTTCTAGATCGTTTAGGTCGTTGTAGAAGAAGGCTCCTAGATGAAGCTTCCTTCTCTGGGAGAGAGCTAGGCATGTGCATAGTAGGTGAGGGATTGTCTCCTCCTCTTCTTCGTCCATGGAGCTTCTACAGAAATCATTAGTAAAAGCGCCAAGCCTTCCTGCGTGCTTGCCTATGAGGCAGTGTCCAGTAATGACACCTATTATGGCGCTGAGATGTTTCCTATCTATCAGCATCTAGCATCAGACACTTAGAGCGACTCAGATCCAGCCTTGGCCAGATCTGTTTGGTCGCTAGACATGTTTGTCCAGCAGTCCACCTAAGGTCTGTTCTTTTATTGGCATGTAGCTTTAGTGTTAGTTTGCACGTAGCGATTGGTATACCTATACTACCTTTGTCCGGTAGGATATGTAGAGTGGTTCCAATTTTGGCGAGTTCATCGGCTGCAGTTCCTTGGAATGTCTCTGTGGCCCGGCACTCAACAAAGGTGAATGTTGAACTGCTCTGCCATCTCCATAAGAGATGATCGGCATTCAAGGGCGGTTTTAGAATATAATGAGACCGAGTCCAGGGACTTGATGGCGGCCTGACTATCCGAAAATATGCGGATAACGCATAACGTTTTTCTTCAGCCAGGACAGAGCTTCTTTAATCGCCAAAATTTCCGCCTGGAATACGCTACTGTGATTTGGAAGGCGGAAAGAGAGGCTTAGATTTAGCTTATCTGAGAAAACACCGCCACCAACTCCGCTATCGGTTTTAGATCCATCTGTGTAGAGATGGATTGACTTGTCCTAGTAAAACATTGCTGTATATTCTTTTTGATATGCTCTCCAGTAGACAGTTCATCGTGAAGAATGGCGATGTGACTTCATCTGGAACATTTAACATTAAAAACGGTCTGCAACAGGGTGCGGTGAATTCGCCGATCCTGTTCAACATTTACACGAGTGATCTGATAGGTTCACTTCACCATGCCATAGCGTACGCAGACGACATAATCGCGTACACATCAGGTCCTAAGATTGAGGTCATTAATATGCTTTTGCAGCGTGACTTCGACAAAATTAAGCGATATTGCGATGACTGGAAGTTAAAAATCAACTTTGAGAAGTCGGAAACCATTCTGTTTAGGACGCCTTTGTCTGGGGCCTCTAGAGATACCAGGAAGAATTGGCGAAAGTTCTCGATCGTGGTGCAGCACGACAACCATTTTTTTTTTATAATCAAGGGGTTTGAGTACCCTTAAAGTGATTGTACACAGCGCGGGCAAAGAAAATTTAGGGAGGAAGAAAAGAGAGGTACCGATGTACATTGTTTTTAAATGTTTGCAAGTTATAACGACCAGGGAATACAGAGATCGGCAGGGCATTCCATAAGCGAGTTGTACGGCTTAGGAACGAAGTACGATATTTTAGAGTACGTCCGAAAATGGGCTCGAGAGTATACTGATGAGCATTCATAGCGAGACGGGTGTTACGGCTGAAAGTTTGAATGGGCGGAATGCTACTGGCGATTTGAGTGGAGCACTTGCTTGTCGAAATGTAGTCAGATACCTTGGGATCTATCTAGATCAAATTCTGTATTTTAACAAACATATACGAGTAGATGTTGCTCTGGCCAGAGCCAAAGAAGCTTTTGCCCTTACAAAGAAACTGTTTTATAACAGCCAACTCAATGCGAGGGTAAAGGTGATCTGCTACATGGCCCTTATGAGGTCTATGCTTGTATTTGGATGTGGATGTGGTTCAACGTAAGAGCAAGTTTATTGGAAAAGATTCGGGTGTTTGAGAGGGCTTGTATTAGGACTTGTCTTAACTTGTACAGAACACCAGAGTCTCAGTACATAAAATTCTATCCCACTGTGGTCCTGTACAATAGGCCGAAAGTAATAAGTGTGAAGAATTTCGTCATTAACTTGACTCGAAGGTACATTGCAAAAGCAATGACCTCATCGAACAACCTGATCTCCGGGGCTTTCTACACCAATTATATATATCACAACAGAGTTCGCTTTGACGGCTTTATTCCTCCAGAAGCGTTCCTCTATCTAGATAGTAAAGGTCTGATCCAGGACAGATTGGCGGTGCCGCTAATCTTCCACGTTGCTCGAACAGCTGCGGAAAGGCGACTCAACTACGACAGAGACGTCGCACATGGCAGTGCGGAGCGTCTCCGGTTCAGTAGGGCTGTAGGGAGTCGCGACATGAGGGATGTTGCTCAGTAGCACCAAAACTTTTGGTGGCTTGTTGAAGGGGAGGACGCTTCGTCATCGAACTCCTTCAGTGATATGTAGCTTCATGTGAAGCAAAGTTAGCCAGCTTAATAAGAATAAGATTATTTGTAATTAATTTAAGCTAATTTTTAAGCGTTTTTTTGTTTAGCATATAAGAGTAATTTAAGTTAAAAAATAAAAATGCATAGAAACTGAACTGACATATTCGGGTTGCTGGTATTTACAGCCCGAACCTTGTTGTTCCAATACAAACTTACAGAAATTCTGTAATTCTCTTTTATTAGCGTTTGCACATTTTTAATCGACGACTTCAGTGTCCTAATCTCCGGGCCTTGTCTGTCAGTTAACTGTCTATACAAGTTTTTGAGTCTTGTCAGAAGTCTACTTTTCTGTCGGTGCAGTGCGTCAATAGTAGGATTGCGGAACAGGTCTTCGTTAGTCGTACGTCGATACCGCGGTATTGTAGTATCCATAGTATGTTTAATTGTCTCGTCCATTTGTTTTAGGTAATTGTCGATTTCCTCGTTGGACAAATTCCTATTGGACGGTGGGTGGAGCGTGTTCGGAGAGAGCGGTTGCGGAGAAGCGTTTCCACCGAGTCTTACTGTAGTTGTAAGAATATCTTTGGACAAATTCCTCCAATTCCGCAATTTCGTTTCGAACTGTTATTTCGGTGCGAAAACCGAAATGGTCGCTGTCATACACGAATGTGCGCAGATAGTTTAGCGCTTGTAAATACGTATCTGTCAGTCGTATACGTTCGTCATATAGCAGTAGATCCAAATAATATCCGCCTCTGGGAAACGACGGGTCATCAGTCGCTTTAAGACCGAGTCTGTACATGACATCGTGCTGACCCCACCAATCGAGTAGTAGGTTCCCTTTAGTATTTGGCAAATTATTTCCCAATCTCTGTGTTAAGCGTTAAAATCCCCGCCGATTATAAAATAATTCTCCCCCGATTCCAGCCTCAGAAGTCGAAAAAGCATGTCGAGCACTGTAATGAATAGGGTGGATTGTCAGGTGCATAAACAGAGACCTAGTACAGCCGCTTTCCACTGCGGAGTGGTATGTAAATGACAACTGCCTCCAGCACCCGGAACCTGCGCAACACTCCATTGTACACTCTGTGAAATGTTATACTTTCTTTAATGAAGATCGTGACACCGCCTCCACGTTTGAATCTGGGTCGATTCCTTCTTCTAACAATATAATTATTGTACTCCAGTTTGTGCTTATCGGTTAGCTTGGTTTCGCTAGCAAAAAGTACATCCGGATTTTGGTCTTGTAGCAATTTAAACATCGAGGCTCTTCTTTCGATCCTAATCAGTGAATTAACATTCACCGCAAGGACCTTCAAAGTTTGCTCCACCATGTACGTACCTATTACGACATGTGTTGCGCGTAGATCTAGTCCACCCGATTGGCCTGCTGTTGCAGCTAAGCCATCTGTCCTTGGATTGCGAGCAAGATGGCCAGCATGATAGGTGCAGCTTCCGTTGTTCTCGGCATTGGCGCCGGAGAAGCAACAGTCGCTGGCTATACCGTAACCCCCACTACATGACGCCATTTGGGCGTATGAAATTTGAGACGTGACGGCTGGTATTTGAAACCTAACAGGTGAACGTTTGACCTCCACCTTCTGCTGCCGAGCTAGTTTTGCTTTTTTAATGTTAGCGAACTTAGGACAACCCCGATAGTTAGCGGCGTGTCCCACGTTCCCGCATAACACGCACGAGATCTGCGTCCTATCGGATGCTCCGTCCCTACCCAGAGCACACTCCTCGGAACAGTGGTTCTTTGCGCACTTCACGCATCGAGGCTGCATTTGGCAGTTCGACGCGACGTGCCCGAACCTCTGGCAGCGAACGCATTGTATAACGCCTTCGCTCCTTTTTAATTTTTTCCAGTGATCCACCAGGTAGTCTAGGACATTGATATTCCTTAGACTATCCAGATTGCTTTCGGGACTGAGCTGTACTAGGAAGAACGAAAGACTCCGTTTCTCCTGCCTGTGGTAAGTGGCTTTACCCCCACAAACTTGAGTCCTTCGCACTCCTTCTCTTTGAGCAGTGCCAGGATCTTCTCAGGATCAGAAGACGGTTTTAACCCCTTCAGCAGCATCGATTGCCGCTTTTCACACCTTGGTGTGAATGAGTAGTGCTCCGTCGTCGTTTCCTTTAGGAGCTCTTTCACTTTTGCGTAGCCCTGCACTGTATTACAGTGGATGGCATGGCGATCGTTCCCCAATCGCTTAATATTAAAATTGTTACCAATGACCAGCCTACACAGGTCCTTGGTTTCACTTACCTCTAGTGTATAGGTGTTGATCGGAGGCACCTTCTCCTTCTTCTGCTGCTGCTGCTGTTGTTGTTGTTGTTGCTGCTGCTGCTGTTTTTTCAGCTGCTGTGTTTTCAGCTGTTGTTGTTTTTGCAGCTGTTGCTGTTTTTGCTGCTGCTGTTTTGTTTGCAGCATTTGTTGTTTCTGCTGCTGCTGGTTTTGTTATTGCTGCAGTTTTTGGTTCTGCTCTTGTTGTTGGGAGCTCTCCAGTTGTAATTGCTCCCTCTGCCTGCGTGCAGTTTGCTTTTGTTTAATAGCAAGCGCTTTTTCCTCCAGCTTTGTATGCTGCTGTTAATGTCGTTTATTAGTTCATCTTCGTCTTCCGATTCAGATGCCGCTGGAGAGGCAAAGTTATTATTACCCCTCATACTGGGCCTCATCTTTATCAGCTCTTAAAACTGCACTTATTTTTTTTTGTTTTGTTAAATTCGGAGGTTTTGATGGCTTTCGCCACGGGACCGCCAACAGTATTGTTGCCTTTTGCTCCCGTTATGGGAAGAGCGGAATGCTCTCCACCATCCATCACATGATTTTATTGGTTTATTGGTTTTGTTTTGCACTATATTTGTTTCCACAATTTGAGCCAAAAAAAAAAAAAGTTCCAAGTTTGGCCCGGGATCGAACTCGCGTCCCACGATTTCATAACCGACGCCGCTAACCGCTTGGATACTGAGTGAACTAAGAAAATTGCGACCAATTATTTTTACGAGAAAAACTTTTTCCCTTTTTCACTTTAGGAAAAGCCAGACACATCTATTCTCCTTGGAGATCTGCAAACGACTGCAAGGTATCGGCTCATTTGGTGATCGCCATTCACTTGCCTGATGTCTGGATAACGTGTCGTACTCAGAAACCCACGTCTCGTCTCCAGTAATGATCCTATTACTGAATGTGCGATCGGATTCAGCCTCGCAAGTCATCTCTTTTGCGACGTCAACACGGTCCCTTTTTTGCATGAAATTGAGATCTTTAGCCACCAACTTTTCTGCTACACGACGGAAACTCAAATCATTAACCAAAATGTCTTTGACGGATCCATAGGCAATGTTGAAGTCCTCTGCTATCTCTCTGACTGTTAATTTGGGGTTATTGACCAACATTTCTTTTACTCCATCAATGTTTTCGTCGGTTTTCGATGTCGATGGTCTGCCACTGCGTTCATCAGCTTCGATTGTCTCACAACCATTTTCGAACCGCTCTTGCTACTGGTAAACGACCGTTTTCTTTAGAGAATCGTTGCCGAAAAACTGTTCCAACATTTCCAACGTTCGCGCACCATAAAATCCGTTTTTTACGCAAAATTTAATACAAGTATTTATTTTAATATTATTTAAAATTAATACAGTTTGATACAAGTTCGTTGTTGCAAATTTAAATCCATTTCTAAAATTGTAAAAAAAATCGCCAAAGCACACAAAGGTAGATGTACTCTTGGCTACGTATCTCTTGCAAATGACAAGCTATGACGCTAAGATTTAGAGGGAATGTCAGCAACAGATTTACCAACTTAACAAAAGAAACAGAACTCAAATTGGAACAATGGGAGCGCCACACGGTTATTCTCGGTTATTTTGATCAAAGAGGTATGTAGCAAAGACAGAATTCTCCACAATGAATGGACTGAAGAATGCTCCAGCCATTTTTCAACGGTTAATACATGCTGCTTTGCGTGAATAAATACAGAAAATTTGTATTGTAAATACAGGGTGTCCCAGTTTAGCAGTATAATCCTTTAAGGGAATATTCCCGAAGTTCCGCAGAAAAAGAAATTGTATGGCAGGAGGTGTAACCACTTACCACCAGGCTATAATTTCTGAACTAGTACAGGTTTAAAAATAGTTTTGGACATTTTGGAAAGTTAATTTAGTAGTGCATAAGGTGGTCCAAATACAAGTTTCTTTTTTAATCATATTTGGAAATTGACAGCTTTTTCTCCCTCGAAATCTTAATTTTCTTGTCCTGTTCCCTTAAAGATTGATGTTATGCAGAAAATCGAGAAACGATTCAAGGCCTTCGTCCGAGTCATTCTTGAGATAGAGCCAGGAGCAATCAACGATGTCTTGAAAAATTGATTGGGCAGGGTGCGCTACTGTTAAGCCAGCCGAGGTTGCAATATGAATGAAATTGTATTCAATAACTAATGGGAATGTTCGCTTTTCCTAGTAAAGCCATAACATTAATTATATGGTTTTTGTTAATATTATTTTATTTTTAAAAAGGAACTTGTATTTTGACCACCCTGTATAGACGATATTGTAATAATTGGAGAAACTGAAAAGATGGAAGGCGAAGTCTGGAAAACTGTCATCCGAATTACATGCGCTTGCAAAATTTCTATTTCTCGGATGATAGGAAGTGAGCCAAATCCCGAATTCAAATTTTGAACTTGGAAGGAATACCCTTAAAAAATGGCTACTCCATAATAGCGAAGCAGCAATTCATCGTACGCGTTACGATGCTAGGAGTTAATACATATCTACGAAAATAAAAAGAGGCTCTTCAAAGGCTTCTTAAGAAGTTCCAAAAGAAGATTTTGAATTTAAATTTAACTGCTTGTATACATACTCGTAACTACAAAGAAAATGTAATAAATTCGTCTGCACAATTTCACTGAAGAAAATTGAAATTAAATTACGTCGTAATGCTTAACACTCACTCTTGAATTTGTCAGATACAAAACTGAGAAATCGGGAAAACTGAGCCTTTAAACGTAAATGCTTTCCCAACGTGGATCAAATTTCGGTGTTTTGTTAGTGATTTCCCAAAGCGTTCTTTATCCCTTTTGAAGAAGCGACTTCACTTAAGGGAAACGTTTTTTTTTTTTTTAAAAAGGGTAATGTTCGTGTGTTGTTGCCGTCAATACATGAGTATATGTGTATGTACATTTACACTATGTTGACATACCCTGTTGTACGTCGAGCTAAAATATGTTGACAGGCTTTTCGGTGTGATGGTTAACTGAGCAAATACCTTCAGGTGAGATAAATTGGAAGAAACATTTTCGCTTCATTTAAAGCGTTTTCTACCAAAAACCAAATATAAACATATTCATACAACATACAAATTTGTTTTGAGACTGGAAAATATAAAAAAATAAATGATTTGTGTCTTTCTTGGAAAAGGCTTCTTAACAAGGAATGTCTGCCTTATAAATATTTCCGATTTAAAGTGCTTCCACGGAAAATGTAGTATGTATTCAACTGTAAATTTAGTACAATTAACTTCATTTGAAATCATTTATTTATGTAATAATCTTATTCTTCTGAATGATATAAAACAGATTGTATTAAAACCAGTGAATTAAAGGACATGCGTGGCAGTAAATGGGGGTTTGTTTTTATCGATCCGAAGAAAGGTTTGATGGAAACTCGAGCTACTTTATTTGTTCGGCGTAGATACGTTTTCAAGTACTAGAGGCCTAGTTATATGGGAATAATATGATTTGTACAATGAGATCGAGAATTTGCTCTACTACGTTGAAATCTTCCATTTTTGTTCGATTCTTCTTAGATGGTTGTCATGAGTTCTTTTGTATACGATGATATCGGCTTACATAAGGCCCGTACATTTCTTTGTTGAATTACCTTTTCTATTCACTGTCTACTCAGGGCGGACCGAATATTAGCCGAAAACATTTTATCTCAAAGCTTAAGAAACTGTTAATTTAGCTCTCAAAGAGAGGACTTTGCTACTTTATTACCTTCTTAGTACAAAAAAAAACAGCGTTTTGCTAGACTTATCCTGTTTTTGATCTCAATGCTTGTGTAATTATAATAATAGATAGAACATGTCCCTAACTACCTAAAAATTATATCATTGTACGTTTTGCCCCGTTGTACGTGTGGCGGCGAATTTCCGAAACACGACTTTGTACGAAGAGTTTCCATCCTTCGTGTTCACCTTGGATCCAATTGAGTGCAATTTTAGAATCAGTCCACATATGAAAACGTACCACAGGTATCTTCAGAGAATGCTTTAGGTAGGAACACAATAAGTAATGTAAGCCCTTTAGATACATCTTCTTTGAGCGGAGCCATTATGCTCTTCGCGCACAAAAAGCCAGCGATGCATTCGTCTTTCGATTAGATGTTCTTTATGTAAGCCACTCTGCCGTAGGCTTTCATGCTGGCATCGGAAAAAATTTGAATGTGGACTTTGCATTCAGAGGAAAATACTAAAACTGACCTTGGGATAGTCACATACTTTAACTGAAACGCACTCATCCCACTCAAGCTCGAAAGGTATAGCTTCATCCCAGCACACATTCTTACTTCACATCGTTTGCAATAGTACCTTTACCTTAATAACAGCGGGCGCAAGCATTCCTAGAGGATCGTAAATTCTCGCTATTGTCTGCACGATGCGTTTGTTGGCTGTTGCTATGTTGGCAGAAAGTAAACTCTTGACGGATGTAAAAGGTACAGCTATCTCATCGCTGAAGAGAAACCAGGAAAGGTTAACATAGCTGGGACATCGGTGGAACCAAAACGTTCACGAATCAGAGAATTATTGTGGTTCCATTTCCTCAAATTCATACTTACGCCATCTCTGCCACCTCTTTACAAATCCACTATTATTCACTTTCTGTGTCAACGCTGATCACCAAGTCGTCCATGTAAAATCATTATTCAAGAACGTCACATGTTGAACTGGTTCTGCGATGCGATCTAAGACCATTTGTCATATAGCACTAGCCTTGGAACGATCAGGTGTCCATGACAAACGCTTAGAAAGATAAAGAATCTGTTTAATTGCTTGATTTTTTGTTTTAATGAAGGTTTTTAGTGGCTTTTCCTTCAAATTGTATGTTAATGTGTGATATTATATTTAGTAAAAAATTGTGCAAATATTTTAGAAGTGAGGCACCAAGGCAAATCTCTGTATTCCTTTTTCTCTTTTTTTATAATTTACGCGCGCCTAAGGTGTTAGATACCCTTTTACTGTTGCCTTGGCGCGGGCGGAAAGATAGAAGGAGGAGAAAGGAAAATTGTTTTTGTAGTGGTTTGAAACTCAGGCGTGTTTGGTTTCTATGTTTGCTCTCCAGGGGTGGGAGTCCGAATAGGACGGAGAGTTTTTCTTCACTCAGAGTGATTCGAGGTATATCACAGTATTTTTATTTTCTGTGCTTGAAACTCTACAACAGCCAAATCTACGTGTCAATGTTATGCCTTCACACGCAGAATTTTTCTGTCTGAGTTCCAATTACACAATGAAAAACTGACTTGCCATGGGCAGGATTCGAACCTGGCCCTCCGAGTGAGAAGCGTTTGCTACTACCACTACACCACGGCCACCCCGTATCCCTAAAATTGTATCCTAAAAATTATAATTTCTTGCCACAATAGAAAAAAAAAAAAAATAAATTGCTTGATTTCTGTGGCTCTCGGTACACAATTGAGAATCTTTGTAGAGGGAATCCTTTCTTTTGATGCAGGAGGAGATGAGATGTTCTACTAGATAACTATTTTCGGCATCTTCGCTTTGAATTATTTAATTTTCTATTATAGAATTGGCGCATAAATTCATTGCGCTTTGATTTTCGCAATTTGTTGCTATCGATGATGGAATAACATTAGTTGTGGCAAAAGAAGAGTCACACATTCTGTCGAATGCTTTCTTCTGCGTTTTTTTTTGCAAAAAATCTACTTTGCGCTTTTACAATTTCTTGAAGAATGTCCGCATTTTGTATAGCGAAAACAACGATGGCATTTACGTAGCAAATCTCTTTTTTCTGTAACAGGTATATCGCTATTGCAGTCTTTCGTACTATTTGTAATATTATTTGTATTATTCGATTCACAAAACAAACATTACTACTTTTCGTTAGCGCAACTAAAATTGTTGCAGTAGCTGTTGATGAAGAGCGATTCTTTTGCATTAATACAATAGAAGAAAAAGAGGCAAACTCACTTCTCTCTAACCATTCCACTTCCCGGTTTAAAAATTGCATTATAAACTGTACCTGTTAGTCTCCAATTTGCGAAAGAGTTGAAGTATTGTGAGGCGGAATTTTTAAGGCAGTGAGATTCCGAATTATATAGATGACGAAGCCAAGTACGTCTGTTCGTGAATTAAGAAATTGAAGAGTAATTAGCTGCTGTATGTGCTTATCGACTACGCGCTCTATATCGCCGAACTTTTTTAAAAGCAAGACAGCCGCTTCATAGCACATCTCTGTCGCAGAAAAACCATTTAGCGTTATCCTAATACACTCTCAAGATAACTAAATTTATCAGACGAGGTTAAACCAGTATTTTCATGAACTGTGGTACGGAACTGATCCCAGAACAGTAGCCGTTCCTGGAAGTTCCCATCAAACTTTTTTAACGTTAACACGTTAAACTGTGCATGACACCAGATGCGTTGAGAGATAAGTCGTTTAGGTTCGCTGTCTTCGGTGTCTGCTTTAGACAGAAACTATGCGTGTATTTAGTTTAGCAAGTGCTCCTATGGTATAGTCTTTGTACTCTGCAACCTTTTCCAACTCTCTGTCCATCTCTCTTCATCTTTAAGGGGGCTTTTACTCCTAACCGCCTGATTGAAGAGGAGACATTTCGGATAAGGAAATCAGTTATTCTTTAATGTAGTCGAATTTGTCCCAGTCCTTTAACTGCGATTTAGGCGAATTAAAAAGTCAGTGGCAGACTTAACGATTCTCTTAACTTGTCCTCTATAAGCATACCAACCGGAAACGTCCGATATGTGAACTTTCAACGCGAAAAATGAGTTTCTTTAAATAGTGTTTTAGCTTTGAAACTCATTTTTTTATGCTGAATATATTCCTCAATATATATATATACAAATTCATGCGAAATCACCGGCTGATAACCTTAAGAACAAAAGACCGAGACTTAAACTTGAGAATATAGATTTCATTAGTCCACTTTGTTCGAGATGTAAAGAGCTACTGATTACTAAAAACCGCATGATAAACTACAGTGGTTTCTATGCAAGTATTGCAGTAATACAATCACATGTGTAAAGTAGTTAAAACTTACAATTAGGTATCAGATCAGTTGGTTGTCAGAGAATTTTTGAATTTTTTTTTCAACGGCACGTACAAAAATAATTTTATATTTTAAAATCTTGTAACATAAATATTATTTATTTATTTAAGTTTTAATTCTAACAATAAAATAAACTAACAAAAATTCATGAAAAACAAAAAAAACATAATAAAAGGATGGCCAATGAATTAGAAACGAAAAAAAACCATAAAAAAAATGTAATGAAAAACATAAATAAAACACTCAATAATTAGTTGGAAAACCTTTGTTTCCTGTAACAGCATCAAGTCTTCGGGGCATACTTTCCATTAAAGCTCGACATCTTGAAGGAGATATTCTCTCACATATTTTTTGATTTTGTTGGAAGAGGTCTGCCGCGTTTTTTTGATTTTACATGTTTTAGGTCATTCTTCACATCTGCCTATAAATTTTTGATGGGGTTTAAATATTAATTTTTCCCCCCACAAGTCATTCTTTTACCACTCGTGCGGTGTACATAGGGTCGTTATCGTGCTGTAAAATGTAAGTAATGGGCAAGTTTCGAAACAGTAGGGCTATATCGTATCTTTTATATTTTGTCGTAGTACATAAATCTGACCATATTGCCCTGGATACTCATTAAAGGACCTACATAATATCACCCCAAATGATAACATTTTCTCCCTAAGCTTAACCGTTTTAATTGTGTATCCGTGGTTAAGTTCCTTTTGGGGGGGGGGGGGGGGGTTTCGCAGAATTCTTTTCCAAAATTCAATATGTTTGTTGGTATGCAATCTCTCGAAGTTTAACAGTATTCTAAGGTACATAAGGCTTTCGTCGTGCAATGAACACACGAAGACCATTTTTGGGCAGTCTTCGCCGTATAGTTCTTCTAGCTGATATTTCTTGGCTGATTTGAGGCCCAACGACTTCTTTAATTTCTGCAGAGGTCAAGAAGGGATCAGCTTTTCAAACTCAAGTAATCAGCCAGTCTTCCCTTGCTGTTGTTTTCCTCCCTATTTTATTCCTCTCGGGAATTTCATAACTACCCGTCCCATTAAAGCATGTACGGCTATCTTCTTGGAGCAGCCGATTGCTGCCATGGATTCTCCCATCCCTCCAGGGTTCTACCAGACGTTTCCGCAACTCTGGAGTGAATGACTTCTTTTTCCCTACAAAATTCTTCAAAATTCTTCACGTGCATCAATTGTCACAATAATCAATGATCTGGTAACTCATTATGCACATCTGTGCATATAGAGCTGATAAGCGGTAAACAAAAAATAAAACTGAGCCATTACAGTGACCACCAAAAACGCATGACACTTGCCGATCATGTATTTTTCCTATCGTTTCTAATTCTCTGACCTCCACTGTATATAAGAGTAAGACAAATATAATGATAATCCAGGAATTATATAGCTCTACATATTTACCAGTTATTCCACGATATAATTATTTCATACTCAGATACAGCATGAAGATTAAGTTTAATTTAACACTATTAGCTTACAAATACAAATTTCTGAAAAATTGTCTATCTACTTAATTTAAAATAAAAAATTACAATGAAATTTAAGATTTTCCATCATTTGTACCTACTCGTAATACTTGACACAGATTGATAGGCAAAGGTTGAAACTTTGTTTCAGGGTGGTTATGGAGCACGTGTCATGGGCAGATGAATGAAAAATATAAGCGTCTGTTAACTTTCAGGTAACTCTCTATAAAGTAAATACCTTAATATTCGTTACACTCGTACTATTGTATTTCAGTATACAAGGCTGTCTTCATCAAACAAGTTGATTAAATTTAAAACATAGTCGCTGTGCCCATCTTTCCTATTCCCTACAAATATTTCCAACGTTTTTGCCTCAATTCAATTTTCCTGTTATATAAACTTGTTTTTAAAAGTATGTTTTTTCTTTACTTTTTACAGAAAAGTACACATAAAGCATTAAAACATATGAATTGTATTTGAAGGGATCAAGTAATTTAATATTAAAAAATCGTCACAAACATTTGAAAACATTTGTAAAATGCAATACAATTTTTGTTAAGCAACAAAAATTCTAACTGCTTTATATCATTGAGAGAAAATCTCTACTATTATAAAATTAGAGTGAAGTACATTCATTTAAGATATTTAAAAAAAAAAGCATTTGGGTTAGTATGGATGTGTCTGTACCCAAATCAATGATTTTTTAGAATTTTTGTCCGTTTGTGTATTTGTATGTTTGTCGGAGCATCATAAAAAAACTACTGCACCGATTCTAACGGAGTTTTCGCTGTTCGATAGCCCATTTTGAATTGGGGTTAAATAAACAGAATAGAATTGAATTAAATTTCAAGGTAAGAATATTTTAAAAATTTTAACTGCTACTAAAATACATCTACTGTAAATATGTATAAGTATATATATGTTACTTTTGAAGGTCGTTTTTAATCAGATTCATATATTATCCCGTTATTCCACACAACGTTCAAACTATTAAATACTTTCTACATTTCTTTGAGTTTACATATCGATTACTCTAAAACGGTGTACCTGATTTAATTAAGTTTCAATTTCTTGTGAAGTGCTAGACTTAAAGTACCACACATCTCTATACGTTACTCCAAACGATAAATATTAGTAGATTTATTTGCCTACCAAAATCTAAACTCAACGAAAAAACCGATGCTTTTTCTTTGTTCCTTTTCTTTGTTTCTCTTTTGAGTGAGCGTTCAGATGCATATTGTTACATAATAACTATTACCCCTACATAATTTCCCCCTATTTTTAAGCTAAAATACACTTTACTCTAACCGGTTCTCTGAAAGAGAAGAAGGAGAGTTTGAGCCATCGATCCCTCGATCCAAAAAAACCTTTTTCCTTTCTTTTTTCTTTTTCCTTGGCATCCGAATCGAGCAAGTCGACTTCAAGAAAGTACGAGCGTATTAAATAAATTAACTGATATATTCTAATAAAATAAAATTAGAGAAACTTCTTTTACTTATTATATAACTGGCGCAGTCGGTAATTAGTCGGAAAATTAATAACAGGTTGAGTTTGAAGCAAAAGCAAAGTTAAGGCTAAATAGGCGATAGATCCTAAGTGTGTGCAAAAAAAAAAATTAAATAAAATAAAAATAAAAAGGTTTATAAATGGATTTAGTGAAAAGTGAAAAAAAAGAAATACATAGCTTAAATGTACAATAACAAAAAAGTAAAAAAAAAAAGAAAATCTAAAAAAAAATCTTTCAGTGAAATTAGCAACAGTTGTCATGAAAAAATGGACTAATTAGCTCGAAAAGAATCAAACTAAACTCAATTCCTCGTAACGGTATGAAGAGACTCGCGGCACGCGTATCGAACTCAACATTGGTTTGAAACGAACTTCAAAAGCCCGACTTAAGGAAAACTCCTGAACGCAAGGCAAAAGCGAATGCTGCAGCGACTTCTACGCACAACATACAAAACATCCATTTCTAAGCGGAACAAACGGAAGAGCGAGTGAGTACATACACACAATGGGAAGTTTAAGTGCAGCCGAACAATTTAAATTAGTGTTAGATTTAATTGGTAAACTACCATCTTTTAATGGTGAAGAATATTCTCTTATCGAATTCTTGGACAGGGTAGATGCCTTGACAACAGTCATAGAAAGTTTTAATGAAAACAATAAATTAGTATTGCTAGGATATATTCGTGATAAAATAATAGGAAAAGCTAGGTGCGACCTTCAAAAGTATGGTAGGCTCAATTCTGGAGCGACATTAAAAATATTCTTAAAAATAGTTTTGGCGAAAAACTTTCGGTTAATGATTTAATTGACAAAATTCGAACTGCTAGGGTAATTACGACAGTTGAAGCATACTATGCCAATGTAAGTAGTTTACTTAGTAGAATAAATAACAAGTATTTATTAGAACACACAGAAAATAATGAAATATTGATTGAATCTAATAACAGGATAGCATTAGATTCTTTTAAAAGTAACTTACCAGAGCCCAATAAATTTATAATACTAGCAAGAAATCCGCGTACCTTACACGATGCATACATGGTGATTGTAGAAATAAACCACCAAACCTTTGGACCCTGTTCAGCAATACGACAGTATAAAAACACAGATCGAGATCAATATACTTGGCATAGCCAGCATTATTTAAATAATAACCGAAACCACCTTTATACACATGACCAAGGGACGCAAGACAGACCCAGACAAGACAATAATAACTCACAAAGTAACCCGATGACGCAGACCACCACTAGCGCACGAAGTTTTCAATCTCGACAATCAAATAAATCACGTTACAACACAAGTACACAAACAAGACATACAAATCGAAGGGCTCCCAACAATAATTATAGTAATTATAATAACAATAGACAACAAAATGATATCTCACAAAGCGCTGTGGTCGATCCTACGAATATGGATATTGGCAACATCGAATATCCAGAGCAGAATCCTGAAATTTTTCAAAATTTTCGGACCAACCCCGAAAACAACTACCGTATATAGTTATAAGAACCCCAACAGGTGATATGCGATTTGTTATCGACAGTGGGGCGGAACACAGCATAATAAATCCTTTTATTTGCAATCCTATGTGGGAAATTATTCCAAAAATTCGCACAATGAAAGCTCTGGGTCGCAAAGTTCTTATTAATAAGCAATATAAGTTCCCTTTATTCAAGGAATTTAACGAAAAAGAAAACTATAATGTTATCTTTTCAGAGTATAAATTTCATGATGTATTTGATGGTAACAATATTTTGGTTGATTTAGATGCGATAATAGACTATAGAGGACAATTACTACGCACGCGATCAGCCGAAATCCCCCTTTATCTTAACAAAGTACTCGTAGAAGCTATTCTTAAAATGAAACTTCCGACTACAGTAAAGGAAATAAAAAAAATTCTTAGTATAAGCGGCTACTATAGCAAGTTTATTAAAGACTACGCTAAAGTTGCACACCCTATCATTAAATATTTAAAAAAAGACAAAAAAATAAACAAATTAGGTCCAGAATATAAAGCCGTATTTAATAAACTAAAAACACTACTCACTAGTGACCCAATATTGCAAAGCCCAAACTTCAATAATGTATTTACCCTTACAACTTATGCATCCAACTTCGCTCTTGGTGCAGTGCTCAGCCAAAATAATCACCCGGTTTGTTATGCATCGCGTACTTTGAAAAATCACGAAACAAAATATTCAACAATAGAGAAAGAGTTGCTTGCTATTACTCGTATTTGGGCAGTCAAATATTTTCGCACTTATCTGTATGGTAGGAAATTTATAATTCAGACAGACCATAAACCTCTTGTTTGGCTTAATAATCTAAAAGAGCCAACTATGAAGCTACAGCGATGGAGAATACATCTAAATGAATACGACTTTTCGATAGAATACCTGAAGGGCAAATAAAATTACGTAGCTGATGGAGTGAACAGATACACCATTGAGGACCAACTTATTAAAACACAAGCAAAAACATTACTGTCTAACATTTTTACTAATGAAACACACAGTACTAATAACGACGACATTATGTCTACTGACGCTACTATTCACAGTGGAATAGAAGATGACAATCAGTACATATATGTCACCGAAAGACCCATCAACCTGTATAAAAACCAAATATACTTATCAACAGGTAACAAGGAAAAAATATCTTGCAAAATTTTCAATAAAAAGGTCCATAACCATGTTATTACCGATAAAAATAGTAATTTATTAGACATTATGAAAGGGCTAATAATTGACAAAGGCATTATGTGTATTTATTGTGAGGATAACTCACTATTTTTCAAATTCCAGGACATTTACGTGAACTATTTCGCCAATAATAAAAATTTAAAACTTTTAAAGTCGAAAATAAAGTTAGTAGATATAACCGATATGGAAGAAATGTTGAATCTGATAAAAAGCGAACATCTTCGAAACAATCATAGAGGTATACAAGAAATTTATCACGAACTGAAACAAATATATTATTATCCAGGCTTAATGAAACTTATTATTAAATTCATTAGTAACTGCGAGGTATGTTTACTAGCCAAACATGACCGGCAACCTGTAAAACTTGCCTATAATTTAACAGAGACTGCTAGTAATTTTAATGCAATTGTACATGTAGACATTTGGTTCCCATGTCGAAATGTAATGTACCTAACGACTATTGACAAATTTAGTAAATATGCTACTATACATAAGCTCAGCGACAGAACCTGGATATCTATCTTGAAAGCTTTGAAAGAGAGAATACAATTTTTAGGCAAAATGAACAAAATAGTTTGCGATAACGAAAGGTGTATTCTTCATAATGCAGTAGAATTATTCCTTAAAGAAAATAACATCCAGTTGCACGTTACTACACCAGGTAATAAAACGGGTAATTCTGATGTAGAGCGCTTGCACGGCACACTAAACGAACATTTATGCATAATGACATTGGACAATAACGATGACGATCTCGAAAACAAAATTTTTAAGACAATTATATTTTATAACAACACCATGCATTCTACTACTAAGTTACGGCCAATTGATCTTATAACAAAAAATTATAACAAGTATGAAATTGAGGAACTTGGAAAAAAACTTGAACAAGAGAAAATAAATAAAATCTGAACAAAAACCGGACACAGGATTATGAGCTTCATGCAAACGTAGTGAAAAACAGAAAAATATCAAAAAATAGCCCTAAATATAAAAGATTAAATAAGTTTACTGTCCAGGACAATTACGTCACTGACATTTCAACTAAAAGAAATATGTGTGTGTTAATCACCAAATTTCCATTCTGTTCCGAATAATTTCCAGTGTTTGTACATATTCCATCTTATATTAGAATTAAACTTTTAAGTCTCATACTCGAAGCTTGCAAATCACTAACTGCTTCTATTCAAATTTCAGAAGTCATATAAATTAGAAATTAGAGAATCGTTCAATGCGCCCTCAATTGATATAATGGGTGCATTTAGGACAGCAGTGCCTCGTGCTGGTTTTCCTTCTAGAAACAATTATTAGAAAAACAGTAGAGAAAAATAAGATCAATAAAAAATAGGAAAGTGTCGCCAAAACTAGGAGAAGAAGTAAATAGTTTATGCGATGTCTTTGAAGCTACGCACATAGCTATGTACCCGAACGGAAGAATTTAAAGTAAATAAAAGAAAAAAACGTTCAGTTTGACATATGTACCTGAGCTGAAAGAATTAATGTAATAATCTTATCTTTGTATATTCTACGGCAGATGTTAGGTAGACGCTCTGTTCAAGGAACAAATTGTAATAAGGATAAATTTAAATAAATAATTATAAATATTATTCCAAAAAAAAAGTTAAACTTTTAAGAATTGTTATTGTAATAAAATAATTAAATAAATTAGAAATTTACTTAATTGGTCCTGTTATTTTGTTAAAATGTTTAAGATGATACAGTGTTACTTTATTATTAAAAAAAAAAAGATTGATATCGTTAAGCTAAGCTTTGAGAAATATTATTATTGTAGCACAGCTATTATTTTATTATTTTGTTATAAATAAATTATTAATTGTTTTGTGAATTATTTAACATTATTTCAGTTTTAATTAACATTTAAATTTATGTACCAAATAAAAAATAATGATGTGACAACATTTAAATTTATGTATCAAACAAAATATAATGATGTGGCAACTCTCAACTTTTATTTGTGTCGCATCATATAATTCACACTCACTTCAAGTACCAAATTACTCTAATAGAAGAATAAAATTTTATTATATTGTGAAAAATCCACGTAAACCGTTGTTAGTGTTTTATTTAGAGAACAGCTTTTACAAGTTTACGCTCCGATTAAAAGGAATCACTCATACGTTTCGACCAAGACTTGGCCTTTCGTAAGTGATTGGAGGTTTAAGTTTATTCGTGTGTCTTCGACCAAGTTTTGGTCTTTTCACATAAATCAAAACCAATTTTCACAAGTTTCATCGAGAGGACGAATTTTCCCTCTACAATTGACGCCCAACGTGAGGCTCGAGTTCCCCACGGATTTATCGGCAATTCACGCAAGTCAGTGAAACCGATAACGCGAGTCAGTGAAACCGATAACGTGAGTCGCGGTCGCGGGTAAACGGATATTCCGTTTTGGCGTTTAGGCAAGGCTCAGCACAGGAGATAGCACCAGCAGCAGCAGTAAGACCTCTGATAGGCAAGGCTCTGTTGGAACGTACGTGGAAGAGCAAGAAGACCTACTAAGCAGCAGTAAGACCTCTGACAGGCAAGGCTCGGGGGGTAGATCAAGAAGACTGGAGGGAATGTTTGACGGTCCAGCGGCAAATACAAGAACAGGTACTACCAGCAGGATGACGACCAACGAACAAGCAAATACAACGGACATGGAACACCGTATTCCCGAAGGAACCCAGCGGTTTAAAGAGACGTTGTGCGATTGCACGGAGCGGTTTAATGGCGAATTTGACGCCCAACGTTTCGAAAATTTTATAACGAACGTTGAAATTTTTAAAAGGGTTCGCCGCATCACCGATGAAGATGCATTGATAGAGCTTCCCTTGCTTCTAAAGAATGAAGCAGCGACATGGTGGAAAGGCATCCATACGGAAATGACTACTTGGTCAAATGCCATCGAAATGATGAGAGACCAATACGCTCCACGACGACCAGTGTACATTATATTTGAGCTATTGTTTGAAAAAAAACAAAAACTGGGTGAATCAACGGACCAATTTATCAGTGCAAAAAGAGCATTATTGGCCGAAATTCCCCAGCCACCCATACCAGAGGTACACTGTATAGACATTATATACAGCCTGCTACATGATAATATCAAGAAGGGTGTTAGGAGGGGCGAGTTTAAAACATTTACCCAACTCATAGCCCTCGCAAGAGAATACGAAAGACTCCACCCAGTAGCGAAGAAGGAAGTTATAAGATGTAGCTTCTGTCATTTTGTAGGACATATGAAAGAAAATTGCCGTAAATTTAATAGCAGCGAGCAGTCCAAGCAGCAACGACCACTAGGGCCTAATAATAGAGGTCCGGAAAATCCGCTAGTTTGCTTTGGATGTGGAACCATAGGCTATATAAAAAGAAATTGTCCAAAATGCTCTAAAGGCATCAGCTCTGGAAATGGAGCCAGCATTAATGCCTTAGACTTGAGAATTAGCGAGGGAGGTAACATACCAGCAGTGGTAGTAGAATTTGGCGGTATTAAACATGTTGCTTACTTAGATACGGCAGCCAAAACGAGTATTGCCAGCAACAGGCTGAGTGCCCAGCTAAGAAAGGAAAATCACGACTTTCGGAAAATGAAAGCGGAAATTAGACTGGCAGATGGTATTCTCAGAACCCAAGATATCTTGACGACAACCACTTATATGAAAATAGGCCGCCGACAAACCAAAATAAGCATTAGTGTGTTGTCAGAAGCCAATGACAATATCACGTTATTGGGAATCGATTATTTAGAAAGCTCTGGTATTATAATCAACCCAGCCAAGAACATATGGTATTTTGCCGATCAACCCGAATTTAGTGTTCCTTTCTTTAAATATACAGAAATTGCAACAACACCGAATTTTGCATACGGTGAAATCAGCCCAGTCTCTCCAATTTACGATCCGGCGATAGTACAAAAAATAAATAAGCTGATTGATAACGCACCAAGGTATAAAAAACCCATGCCATTGCCACCTATGAAGAAATATTCTGCAGAAGAAATATACGAAGTATTTGAGGATTCCTTACCACTACATGTCTACGACCAAGGACAACCAGGTAACAATCGGATACGAAACGTATTCCTCGATTTCTCTAATGAAGAGGAAGACCGGCTAAATGACAGACTGTTTGGGCCACCCTATAAGTTGGGCATAAACTTGACCAGTATTATAAAGAAGGATGAGGGACAATTAGATGATTTATTACAGAAGCACGACAATATTTTTAAATGGGAGGACGAGATAACTGTTCGTGGTGTAGTTCATTCCATTGAAACCGGATCTCATCAACCAGTAGCTTCCCCTCCATATCGTCTATCACCTGTGAGGAAGGAACAGCTTAAAGCTGAGTTACAGAAAATGCTTTTGCAGAAAATCATTGAACCGTGCGATTCACCATGGGCCTCACCTGTAGTGTTGGTTCCCAAAAAGAATGGTGACACCAGGGTGTGTGTTGATTACAGACAAATCAATGCCATCACCACACCAGATAGGTATCCTCTTCCTCGGATAGATGACTTGCTCCATGCAGCCAAATCCACGCCATACATGTCTACGATTGACCTTCAAGCTGGATATTGGCAAATCGGAGTAAACCCATCGGATAAGGATAAGACAGCCTTCACGTCGCCGTTTGGTACCTTTCGTTTTAATAGGATGCCATTCGGATTACGGAACGCACCCGCTACATTTCAACGCCTGATGGACCAAGTCCGATCTGGTTTAGATGACACAGTGGTCCAGGCTTACCTAGATGATCTAATTGTTTGCTCATCAACGTTAATAGAGCATATTAATGATTTAGATAAAGTTTTCAACCGGCTTAAGCAGTTCGGCTTGCGGGTAAATCTAGGAAAATGTAATTTCTGTTGCGAAGAAGTTAAGTTTCTGGGACACATTATTACGATAGATGGGATAAAAACGGATCCTGAAAAAGTGTCAGCCATACTTAATATGCAACAGCCAAAAAACGTGAAGCAAGTTCTCACGTTTCTACAAACCTGCTCATGGTATAGACGCTTTATACCTGATTTCGCTAAAGTTTCGAAACCAATAAGCAGTCTTACAAAAAAATCAGCTGTATTCAGGTGGAGTGCATTGGAAGACGAGTCATTTCAAAAACTCAAGAATCTCTTGGTGACTGCACCTATTCTAAGTCAAGCCGACTCAACAAAGCCATACCTTTTGAAGACAGACGCCAGCAGTTATGCATTGGGAGCAGTTTTAGTCCAGGGGGAGGGCCCTGACGAGCACCCAATAGAATATGCTAGTCGCTTATTGACATCAGCAGAACAGAACTATTCGACGACAGAGAGAGAAGCACTAGCGATCGTCTGGGCGACCAATAAATTTCGCGGCTATATTGAAGGCGCAGACTTAACCCTTTTAACGGACCACCAGCCATTAAGGTGGCTAATGATGATCAAGTCACCTACTGGGCGCTTGGCACGATGGGCGTTACAACTTCAGCCATACAATATTCAAATAAAGTATATTTCAGGGAGAACGAATAGTGTAGCCGATACATTATCACGCCCGCCAATTGAATCCTGTGACATATGCTACACAGAAGTCGCGATTCCAACCCGTGGAAGCCAAGAAATTCGTCAAGAACAACTAAAAGATGATCTCAGTAGCAGCATTGATGATCCGAATTTCGACTCTACAATACTTCCTGTCCTAAGAGAACTACCCAACATCTTGGAAACAGTATCCAAGTTAGAAGATGACAACAAAAACAAACATGTGCAGTACGCTAATCGAAGGCGCCAAAAGGCTCCAGAATATAAACTCGGGGATGAAGTCCTAATTACAACACACGTTCTTAGTAACGCAGGCAAAACAATAACATCCAAATTTGCACCTAGGCGAGATGGTCCATATATCATTATACGGCGATTCAGCGAAACACTTTTCCAAATTGCTGAAGCGGATAAGTTAGATGTACCTCTTGGAACCTATCATGTGTCTGCGCTAACTCCATTCCGAGCGAAGGACGCATCCACAATAAATAAGCCAATACGACCCATAAGAAGGAGGGGACGACCTTCCAACCGACGCTGACCTGTACAATCGTCGAGACGACTTCATGTCCAGAGGGGGAGATTGTAGCACAGCTATTATTTTATTATTTTGTTATAAATAAATTATTAATTGTTTTGTGAATTATTTAACATTATTTCAGTTTTAATTAACATTTAAATTTATGTACCAAGTAAAAAATAATGATGTGACAACATTTAAATTTATGTATCAAACAAAATATAATGATGTGGCAACTCTCAACTTTTATTTGTGTCGCATCATATAATTCACACTCACTTCAAGTACCAAATTACTCTAATAGAAGAATAAAATTTTATTATATTGTGAAAAATCCACGTAAACCGTTGTTAGTGTTTTATTTAGAGAACAGCTTTTACAAGTTTACGCTCCGATTAAAAGGAATCACTCATACGTTTCGACCAAGACTTGGCCTTTCGTAAGTGATTGGAGGTTTAAGTTTATTCGTGTGTCTTCGACCAAGTTTTGGTCTTTTCACATAAATCAAAACCAATTTTCACAAGTTTCATCGAGAGGACGAATTTTCCCTCTACATTATTATTAAATTGTTATTATTATCATGAATATATTAAAATTAAATAGATACATATTGTCGAAGAATAGCGACAAAATTATTGGTTATAGATTAGCTATGAAATGTAAAAAGTAATTTCAACATACATTTTGTAGAATAATTTATGTAGAAAGTAAAACTAGATTCCTTAAGCTCAATTTGATACCTTATAATATTAGTGTTAATTAATAATAATAATTGGATGTATCTTTATCCCTTTTGGGAATCGGATGCACCACCGCTGTTTTTCAATGCACTGGATTATGGGCATTATTCAAGGCATTATTAAACAGGGTGGTGTATATGTCTGCCGCTTCTATTGGGAGATGTCAAAGCACAATTCTTGGAATTCCGTCAGTTCCCACTGTTTTCTTACTTCTCAGTGATTCGAAGATCGCGTGGAGCTCTTCCCTCGAAATGAAAGGGGGTAGCACCCTATCGATGGCCATGACATTATTTGAATCGCCAATTCTCCATTTCATTTCGTAGGTAGGAATCGTTCAAAAGGACCTGCCTTTCCAGGTCGCGACTTGGACCAATGCTTCATTCGCCTTGGAAACATTCTTAGAAAAACGCTCATATGGCGTCTAACTTCTCCTGAGGAGCTTCGATCACAAAGAAATTGTCACCATCGACAGCTTCTTCTGGATTTATGCCTGCTATTAATAGTAGGTGTTCTTTGTACGTCGTTCGGGGGATCTTTTGACATGAAAGGTCGTTTTAATCTTTCCTTCTAAATATTTTATTTATTTGCGGAAACATGTTCGCGTTGCTGGTGTCTACATCCCGAATTTTGTTGTTCCAATACAAACTTACAGAAGCCCTGTAATTTTCTGTTATTAATATTTGGAGGTTTTTGATGGACAACTTCAATGTCATGATCTTCGGGTTATGTCTGTCAGTAAACTGTCCGTACAAGGTTTTTAGTCTCTACAGCAATCTACTCTTGTGTCGGTGAAGTGCGTCAGTAGTTGCGTTACGGAATAAGTCTTTGTCATTGTCAGTGTATCGGTACCGAGGTATTGTGCTGTTCAACGTTCGTTAGATGGTATCGTCCATTTGTTTGGGGTGCCTGTCAATCTCTCCATTGGACAGATTCCTATTGGACGGTGGGTAGAGCGAGTCTAAGAAAAGTGCTCTCGTCAATGTTCTGGAGAAGTATGTCCAACGTACCCTACTGTAATTATATGGTATTTCTAAAAATAGAAATAGATTCCAACAAACTCATTCAATTCCGCAATTTCGTTTGGAACAGTTATTTCGGTGCTGAGACCGCAATGGTCACTGTCATACACGAAAGTGCGTAGACCGTTTATAGTTTGTTGATTCGTGCCTGTCAGTTGTATCCGTGTGTTGAACAACGGGAGATCCAGATAGGAGCCGTGTCTGGGAAATGACAGACTATCCGTCACTTTTGGACTAAGTCGGTACGTAACATTGCGCTGGCCTCACAAATTGAGCAGCAGGTTCCCTCTAGTGTTTGGTATATTATTTACCCAATTTCTGTGGCGTTGAGATCTCTGCCGGTTATGAAATAATTTTCCCCCGATTCCAAGCCTTAGGAATCGAAAAAGTGTCTCGAGTTCTGAGATAAATAAAGTGAATGGAGCAGCTTTTGGCGCATAGACAGATACCATGTACAACCGCTTTCCACTACGGAGAGGGAGCTGCACGATACATGCTTCCAGCACCTGAAAACTACGCACTATACAAACTACGCCTTGTACGGACTTTGGTCGGTTTCTTCTTACAATTTTATATTTTCTGTGCATCAGTTTGTGCTTCTTGTTTAGCTTTGTTTCGCTAACTAAAAGCACGTCAGGAGCTTGGTCTTTGAGCAACTTAAAAAGTACGGCTCTTCGCTCGATCCTTATCAGTGAATCCACATTCAACGCAAGGATCTTTAGTGCTCGCTCCGCCATGTTCGTACCCATTACGACTGGAGGTGCGTTAGGCTCGGCGGCAACGCATAGATTTGATCTACGCGCGTGGCCTGCTCTTTTATCTGACGTTGTCCCCAGGATAGAGAGCAAGATAGCCAGCATGTCACGCACAGCTTCCGGTGCTCGAAGGCGCTGGGGCCTGATAAGCAGCCTTCGCTTTTTGTACCGTGCTTCTCCTACCTGCCGCCATTTAGGCGTAGGTAATTTGGGGAGTTACGGCTGGTATTTGAGTGGAACTGGTGGTCATTTAACCTCCTCCCTTTGCCAGATTTATTTTCCTCGTATACTGGAACTTAAGGCAACCCCGATAATTTTCGGTGTGTACCGAACTCTTGCACAAGGCACACGAGAGTTGGCTTTTGTCAGACGCTCCATTCCTTCCCAAAGCGCTTTCCTCGGACTCGTGATTCTTTCCACACTTAACACATCGAGGTTGCATTTCGCAATTCGATGCGGCGTGTCCGAATCTTTGGCAACGAACGCATTGTAAAAAGTTGTCGCTCCTGGAACTTTGATGTTCCGTAGAACATCCAGTTTGCTTTTGGGACTAAGCTGAAGTAGAAAAAACGGTAATTTCCGCTCCTTCCTTTTTGCTCGAGCCGTGGTGAATGGCTTAACTCCCATGAATTTGAGTTCACGCACTCCTTCTCTTTAAGCAGTGCAAGGAGCTCCTCCGGATCCGTAGACGGTTCAATCCCCCTCAGCAGCATTTTTTGCAAGTTTTCCCCCTTCGGGGAGAAGAAAAGATCTCCGTCGCCGTATCCTTCATTAATCTTTGACTTTCTTATAGCACTCCATTGTATTGCAGTGGATCGCATGCCTGTCAATACTTAATCGCTTAATGAAAAAGTTATTTCCTATGGCCGACTTACATAATTCAATAGTCTCTTTCAGTTCCATTTTATAGGTATTCATAAGTGGCACCATTTGCTTGACGTTTTTTGTTTGTTGCTGCTGTTGATTTTGCTGTTTCTGATGTTGTGGTTGTTGTTGTTGCTGTTTCAACTGTTTCTGCAGTGTTCTTTCTGTAGTTGTTGTTGCTATAGTTTGTACTGCGGTTGTACTAGCTGCAGTTTCTGCTTTGTTTGTATTTCCTGTAATATGGTAGCTGTTGTTTATGCTGTTTTTTCTTCTATTGCTTTTGTTGTTGTTGTGGCTGATGCTGCTATTTTTCTTGGTCTATCGAGCGATACAGGTCTTGCTGCTCCCTTTCTCTTCTCGCCATTTATTTGGCCTTTATCAATAGGACTCTTTGCTGCAGTTGTTTAATATTGCAATTGATGGACTCTACGAGTATTTCTTCGTCTTCCTCGTCGGATTCGGAGGCCACCAAAGAGGCGAAGCTATTGCTTTCTCCCATATAATGTCCTTCCCCACCATCGGAAATGTATGGGTACTCATCGTGTTCGGACTCATGATGCAGCGCTTTTTCTGCTGTTGATGTGGCCCCGTCTTAAGAACACTTTACTATAATTTCACTAACGATAAGAAAGCCGAAACACATCTATTAGTTACGGTGGTCTGTGAACGACAGTATAAAACGAACCGCTTTCTAAGCGGTGTCGTTCGTTTAGTAACGAATGTGCTTTATCATTTCCCATCGTTCATCCGATTCTTTGTGTGTCAAACATCTTGGGAGAATTGATAGTGACACTCGTCTGTTTGATGATGAACAAACTCTTGTAAGACATATATCCAGTTCCTCTATTTCCTGCTTTATTGCTTCAGGCTCGTTGTATTTTTGAAATACCGTTGCTTGGGCCACTGCGGACGCTTCTATTGTATTAAAAATTTGATGAAGCTTACTGCTTCAACTTGCCGTGCTGAATCTGTCATATTTTACTCATTGTTGTTCTGAACGCCGTCACCCTGCAGAGGTTCTTGATCGCCTTCTTCATTGATTCTGCAGTTGCTATCTTCACAAAACCACGGGGTAAATGTTCCATATTTACTAGGTTCAAATTTAGCACAGGAATAATGCCATCATTGTTTGCACCGATCACATGAAACCATAAGACTGTCGCCTGCCTTACGACATTTCGATGCAGGTCAGCTGTGCTCTGTTCCAACCACTGCCAATAAATATTCAATAAAATCCAACAACAATCAATAAAAAGCTGAATATAAAGAAACTGATGAATGTGAATCAAGTACAGGTGAACGAGATTAAATATAATGACGTCGCAGCAGGCAAGGCGACAAAAGTTGCCTTAACCCTTTCGCTCCGAATAGTACACAAATGTAGCAGCAAAAGTTCAAGCATGCCTAAAATCTCTTATTTTTATCAAAAATGGTTGACAAATAGTTAATGACGAAATTTAAGGGGCGCAGTTCATTGAAGCAGCATATGCCTCTAACGCCTGTCAAAAGAGGAATAAAAATGTGGCTACGTTGTGGCGCTAATACGTATATGTATGTATACGTTTTAACGTATACTGTAGGAAGGAGACACAAGGAGTTGAAGGAACTCTAGGAGATCGAGTTGTGAACAAAATCTCAGAGCCAGATGTTGTCTTATGTTTTGACCGTTTCTTTACATCCGTGGATTTATTGAAGACAATTGAATTTCAAGCGGTTGGTGCATTGATGTCTAACCGAAAAAATGTACCAAAGTCCAACAAAAAGCTATAACGCGGAGAGGCAGAGTTCAAAGCCAGTTCCTCTGGTCTCTTATGTGTAAAATGGCAGGACACAAAAGAGGTTTTAGCTTTGAGTAACTGCCACAATTGTGAAATGAGAAATGTCACAAAAACAATAAAAACGGGAGAAAAATTTGTTGTGCCATGCCTAAATATGATCAAATTTTATCGTGATATCATGCGAGACGTGAATTTGGCAGACCAAATGAGTGGGTTGTACGAATACGATCGAAAGTCTGATAAATGGTGTAAAAAAAACAGCCGTCAATTCATGGGTTATTCACTGTGACATTAACCTTTAGTTTACGAACATGTGTAATGTTACATCACTTTAGATCGTGTACTTATTTTCATATAATCTTCTTCTTATCCCGGTATTTAGACTTCCGTGTCGATCTACTTCTTTTTTTTTCCTTTGTATTTTACCGTCAACCTCGCAGGAATTTTTTTGTAGTGAAGAAAGAGTTGCAAGAAGATCCAACCCCTCCGACGAGCTGAGCCCGTGCAATTGCAAGCATGCCGACTGATGCATAAACGCAAGGATCTTATTCCATCTACGATATTTTCTTTCCACCTCTTCGCTACAAAATGGCGCCCAACGTGTGGGACTCGAAAGGGGTTCATATCACCACAATTGCTAACAACGTGGAATACGAAGGAGGCTATTCCTTGTTATTTGTTACTTACATCGTGGTATCAGAAATTCCCCGAAATAAGGCTTACAAAACGGTATATATTTATATACTACGCCTAGCTTATTTGAGGAGCCTAATTCTTTTTTTAAAAAAACACGATCGTAGTTAGATTAGTTAATTTTTTTTTCAGCTTTAGTTATTAGGAATAACGTTTACGAGTACAAGAGTTATAGAAGTACCACTGTGTACTACGATCTTGAGTTACCGTAAACAGTTACCTGAACTGACTTTTATTTTCGAATACATATTTGAGTCGTTATGATGCGCTTAATAGTCTAAATAGAAATAAAAACCAGTATCGAAAAATAACTGATTTAAAAGTATTTCCCTCATTTTTATTTCTATACTTTCCAAATACATATTACGAAAATTTTGTACCGATTAAACGAACACCTACACTTAGCCCTTAGCATTTGGTCACATTTTTCAAGTATTTTCTTACTTTTGTATCTTTTCCTTCCAACATTCATTATGAGTAAAAACAATTGTTCCACTGGAGCTGTACCAAAACAGTCCAGGAGCGTAACAACACGCTCACAAACATTGCGGATCTCTGACACATCTACCAATTGATTAAATTGTAATTTTCAAACATTGACACATTCTCCTATAAGAATGTCATTGACCACTAGTTACCTAACCGGTGAATCTGAAAATTATTTTGACTCCAACATAAACAATCCCCTTCAAGCTTATCTGCCACAAGCACAGAATGTTATAGTTACTTCTAGTACGGTTACCTCCACTACCAACACAGCCAATTACTTCCTTGCAAATTAATAATTTCGATAACCTAAACAAGACTACACAACATTCTAATCGGCATGTTGACGACTCCTTAAATGTTGCGCATGCAAATATAACAAATGCGGCTAGCTACTCCAGACCAGCTGAGTCTCTAATAAATAATGAGCAGTCAGAATTTATTTCAATCAACGCCACAAATGCTAGACAGATTGAGGTGCACATTCGTCAACTAGTCAACGATACTTTGGGAATGTTGCTACCGGTTCTGATCAAGGAAAGCCTAGACAAAGCACTGCTACCTCTGAGAAGCGATCGCAACTAAAACAATGGATATATTCCTGAAATTACCACATCAAGAAATGTTCAAAACCCTGAACAAAATCGCCACCTACAGAGTCAGATTCTCTGAACAGCTTTTCCTAATGAAAGTTCAAACCAACCAAGATCGATCGATTGCCTGTCGTATCGATTAGATCGTTGGAGCATAAAATTCGATAGTTCTTTGAAAGGCATTTCAGAGTAGATATATTAGAATGCAGTTATAACTGCACCTGGGGTGAGGTATTGATGAATTTCCATCACTTAGTATTCGGACCCGCTCAGGATTGGTACTGGCAATTCCTTCGAAGCAATCCTCGAGGTGATTGGTCGAGTTTACCACATTCACGAATTGCACGAAGGTGATTTCGAAATTATTAAATAACTGATCGACAGAAAACAATAACCGCGAGAGAGCTTCGAGGATTTTTTCAGCGCCATCAGCTACATTAGCCTGTCAAGGACAATAATCTCGTACAAATTCTTTGCACTAACATTTGTCCAAAGTTATTAAATTTTATATATCCGATGAAAACACACAGTCTTGACCAGTTCAAAGACGAGTGCTAGCGAACAGAAAGAATGATACAGAATCGATTTGTCCAACAAAACAGAGTCTTGCCTTATCATTCAATACATGAACTAGGAATAGATAATGAACATGATGATGAGAAAAAGCAAGGATATGACGTTTCGAATATTTCTTACCCCAATAGAATACAACCTCAAATAGAAAAAAAAACAAAACACTTCAACCGAACACACTGATATGCTTCAATTGAAAACCTCCAGGTCATATATTTATCGTTCATCTCCTATTAATAGGTTGTTCTCTGCTATCGATGTGGTTTAGATGGAGTTACTGTCATTAATTGCAGACGCTGCAGCCAGTTAATGAAAAACACCGAAACGAACGGGATGAAAACCGGGGAATCTCGTTCGACTCAAACTCCTCCGGAATAACAATAACTGACGCTTCCACTAATACAGATAATTTCGAACCAACATCCTATTATAAACAACCTATTGAACAGAAACAAAATAATGCCTTCACAAAATTAAACAAATATAACAGCAGTAGCATATCCTATGAAGAAAGGTTGAAACGCTATAACCACCTACGGTCCAAAATATTTAACCTTGATGAGCTTAAGATCGTAGATAGCCCAAACAAATTTTCAAAAACACTATTGCGTTACAAGAAACGAAAAATATTTAGACAGATAATTTCCCGCAGCGTTTTGAATCATAGTTCTGACGCGCGGCCTTACGCGTAAATACAAATTTTGGGAAAAGGGATTACTGTCTTGCTTGATAGCAGAGCAACTGTTTCTTGTCTGGGCAAGGACTGTCTAAGATTTGTGCAAGACCTTGATATCAATATTCTCAAATTCTCGTCGTTTATTCGAACGGCTGATGGAAAACACCTCCTTACTTAGGTATCGACTTTTGGCGGAAGTTCAAAGTAGCCCCATGCATGGTTAGTGAACTCGAAGACAATTCAAACTTCAATACTTCGGTAATTGAAAACAGTAAAGAGCCACAACTCATTAATTTGTCCGAATTTGAAAGTCTACAGTTAAAAGAGGTGATATGTAAATTCCTATCTTTTGCCAACCTTGGTTTATGTAAAACTTGTCTGGAGAAACATATAATTGACATCAGTGATGCTCAGCCTGTTAAATAAAGGCATTATCCTGTGTCACCGGCTATCCAAAAGTTGATGTACAACGAATTGGATCGCATTCTTTCTTTATAAGTGATTGAAGAGAGTCAAAGTTCCTGGAGTTCACCTGGAGTTAATCCGCAAGCCTTGAAAAAACAGACTATGCCTAGACTCTCAGAAAGTGAATTCACTCACAATGAAAGATTCGTATCCCCTTCCCCATATAGACGGCTTGTTAAGCCGTCTTGAAGATACACATTACATTAGTAGCGTGGATCTAAAGAACGAGGTTTGTTAGATTCCTTTGGAGGAAGGATCTAGAGAAAAACGGCCTTCACTGTTCCAGGAAGATCTTTGTATTAATTTACTGTCATGCCTTTTGGGTTGTGTAATACAGTTTAAAGGATGTGCCGGTTAATGGATAAAGTGGTCCCCAGAGCACACAGGGAACAAGTTTTTTTGTATCTGGATGATCATTCTTAAGGATTTTCGCGGACACATAGATATTTTCCAAAGACTGGCTGACTGTTTAAGTGAAGCAAACTTAACGATTAATGTCGAGAAATCACGATTTTGATTCAAAGAGCTAAAGTACTAAGGTAAATTGTTGAAGGTGGCCATTTGAAGCCTGATCCAAATAAAATATGGATGTGCAATAAAGGATTTTCCGGTTCCCACAACATAGAAATAAGTCCGACGTTTTTTGGGATTATGTCCATTTGAAATGACCTCTGAGGCACTTAAATTATTTGAGTCCTTAAAAACCGCTCTTATATCGGCTCCACTTTTCTAAACCTTTCATAATCCACTGTGATGCTTCTAGTTTTGGCATTGGTGGTGTATTGTACCAACTAGACGATGAAAAGAATTAGAAACGAATAGCGTTCTTCTCAGAAAAAGCAAATACATGCCAACGCAACTACAGCGTTACTGATCAAGAATGCTATGCGGCTGTAAAAGCGGTAAAGAAATTCAGACCTTATGTTAAAGGTTCGGCCTTCACGCCAGCTTGAAATGGTTGATGAGTTTGAAAAATTTAAGCGGTAAATTGGCACGATGATGGCGAAAACTACAGGCGTTCTCCTTCGACATTAAACATTGCAAAGGCGCACAAAATGTTGTACCAGACACTCTTTCTCGCGCATTTAATGAAGAATTGTTTACTGAAACCTCCTATACTTGAAGTAACATGAACTAATTCGGGGGTAGCCGTGGTGTAGTGGTACTAGCAATCTCTTCTCACTCGGAGGGTCAAGGTTCGAATCCTACCCATTGACAAGTTTTTCAAGTTTCTCATTTGTGTAATTGGAACTCAGACAGAAAAATTCTGCGTGTGAAGGCATAACACTGACACGTAGATTTGGCTGTTATAGAGTTACAAGCACAAAAAAATGCTGTGAATTATAACCTTCGAATCACTCTGAGTGAAAAAAAAAACTCTCCGTCCTATTCGGACTCCCACCCCTGGAGAGCGAATATCGAAACCAAACACACTTGAGTTTCAAACCACTACAAAAAACCAATTTTCCTTTCTCCTCCTTCTATCTTTCCACCCGCGACCAGGCAGTAGTAAACGGGTATCAACCCCTTAGGCGCGAATTAATATAACGTTCCTCCGGAGTTTCAAAAAAAACAACTTTATTCCATTCTTTACAACCAACAAATGACAATGAATCTTTGATTTTATTCGCAATTTATAATAAGTCAACAAAGTATGAAAAACTGTGGGAACGGAAGCTTGAATTTGGTTCTCACACGGTTTTTCTTATGGTTTAATTTTACAAGTTGTGAAAAGCAAGCATGTTATCAAGAAAAGGTTTAGTGTTACAATAAATGAATTTTGAAAAGCAAGCACTTTAATTATTTTACAAAAAAGTATTAAGAGTAACATATGTATGTATACCATAACTTTGACAAAAGAGTATTATTAGTATGTATGTAACATATAACTTATTGATGTACGCAATTTGATGTACATAACTCCTCCCGCTTAAGATGAAGCGATGGCCATGAAAGGCTGTTACTTGAAGTCTTATCATGAGCTGGAGCTTCTAAATTTATATCATCTGTTTGTTGACTGGAGGCTGCATGATTCTGGCGACATTTCTTTGTATAGTTGATCAGGTACAAAATTAGCAGGATCATAGTTACTACAACACACATTGAAAGTGAATGATTTTGTTGTTGTTTAGTGGTTTCTGCCAGGGTAATAACTTCTGTGTTAGTAAAGTTGTCCGGGGTTAGTCTACTGGTGTTTAATCGATCTATAGGATAATATGAACTTATATTAGTGAATATTGAGGATATAATTTGTATTCTATCCCAAAATAAGTTTGTGTTGCCCTTATATACCACGTTGTTTAGGGTTACATCACATTCTTCGTAGTGCAGTAAAAGTGTTCCTGATATTAACTTGGTTTCGATTCCACACGTGGAGGACATTTCTATATTGGGAGAGTTTACTAAAAGTATATAATTTTCTTCTGGTTGCATGATGTTGGCTTGGTTCAGGTCTTCCGTTAAGAAACAGGTGGCTCTTTTGTTTTTGATTATGTTTGAAATGCACTTCTCCGTTGTGATATTCTTTAGGTTTCCTTTTGTACAGTAGAAAACTTGCTCAATCATTAAACATGGTTCGTCAATCAATTGGATATAACGATCGTTTATTAGGACATAGGGTTTGGTTATATTAATTGTAAGGGTTTTGTTTATAGGTAATTTGATTAAATGGTACAAGGTGAAGGATTCTTCGAACAGGATTGGTAATTTAATATTAAATATGATATTTGTATGGTTATAGTAGGCCTGTAGACTCAAGAATTCGTATATTTGTTCATCCGAAGAGAACTTTATTTTCTGATTTGCGATATGTTTATGTATAAATTCTAATTCATTCGGATTTAAAATTTGTTTAGGGACTATATTAAGTTTTGCAAGAGTTATAGATTCAGCGATTTCTTGTAAATGGTTCGTTAGTATTTCAATGTTGTAGTTAGTTTGATAAACATATTGCATATATTGAAAGTTTTCTTGATCGGTACGAATTCTCTGGGACAATGCTAATTGGTACTTTGTTAAATAATCTTCCAAATCCTTCTGTTGTGAATTTATATGTTCGGTTATGTTACTAAACCTTTCTATCATTTTGTTATTAATCTGGACCTGTTTTGTCATTTCTTTGTTCATGTCCTGTTGATTAGATTGTAATAGTTTAATGTCATTATTTATTTGTACAGCGTCATTGTCGTCCATGTTCCCTGTGATACTCTTAATTAGCGATCCTATTCCGTTGATAAATCCTCTTTTATTTCGATATCGAGGAAGAAGTGTTAGAAATTTATTTTCTAATTCCCTAAATTTCATATTTGTGACTTCTTTCATTGGACCAATGTTTTTATTTTTATTAATAAGTTCTACAGATCTTTTGATATTGCTAACATTTTCTTCATAAGCTGTCAAATTTATAATGTGTATGAATTTTGTATGTGTATCAATTAACCGTACCGGGCCTAATTTCATGGGAAGAAGACCTTGACTCTTCGAGAGGTCTTGAATTTCGATTCGTTGACTCATGGCCTGTGCTAACCTGAAATTTGCGTTTTTTTAGTAATTTATTTTTATGAGCTTTCCTATTATTTTTAGTTAGTACAGTGACTTTATTGTTAGTGACTACCTGTAACTTCTTTGCTTTAGGAGCTATTTTATTTCTTCTATTATTATATTCATATACTATGTCATCTATACTAAAGTTGGGTGGTTCTTCACGATTCCTATTTAGTCTATCAATGATTGATCTATTATGCTTTTCAAGCTTGGTTCTTATTTCGCTATATAGTTTGTCTTGATAAGATCTTAATTTATTTATATAATCGTGCTCAGAGACATGCTGTATTGATTTCCTAAATTTATATGTTCTTCCTGTTATGAGTTCGAAAGGTGTCAAATTTGTAACCGAATGTATTGAATTGTTATATGTAGTCAATGCTTCGTTCAGTATGTCTACCGGTATTTGTCTATTATTTTTGTCGTAAATTATTCTGTAAATTTCAGTCAATGTTGAATGAAATCTCTCGACAGGAGAATTGCCTGTAGAGTTTTGAGGAGAGGTTATATGTAACTGAATCTGGTATTGATCACAAAACTCTTTAAATAAGTTTGAAGTGAATTCAATGGCTGAATCGCATACAATTTTTTTGGGTGTACCGTGTTGGGAAAAGAATTGCCTTAAAGAACTGATTATATTGATACTATTACGTGCAGTTAAGATAAAAGCAGAAGCGAACTTTGAAAATTTGTCGATTATTGTAAGTATTTGTATATTGTGAATACTGTAAACATCTATGTGCAGAATATCGAGAGGCTTATTTGGAATTTCAGAAAGTTCATATTTTATTTTCGGGGGATGTCTATCGTACTTATATAATTTGCATTTCTCACAGTTGTTAATGACTTTAGTTATTTTCTCTTTCATTTTCGGGAAATAAGATGTTCTGCGGAGGTGATTACAGGTTTCATTAATGCCGCGGTGGTTGCTATCTATGTGATACTTATTTATAAGGGCGTCCTGTTGATCTGTATTAGTAATATCGTTTAGATTTTCCATACATCGTATTAATTTAAACACTTTACTATTGGCGAAGTATTTGGAGTATACTTCTTGAACTATTCTGAAAGTATCATCGTCTGTGTAAATGGCTGTTAATTTATGGGGGTTTAGATATTCTTTGAGGATTGATACAATTATTTTTTCGTTATGGAGATCAGGTTGCCTAAATATACGTCTACGTTTTGTTTCGAAAAGGATATTATAAATCATGGAAGGCTTAACAATGCAGTTTGTTTTAATCAAAACCAACTGTTCCGTAAACTCGTTGAGGGGTCTTTCTGAAATATATATTCCGTCGTCGAGATTTTCATGTGCAGAGTGAATGGTAGACAAGCTTAAACTGTTTTCTAAATCATTAGTGTTATTGTGTAAGGATATATTGGAATTTGCAAGAGAATTTGTATCAGTAGATGATTCATTAAGATTAAGTTCGATACGACTGAGTGCGTCGGCATTTGTATTGGCCTTGCCCTTTTTATATACTATTTCATAATCGAATTCCTCTAACCTTAACCGCCATCTGACTAATTTTGAATTTGGTTCTTTTAGTGAAAATAACCAGTTGAGGGGTTTATGGTCAGTTATAATCTTAAATTTTCGACCAAACAGATACGGGCGGAAATATTTAGTAGACCAAATTATGGCCAAAAGTTCCTTTTCTATTGTGCTGTAATTCTGTTCTGTTTGAGATAAAGTTCTTGAGGCGTAGCAAATTGGCTTGTCAGATCCTATTGGGCCTTGACTAAGAACAGCACCAATTGCAACGTTTCTAGCATCGGTCGTCAAATTAAAACTCTTACTAAAATCAGGGTATTGTAATAGTGGATCGTTACTTAATATATCCTTACAATCTTCAAAACATTTAACATAACGGTCGTTGAGGGTTATGCTTCTTCCTTTCTTTAAGCATTCAGTCAATGGTTTTGTTATATTTGAGAAATCTTTAATAAATTTTCTGTAGTAACCTAGCAGGCCAAGGAAGGACTTAATCTCCTTTTGAGTAGTGGGTATCGGATAATTTTTTATTGCATGAATTTTACTGGGATTGGGCTTAACACCATCTGGTGTAACTACATGACCAAGAAACTCTACTTCTTTACGTAAAAATTCTGACTTATCTAATTGAATTTTTAGATTGGCTGCACGTAATTTTGAGAAGACCTTTGCCAAATTTTCGATATGCTCTTGCAGCGAGGTTGAGAAAACTATAATATCGTCCATGTATACTAGGCAAATTTTGCCTTGTAAATCACGTAAGATATTGTCCATTATTCTCTGGAAGGTTGACGGGGCATTTTTGAGTCCAAACGGCATTCGAATGTACTCATAGTGTCCATGATCAACCGAGAATGCGGTTTTTTGAATGTCTCTGGGATCTACCTCGATCTGGTGAAAGCCGGAGGCTAGATCTAACGTAGTGAAATACATGCATTTCCCTAATTTATCGAGAATCTCCGTTATATTAGGTAAAGGATATCGATCGTCTATCGTTTTTTCGTTAACCTTACGATAGTCGACAACAAGTCTCCATTTCTGAATACCTGATGCATCTCGCTTTTTGGGTACGATCCATATGGGACTACTCCATGGGGAATAGCTAGGCCTTATTATACCTTGCTGCAATAGGTTTTGAATTTGAGACTGTACCTCTGTTTTATGTATCTCTGGATATCGATAGGACTTCGTATATATTGGAACGTCGTCTTTTGTTTGTATACGATGTTTAATTACGTTGGAAAATGATAACTTCTGCCCTTCTATGAAGAAAATATCATCAAAATTTTTGCACAGTCTAAGAATCAATTTCTTTTCTTCATTATTAAGGTGATCGACCCGAAGTAATTTAGTTATGTCGGTTCCAGATAGAAGTTCAATTTGATTGTCAGTTTGACAAATATTTATATTATTAAATTCTTCGAAATTTTTAAATTTTTGCACCTTTATCGGTTGTTCTACAAATAATTTTTGTTCCATATTAGAGTTGTTTATTACCTCCAATTGACTGTACCATTCTTCAGATGTATATATTCCTTCAGGTATTTCTAGAAAATCATTTATTTTTGTTGGCTTGATGTATATTTCGCCATTTTGGATATCGACCGGTAATGTAACCAACATTTTGGATCTTGCTGGTATCATATAGATTTTTGACATTAAATTGGGTTTAAGCAATAAGGGAATAGCTGCACTTTGAGTTTTTAATAGTTTATTCTTAAGATCTATTGAAGCATTTAATTTCGCTAATGTTTCTAATCCTATCAGGCCATCAAAATAATTGTGAAATTTAAATAAAAGAAATGTAAACTGTTCGTTAGAATTGAATTCAGAGAATGCCGGAAATGTGATTTGTTTATTGAGTTCATGTGTACTCAAAACAGTGGTGATTTTAACAGTGTTAATATTTTCATGATATTGGGGATTAGTAAGTTCGGGGTCAATAAAATTAGCAGAGGCTCCTGTATCTATGAGAAACTTTAGTTGTCGACCAAAAGGTGAAGTCACATTTATGTAAGGGAGAAGATTGCTACCGTGTTGATTAATTTCTAGGAACCCGTATTGTTTTCCGAGGCATTGGAACGAAAATTTTTGTCATCAATTTCATTCTCATGTATTGTTTCATTTCCAGTAACCTGTGGAACTTCATCATTTTGAATTTCTTCAATTGTATAATGGTCCAAATTAGGTTGGTGGTCGTAGTATCCATCAGGTAACACATATGTGGGATATTCTTCCCCATAATTTTCCTGATTTTGTGAAAAACTATGTACTTCTCTTATAATGTATCTGGGATTTTGCATTAAATTGTTTCTTTGATAGGGTTGTTGGGATTGTACTGGTTTCGGAAGAGTTTTAGCATTACCGCTAGATATTTCCATTGGAATTGGACGTTGCTGTTGGTAATTGAAATGTGGTTTGAATGCAGAAATGTTTGCTATAGGGTTATTGAATCTCTTTTCTTGCTGATTGGGAGACTGAAGATGGGGTATTTGCTGTAAGGGCCTTATTTGGGGTTGATAAGGTTGAGATGGTTTAAACTGAGGTAAGTATTGAGGAAAGGAACTATATGGCTGTGTAACTGGTTGGTATGGTTGGAGCCGTTGATTTTGTGGGGGTCGTTGTGTCAGTTTGGGGAATGGTAGTGGGTTTGGTAAAAGAGGAGGTTTCGGGTTTGTATTTTTTTAAATAGTATGCGTTTTGTTCCTTGATACAATAATTTAATGCCTCCACCAAGGTTTCAGGTCTCATGGCTCTGATTGTTGAGCCCAATGGTTCTTTTAATCCTATAAGAAATGTATTTAAACACATTTCTGAATACAGCGACTTTTTTGCATCTATTACAGCTATATGTTTTTCATGTATACGGATATGGTTTGTCATTGTTGACAACAACTCAATGATCTTTGAGTAAAATCTCTCAACAGTATCATTGTCTTGTCTCAATCCATGCAAATCTCGGATCAAAGATGATTCATTCCGCTTATCTGAATAGTGCAAAATTAAATTAGCTCGTATTTGCTCCCATTCCGTCGGAGTCCCGTACATATTTAACACTTCATTGGCCTGGCCAATGATTTTGTTTCTAATAGCTCGTAATATAATGATAGCATATGATGTGCCGTCTAACTGAGGTATAAGCTTCAAAATTTCCTCTACGTTATTCATAAAATCATACAGAGAACGGGGGTTACCGTCGAAATGTGGCAGATCTTTAACGGCATCTGGTATACGTAAGCCATTAAATATATTGTTAATATCTAAACTACTTAATTGACTACTACTTGTGTTCCTATTACCAACGTTTGTAACAACGTTAGCGTTTACGCTTGAGCTTGAACTATCTAAATTCATTTCGGAAAGATTTGGAAAACTGGTTTTTACTATTGCACTAGGTTTTGAAAGATTATTTGTCTCTAGGAACTCGCACCGATTCGATTCTAAAGTTGTAAAATTGTTTTGAAATTCGTCAAATCTATCTAAGGATGAACAATAAGGTTCTTGAATCTTATTTCTACTTATTCTATTTTTGGGCATAAGGATTATAAAGGATGAAGAAAGGAACGAATGTTAACCAATTAACAGACTTACATGCAAATGATTATAGTCATTATCATTCTGTAGCCGTAGGTTCCAGGAATTAAAGATTTGAAAACCACCAGGAGTCAGGATCTGCACACTTCTTGGACACGATAAACCTTCGTTATAATAACACTTGCATTAACGAGAATCACTTTCTCAAATAACGATTGCCGTCGTTACAAATGCACTTGCAATCACCAAGAGTCTTTGTACAGTCTTTAAATGTCCACACACTAACCGCAAGAATAACGATAAACCGTCGTTATTGGTATTGAATGTTCATTTAATATATCGCACTCCCGTATTCCGATTAATTTTAAATGGATACACTTGTATCCTACCGACTGCGCCAATTAATATAACGTTCCTCCGGAGTTTCAAAAAAAACAACTTTATTCCATTCTTTACAACCAACAAATGACAATGAATCTTTGATTTTATTCGCAATTTATAATAAGTCAACAAAGTATGAAAAACTGTGGGAACGGAAGCTTGAATTTGGTTCTCACACGGTTTTTCTTATGGTTTAATTTTACAAGTTGTGAAAAGCAAGCATGTTATCAAGAAAAGGTTTAGTGTTACAATAAATGAATTTTGAAAAGCAAGCACTTTAATTATTTTACAAAAAAGTATTAAGAGTAACATATGTATGTATAACATAACTTTGACGAAAGAGTATTATTAGTATGTATGTAACATATAACTTATTGATGTACGCAATTTGATGTACATAACTCGCGCGTAAATTATATAAAAAACAAAAAATAAATAAAACGTGCACAGAATTTAAATCTTCGGAATACCTCGAATTTACCTCGACTGTAACGAAAAACTCTGACCAATTGCCAGATTTAAAAGTGACTGACGGTTACATTTACAAGAAGATTAATTTGATTGAAGACACTCAATTAAATAGCGAGTTCGTTTGGAAGCTTTGGGTCCTGGCTAAGCTTACCCAAAATCTTGTTGATAATTATCACAATCCGGCAGTTTGTCTTCATGGAAGAATAGCGAAATCTCTTTCCAGACTTAAAGAATTATTCTATTGGCCCAATATGACCATATACGTACTTAACTTCATTCTGTTTGTAATGAAAACAAACCTGTTAATACCATTTTAGGACCTCCCATAGTTTCGCAGAATGAAACCAACCGACCTTTTCAAACACTCTATACTGATTTCATGGGGCCATATCCAAGAACCAGAAAAGGAATCGAATTTGTTTTTGTGGTATTAGACGGTTTTTCAAAATATGCCATGACAAAAGCTATGCGAAAAGCAAACACGAGTTCGGTTATTTAATATCTTGAGCAACAAGTTATTCATCTATTTGGAGTACCTGAGGTGATTCATAGCGATAATGGTAGACAGTTTACATCCAAGGGTTTTCAGTTGTTTCTGTCAACATTTGGATGCGGTCACATACGAAACGCTGTCTACTCGCCATAATCTAACGCATCCCAGGGGGTAAATCTATCGATTCTGTGGGCAATTAGAGGTTACCTGCGTGAAGATCAAAAGCAATGAGATAAACACCTTCCCGAGATTCAGCAGGCTCTGTGCATTTCAGTTCATCGCTCAACCGGGATAACTGCCTACTACTGCCTATTTGGTCAGCAGATGGCTACACACGGGAATATGTACAAACTCCTACGAAATTTAAAAGCACTCGATGACGGTGAAATGAAATGAAATGAAATTTTCAATTACTCGTATACGGGAAAACTTAAAACAAAACCTTAAGCTCGCCTTTGAACGTAGCAAGGAGTCCTATAGCCTCAGGAGTTCAAAAAGAATATTTACGAGAGTTGTCTGAAAAGTTTCCGACCAGGCAATGATACAAGAAATTTTTCCCACATTTTTTTTTATTTTTCTACATACTCGTAGTCTCCTTGTAACTCTACACACTTCTCCCAGCGATGCTCCCATCTCTCTAACCCGTACAAATAGTACTTGGCGTTTTTCTCTGCAAAATAATTGTTCACGAAGGTAATTGCCTCTTCATTTGTCGAAAATCTCTGTCCTCCAAGCGCAGTTTTTAGATGAGGGAACAAAAATAAGTTGCTTAGTTCTAGATCTGGTGAATAAGGCGGATGGTCAAGCAGTTCAAACCGTAATTCATGGATTTTCGCCATGGAAACCGCTGAGGTGTGAGACGGTGCTTTGTCTTGGTGAAACAGGATTTTCTTTTTCTGCGAATGTGGCCATTTTTCCGCAATTTCTGCCTTCAGCTTGGCAAGTAATGATGCGTAGTGTGCTCCTGTAATGGTTTTTCCTTTTTGAAGATAATCGATTAAGATAACTCCTTTACTATCCCAGAAAACAGTCGCCATCACTTTCCCAGCCGAAAAAAACAGTTTTTGCTTTTTTTGGAGCCTGCTCGTCCTTTGCAGTCCACTGTTTTCATTGAATTTTTGTTTCGAGCGTATAATAGTGTATCCAAGTTGCATCTACAGTAATTAATCGGCGCCGAAATAATGCGCCTAAACTGCGCCAACAGAGCGTTGAAATGTTCATTCGAACACGTTTTTGGTCTAACGTAAGCAAACGCGGCACCCAGTGCGCGGACAGCTTTCTCATGCCTATAACTTGATTTAATATGTAACAATCACATTCTTTGGACATTTTCCTAACCTCTACTATCTCTCTCACTTTAATTCGGCCGTCGTCTAACACCATTAGACGACTTTAGCAATGTTATCGTCAGTGGTTGCAGTTTTTGGACGTCCCGAACGTTCATCATCTCTCAAGCTCTTACGGCCACGTTTAAATTCAACTGCCCAAAATTTTAATGTGGTAAATGATGGTGCAGAGTCCCCATACATAGAGTGCAACTCATTTTTGATTTGCGTAGGCGTATTACCTTTCAAAAACAAGAATTTAATAACAGCTCGATACTCAATTTCCATTTTCACAAAAAACACCCACATTATAGACGGAATTTCATATTGAGTGACGCATCAAAGAACATTATGTTACTTCAAAGCCAAGTCCTAAAGTTTTAAAGTGCAGAATTTCAAAAAAAAAATTGGTTCATCTATGTATGTCCGAAGTAGAAAACTATGATGGTAAAAGGATTGGCGTATTTCATTTCAAAGATCTCCGAAAATAGATGGTTATAAAAACTTTGAACTTTTCCAGGGTGATGGGTCGATTGATTCCATATTTTAAGTTCAAAAGAAAATTACATTTTCGTGCATTAACAACAAGTGAAACGATTTATTAAGTCACGAGTTTGTGGCGTCATCAGCTTAAACAATTAAAAAAAAAAAAACTACATGTCAAAATTGAACGACAGCGGAATATTGTGCACAATCTTCAGCTCAAGACATCCAAAATTAAAACGTGAGTACTTATTCTTATTTCCATATCCTTTCTTCGGCTTCTTGTAGATATTACTAATATTTATTCCTTTTCAAATTTTCATTTTCATTTAATTACCTATTGTTATTTTATACTTATCTTAAATGGTGTTTCTGTTATAAAGGCTCCGTCATCTAACGTTTTTTTTTTTCAACTAGTGCTTATTTCGTGAATGGTAACACTCAGCTCATGTCTGATTTGACAGATAATTAGTTTTATCCTTCCGGTTAATAATGGAAAATAATTTCATTCAAATGGCTGCCTCGGCTGGCCATGCAGTAACCTACACGATCGGTCCAATTTTTAAGCACATTATCGATTGTGTGCAGCTGTATTTCACCAATGGCTTCACAAATATTGTCCTTTAAAGCGTCAATTGGCTCTGGCTTGTCGGCGTAACACTTATCTTTTACGGCACCCCACAAATAATAGTCCAACGGTGTCAAATCGCAGCTCCGAGGTGGCCAAACGACATCAGCTCTGCGGCTGATAATGCGATCTTCAAAAACAGGGCGCAGAACATCGAGTGTAGCTTCGGCTGTGTGGCACGTAGCGCCGTCTTGTTGAAACCAAATGTTGCCAATATCCTCCTCTTCAATTTTTGTGAACAAAAATTCGTTCAACATGGCCCGATAACGATCGCCATTAACTGTAACGGCCACTCCTTGCTCATTTTCGAAGAAAAATTGCCCAATTATGCCTCTGGACCAAAATCCGCACCAAACAGTGACTCGTTTTGGGTGTATCGGCTTTTCAATTTATGCGTGCGGGTTTTCTGTGCCCCAAATGCTACAATTTTGCTTGTTTACATACCCGCCAAGATCAAAATGAGATTCATCTGAAAAGTTGATTTTTTTTTGGCAAAATCGGCATCTTCTCTAAGTCGATCGCAGGCCCACTATGCTTGAACTAATATACACAACCATATTCGGTCAGCGGAAGGATAAAACTAATTATCTATCAAATCAGACATGAGCTAAGTGTTACCATTCACGAAATAAGTACTAGTTGAAAAAAAAAACGTTAGATGGCGGACCCTTTATATGTATCGACATATGCCTGTACAGATTGAGTTTTTTTTATGTCTCCACTATAAGTTAAAAGCGATCTTTTCTTATTTTTTCCAACATACATACTTAAACATAAATTATCTGTGATTTCATATCTTACAATAAAAATAATTGAATTACTACATGCTATTTTCTAAAATATACAATAATAAATAGTTCATAAAATGAAATATAAAATTAGTGAACTTATTTATTATTACTTATTACTTATTTTATTTTCATATAATCTTATTCTTATCCCTGTATTTAGACTTCTGTGTCGCGCTACCTGTTTCGTTTTTTAGTATTATATTTTTTGTTTTATTTTCCCTTCAACATGTCATGAATTTTTTTCTAGTGACGAAAGAGCTGCAGCAAAATCCAACACCTCCGACGAACTGGGCCCGTGCAATCGCAAACATGCCGACTGCTAGACAAACGCAAGGATTTTATTCCATCTACTATATTTTCATTCCTCCTCTTCGCCACAATTTAGACAGAGAACTTAAGTCATAGATTGTATTAACACTTTGCTCGATGAGATTGCGGGGTAGATCTGAATCTCCAGATGAAGACTCCAAATCCAGCGCAGCGAGTCTATGTACTGCTCGTTTCTTTTTGGTCGAACCGTTAGATACTTTGACACCGGCAGACCGAACAACGTTGTCAGGACCAGCATATGTCTTAACAACTCACCCTTGTGTCCAATTCAAATAACTCTCCCAGGGATCGATGAAAATAACGCTGTTCTCCCTACTGCTACCGCCTGTGAAACTTTGTGCCATTTGATGCGTCTGGTTATTTCTAGAAGGTTTTCCGTGTAGCAGTGTCTTACCAGTTAATTCATAAGAGGTTGAGAACATCGGCTATAAAGCTTGCTGTGTATGTTCTGCTCAGTAGTCTTTATTATCTTCTCCGAATAGCATGGAATTAGGACTGAGCGGCTTAGGATCTCCTTGGTTGACTGGAACATGTATAAGGAGTCGACGGCTGATCTGACCCTGACCCTCTATGAGGGTGTTCCGAAGAACATCTTCACGAGGTACCATATCCCTCAATACAAACTCAACACTTTTTTTTATGCACTGGATAAGTCGTTCCAGTTCCAGTCGTTTTTTGATAAAACTTTGCAACTGGTTGGCTAATACACCTTCCAAGCACTTTTCACTACTGGGAGAATTGATATTGGCCTATAGTTGTTAAATGTACTTTTTTCCCCACCTTTGTATATTGGTCTTACTACCGATGTTTTTAGTTTTTCAGGAATGACTGACTAAGTAATGCTCAAATTTATTAACAATGCATAGCATTGGAGCAAAAATATCAGAATGGTTTATTATTTAATGTTATTGTATTGCATTTGTGAATTATTTTCTCTGCCTGAGAAGAGAAAAACTCAGCGAGCTTATTGGCAAGTGAACTCGTCTCTGTCTTAAAGTTTTTTTTTCCATTGTTTCATCGATGTTTGCTCTCTTTCTTCCTAAAATCTCATTGATAAGTCACCATGTTTTTCGCGTATGTGTTTTAAATTGCGTAAATTTATTTTTGTAATAAATAGATTTTTGTACTTTTATGCTTTTATTAATCTTGTTACGTAAAATTTTGTACTCTTTTTTATAGGTCAAATTTCTACATTTATTTTTGCACCTTCTGTAGAGTATATCTCTTTGTTTACATTTCTCTATGAGATTTGGTGTTATCCAACGACTGTTCTGTCTGTTTTTTCTTAAATTGCGCACCCGTGTGAATATCTTGCCGTATCGCTTAACAGCACCTCTACCAAATTTCACGAGCAAGATTTTTGTATTTTGTTTATTAGTATGGCATGGTCGGGCTATAATATTGTTATGGACGTCAACCTTAGTCTTTTGGCACTCTTCAACCACCATAAAACTGTCTGCCTACGTCTGCCCTTTTATTTTGTATCACTTCAAAGATTATGATAGCTTATATTAACTTAGACATAATTTCCTACTTGGTTTGCAGATTCGTCGGATAATGTCAAAAGTCTTACTTGAAGGGAATTATACAACATGTTAAAAGATTTTAGTGATAAAAAAGTAGATGAACAATTTTTGTTGTTGGAAGAAAACTTATCCAAATTTTGAAATGTCCAATTAAACAAAAAAGCAGTGTCAGCAATGCTTTGAAGTTTTTTTAAAGCGATTTCAAGAAAAAGTTGACTGCAGCGAGCTACAAAGATGAACGATTTCTTAAAACCAATGAAAAGTGGCTTGAATCAAGCATTACACTGCCTTTTTTTGAGCTCTTACACAAACCAGAGCAACCATCCAAATCGTTCGAAAAGCTTAGTGACTGCAGTAAGTGGCGAAGAATTAAAGAGCTTCGCGAGTAAGTTTCAGTCGAAGAGTTAACGTGTGGAGCCAGCGTAAGTCAGCGCACTTTAGGAAATTCTGATCCGTCAAAAATAATCAAAGAAGTTACCAGCTCGCCAAGCAAATCTAAAGAATTTTGTAAGCTGATCACCTCTTCTGCGAAACAAATTACTGTTAAAAAGTGTACACCTCAAGAGGCCCTGGCAACAATTGTGGAAGGTGATTTTACGAAAGAGCAGTGGGAATTGATACAAAGTGCCAGCAAGAGTATCTACCCCTGTTACTCATTGATAAAAAAGGCCAAAACTGAATGTTACCCTGATAAAGAATCCATCACAGTCACTGAAACCTGTGCAGAAATACAACTGCAAGCATTGCTTGATCACACTGCATTACGTCTTTGTAAATATGTCGCAGCTGTAGTAGAAACGTATTTTTCAAAGCTCACTTGTTCCTCTGCGTCTTGTTGTAATGATTGATGGTCTCCTAAATTTTGCAGGCCTATACGCATACGCTTCATTAGCGAATCTAAGGATGCTACTACTACTCAATTACATTGAGAACGAAACAGAAGTGTTCAGTTCTAATAAAGCAGCAAAAATAAAGCATACGATGTTGCTTACAATGGTTGACGGCAAAGTCTACAATGCTGCTACAGATACTGCAGATAGATGTTTTCATTACAAACAGATACTACAGTAGAGACACTATGAGATGCTATATTTTTCGACAGACTAAGTATTTCAATAAATTTATTAAATAGAAGCACTAAAGTTTGGACTCTCAATTCTTCATGCACTGATTCGATTTTTTGATTCGCTCCTTCATTTGGCTTATATAATATCTTTAAAAAAGTGGCAGGCTCGATCTACTGAAGGAAAAGCAAATGTAAAAGTTACAAAGGAGAAAATTCAAAGCGCCTTGAAAGAACAAATGTGGCACCCAAAGCGGGCTTCGGTAATACAACACGTCCAGAAGGTCGATGACCCGGAATGCTCTTCTCGTATTACTGGGGTAAATCTTAATTCGATAATTCGCTTTAAAACTATCTTGGAAGTAGATATAGATTTGATGCCGACAAATTTGATGCTTTCGCTCACAATACGGCTAAATTGAACATAGATCAGTACGGCTGACATCCCATGTCACCAACTATACACAAAGTGTTGATACATGGTGCAAAAGTAATAAACCATGCAATTTTGCCTAATGGTCAGCTATCGGAGGAGACAGCTTAGTCCCGAAATAAGCATTTCCGGCAATATAGACTGAAATTTAGTCGAAAATGTTCACGTGTTGCTTCTAACAGAGACGTCATACACAGATTGTTGCTGAGCTCAGACCCGTACCTTAGCAGCCTTAGACCACGGCAACGCCAGAGAACCAAACCTTTTTCCCAGAAGGCACGAAATCTTTTGATCGCAAGCGAACTGCCTATGCGTCTAGAAAACGATAAAAACAGAAGATGAAGACGACCTTTCACCTTCCGATTCCGATTAAACACATTTTCTTTAAAAATCGTTATAATATTTAAGAATAAACAATGAATTCCTTAATATATTGTGTTTTTGTCATACAAATACTCCACAGTGCGTCGGTAAATGACCTTAAGTGGAAAGCTAAGCGTCCTTCAGGAAGTTGTCCTATAATCGGCATCAATAGCTTCGCTTTACGCCGTTTACACATCTCACTGTTTCCAAGGCTACTCCTATGCTTATGATCTAAACCCGCTCTCGAATATCTGAGATGACTGTAGCCACTCCCATATGTAGGTTCTTCTCATGAAGATGCATGACGAGTTCGTCCAGCCAGAGGATGACTTTTGGGCAGGATCGATGGATTGCGTGCTGCATATTACATCACTGCCTTTTGTCCTCTTGAACTCATTCGAATTGTGAACAATTTCAAATATTTACTTGAAGCTTAAACAACTCGATTCGATTTTAGAGCCGTTATATCTTCAGAAAAAAAAATCCATTTGAATTTTTCTAAGCATCCAGTTCTCAGCGAGTAGCTATTCGACCGGAGTCATAAAGAGTTTCTTGACCACAGAGCTCTTACATAAAATGTCCATGAATCGCAGCAAAAAGGTGATTATTCTGACAGAGGAAGACCATCTTTCGCGAAAACCAGCTTTAAGCTTGTCACTTTGCTATGGAATAATGCAGTCTTCTGATCTATACACACTTTGCTCATAAGTAGAGACTTCTTACTTATTTACTTACTTACTTATCTTTTTTTGTTTTGAATTTTAATTTTTAATAGACCATATTAAAAGGTGTACAAATTATGACATTTAATTTCAGCTTGATCGACAATGCTGAAAATGATGGAACGTACGAATCAAACAGTCCTCTAGCGGCAACCCAACCGTCAACATCTACTGCATACAGAAACAATTTTGCAAGGCTTTCGATTAGATCGCAGTGTTTCCCAGAAAGAATGGAAGAAATCCAATTAAGGAGAAATTAGAAAAGGGTTGTAAAGTATCATGCACATCTGATTGTTGGACCTCCGCGGTACAGGACTATGACGGTGCACTTTATAGATGAAGATTGGGTTCAACATTCGTACACTTTTAACACAAATGAAGTAGATGTACGCCACATTGCTGAAAATCTCCTTCAAAATATGAAAAATACGTTAAGTAAATGGGGTATAGATAAAAAAGTAATGCCTGTTATCACCGATAATGCTGCTAACATCGTGAGGGCAGTTGGAAATTTGGAGGAAATACAAGAGAAACAAAATTTGACGTGTGCCATAAAAAAGTCGATCTCGTCGGAACATACTCAAGCAATTATCGAAAAAGCAATCTTTTTGGACATTTTAAGCATTCTAGTGTAGCTAAATATGCTTTAGAAGAGAAGTAGAGGCAATTGTCTTTGCCAGTGGAATCTTTATTACAAGCGAACAACACAAGATGGAATTCAATTTATTTTATTCAATTTATTACCAGATCGAACTGTTACTTCATTTGCATCGGCCATAAAATTGGAAATATCCGAACAGGAGTGGACATTGATGAAACAACTTGCAGACGTACTCAACCCGATGCAAGTTCTCACCAGCGTGTTAAGCAGGGAGGGCTTACCAACATCTATGGTTCGACCACTTGCGCATTAGCTACTACAATTGCATATGAAAGAATCCAATGCTGATTCCGAAATGATAAAACAAATCAAAAATTTATTTTCTTCCGAGTTACGTAAACGGTTAGACCTACAGATAATACCTGAAATCATATCATCAAGACAAATTGATTCTCTACCAGATCCACGCTACAAAGATCTGAAGCATGAATGCTCTTCTGTTCGAGGTGCAATAAAAGATAAGTTGAAACAACTTCTTGAAGAAAATTTTCCTCAAGCACAGCTTCAAGATTCTAGCCAAACAGAAAACAATGACGGTACAGAAAAGGAGTTGGAATTTCTTTACCAAGAAATTAGAGTCAATCCAGCAAATTTTGAAAGCAGCTTCAATCATACTTAGAAGAGCCTCAGCTAAGGTTTACGTTTTGAATGGTGGAAACACAAAGCAGTTAAATATCCCGCTATTGCATTCTTAGCAAAACAATATTTGTGCATACCAGCAACTTCTGTCAGCTCAGAACGTTGTTTTTCTACAGCCGGAAACATTGTTACAAATAAAAGAACTTATTTGCTTCCTGAAAATGTTGATATGCTAATTTTTCTTTATCAAAATCGTAATATTTTGTAATAAAAATATTTAAATTCAATAATATAAACGTTTGTTTTCTTTTCTTTTGAATTTATTTCTGATGGCCTTATACGAGTATGTTTCTTCATATTGTATTGTTCATTTCATGCAATTACTTGTGTACGTTATTCACGCGATTCACGTCATTTTACGTGAAATTTTCATTCATGTGAGTATTAAATCACGTGATAACGTGAACACGTTTTTACCTTATTCACGTGAATGATCTGGAGCTCTACATAAGTTTGCTGCTTAATAAAATATGAAGTGAAAAGCAAAATCGCTCTAGCTGTAGCGTCATCGGCATCGCGGCGTTTTGCTTCCGATGGCAAAACGGCACATTCTTTAATTTAGACATAAGTGAAAATCTCGTATGTGACATATTCAAAGATGGCCATAAAGCATCTGTTATCCGAGCCTGCATTTTCATCGTCTGGGATGAATGCACAATGGCGCATAAAAGATCGGTTGAGGCTGTTGCGCAGATCATTGGTGATATTCGTAGTGACAGCAGAGTAGTGGAGTGGTGGGTGGAGTTATATTTTTTTTTCTCTGGGGACTATCGTCAGACACTCCCCATTATTTCTAGAGGAACGCGGGCAGATGAAATAAACGCATGCCTGAAGCATTCCTTCCACCGTATTCGTGTGAAGAAATATTCACTACATCAAAACATGCGCGAAATTCTGAGAGGCGATTCACCAGCTATAGAATTGTCTACCGTTCTATTGTCGGTCGGTGAAGGTACTATTACCGAAACAAACGGAAATGTCCCACTACCCTCTACAATGTCATAATCATTCCATTCTAGATATGTTCGAGGCGAATCAAGATTGGTACTCTGACTGCCTTACAATGGTTCATCTATGATGGTGTTAAAGTAGAGTTGGCTCTTCCACGTCCACCACCCCCAGAGATGCCAGCATCCCTTAAGGCTAAATTGGAAATGAACGAAGTTACTCAGTGCATAGTTAAATTATAAAACATAGTATGAAGACCATAAAAACCGAACAACACACGCGATAGGAAATTGACCCAGTTTGGTCAATGATCAAAACAAGCTATTGCACTATTGCAAACCAAAGTCAAACACATATTTTATCTCCCTTTGTTGCTCGTTTGTTATATCGTCGTCCTTGTCACCTACATGTAATGTTTCAAATTATTAATTTACATGATTTTGTCTCATTTGCATGTAGATAGCCAACACCCTCACACAACAACTTTTATGTCAAAAGAGGTACAGTAAAGTACAAGAGCAAGGACACTTGCCGACGAAATTCGTCCACCGGGCGGGAGTATATTCTTAATACATTTTGTTCACGAACAGACGTACTTCCCGCTCAACTTCGTGGTAGATACTAGCTGGTCTGGTCTGTCTGCGCATAAGCTAAAGTTAAAAATTGGGACACCTATAATGCTCATGCGCAACTTGGATCTCCGAAACTATGCAATGGAGGCAAACTCCGCGTCAAAAAACTACTAAGAAAAACCGCAATCTTAAACAGACGAGCAGACAGGATATTTTCATCACGCAAATTCCACTAATTCCATCTATCTTAACTTTTCAGTTCAAAGGATAATTGAAGTCCTTCACTGTCTGCTTCGTCATGACCGCAAAGAAGTGGCAAGGCCAGACTCTAAAGACGGTCAGAGTATTCTGCCTTGCTTCTTCCACGGCCAACCCTACGTTACTTGTTCGAGGCTCATGGGCTCCTCGAATTTCTACATCTACGCTACCGAGAAATAAGCAAGTACTTTAAATAATATACAGCGAGTTATTTATTTAAAGTTAACTCCATATTCTTCTGTTTGTTTCTTTCCCTCTGGTAGGCCAAGGAGTCAACTCACTCCCAACGTGTTGCTGCAGTTTTGTACAATATTATTAATACTATTATATTATTTGAAATTTAATAATAAGGATCTTTGTAAATATAATACTTGACTTGTAAAAAAAATGAAATTTACACTAAAAATGTCAAACTAAACAGAAATTATGAGAAATATCATATATCATATAATAAAAATATATGAACAGCCCCTGTTCACTGAACATTGTATTAGTGTTAGTGACCAATAAAAATTAATTTAACATTTTTAATAAGAAGTTTGGTGCCTGTAATCTTGCACATCATCATCGCGATGTGTAATTTGTCCTTGTATTTTGAAAGTCGGCATAAAATGGTGTTGGAATACCTTAACGGCTCCAAGGATATCATCTGAAATCTGCTGAATTGTCCGAAAGCAGAGACAACATACTTTCAGGTGGTCGATGTAAAACCGGAAGTTTAACATTGCCATTTGCGCGGCACATTCCACTTGTTTCAATGTCGAACTTTCGTGCACAGCAACGCCCACACACCTTATCCATTTTGCTGGTGTCTACATCGCAGACTGTAGTCGTACGTAATTGGTTTTCTACTGGAATGCACCAAGATCCATATCAACATGCACCTAACAAAAGTTGCACGTTTGTGAGGTATGATTACTTTGACGGAGAAATCAACAGCAACTGTACAAAATTTCAACTCAATTGGATGAACTTTTTATTTTGCTTTTATAATAATAAATAAAAAGTGACACTGTCATTAATTGAGAAATTGTCAAATGTTTCTTTTTTTATCAATTATGTCATCAACTGACATTAAGTACTTATTTGGATGCCGGACAGTCCAGTACATTATCACATATGTATTAAATGGACATCCTAAATGCTAAATGCCTTATTTATTAAAATCTTATGTAATGTTGTAAAACCTATGAGATCTTTTATCAATTATGACTATACCAATGCGAACGAAGACGCGGAAATAAGCTACTATACATTCTTACTCTTCGTATTTTTGCTAATAAAAGTATTATAATTGACTTAAGTTGGCTGCTTGAATGTTAGAATCGTAGAGCAATTGAGGTATATACAGTACGTTTCACATACAGAGGGTGTTCAAAATATTAAATTATTAATGAAATCAAAATATTAAATTATTCATTAAAAATATGAAAACAATGCCAGAACGAAATCGTGACTTAAAAAACGTTAAGGAAGGGGTGACAAAATATTAAAAGGAAAAATTGTTTCGTCTATAAATATGATAAATCTTAAACTATAAAGTTGAATTTTTTATTTCATGCTCCAAAATCAAAATCCACAGCAATAAACAAAAAATATGTGAATAAAATGCAGTTTTCCTAATATTTTGAACACCCTCTGTATATAACGCACTTCAAAAATCGTAAATTCTATATCCATTTATATAAAATTTCTTAGAAAAATATATGAGGAATAATACCACTGCTTGAGATAGTTATTTAAAGAAACAAATTAGCTCAAAAATGTTTTAAAACAAATTTTATTTCTTAGTAATGAAAATAATTTGAAGACATCTATTAATTTAAACTTACATAGGCCCAATCCATGTCCATGTTATTCTACGCGAATTCTAACCTAGCGACCTAGTGAAGATCTAAAAGTCGTGAAGCGCGATACATTTTCGATCGGCAAAATTTCGGATCCCGCTGAATAGCTCTCCAAACCATAGTTTTCGACACTAGTCTGAACTAGCGCTGCTAATTTTGTAAAGCTTTTAGTTGAATAACTGGCTGCTCGAGCGATTATTCTCTCTTCTCGGGCACAAAGATTTCCTTTTCTTCCTGACCGTTCAACACTTTCATAACAGTCAGCATCTTTCTAAAAAAAATGGCAATAACCCGCCGACTGAGGTGTGTTGTTTGGTTTCTATGTTTTGCTCTCCAGGGGTGGGAGTCCGAATAGGACGGAGAGTTTTTTCTTCACTCAGAGTGATTCGAGATATAATTCCCAGTATTTTTTCATTGCTTGAAACTCTTATAACAGCCAAATCTACGTGTCAGTGTTATGCCTTCACACGCAGAATTTTTTTGTCTGAGTTCCAATTATACAATGAAAAACTGATTTTGCCATGGGCAGGATTCGAACCTGGACCCTCCGCGAGTGAGAAGCGTTTGCTACTACCACTACACCACGGCCACCCCCATGCCAATGAACTAGCAAGTGGGTTATAAATATAAATCGCGCCAAATGTCCCTAAATACGAAGTTCAGTTCAAATGTAACGGAATTCGTTTGAAAGAAAAACAAAGCAAGGAATTGCGGAACTATCGTACAATCTATGACCACACACAGTACATTCTTCAATTCAATTTCGTTGAAAGATAAAGCTCAAATAAAAAAGTGAGTTATAATTAAAAAAATTATGAAATATTCGTGTTAGAATAACGATAACATACGAATACTAAATGCGAAAAAAGTTTAAAAGAAATGATATATCCCCATGATATTGTATTTCTTCTCCCTAACCTTTTCAAGTTATTACTCTAATCAAACAATCATTGAAATTCAGAAGCCGAAAATCAAGAAAACCCAAGGAATGAAATAGCGTTTAATATATTCTTTTATTAACTTACGGTTTGGTGGCATACTTTTCATTAAAAACTGAAAATAATTTTATTCCATGCTTACTCTAAAATCATTATAAACAAGGCTTATGATGTTATTGAATGCTTCCGTATCTTACACATTAGAATGTCCAAAGGGTATACGTTTAATTGATTCCAGATTTAGAAAAGATCCCATTACAGTAGTTCACGAATTGTGAAGCGAAGAAACCTTCTATGGGTGAGTTCAGTTCTTTGATATGTAGATTTAAAATAACACCGGATTTGGCTGTTATACTCAAAATGAACCTTTCCTTATACTCAGATAAGCATTTGCTCTGTTATAATATTCGCGCTATTGATAATGTTGTTAATTTGGAAATAAAAATGAAGTTCTCTGTCACAGATAATCCCTTAATCACATCCTCTAATAGGAAACGGAATCACATACCTTATTTTAAATGAAATACATACCTTATTTTAAATAAAAAGGATAAAGTGTCCCTGGAGAACCTTCAACATCGATATTACGATGTTCTCAGAGATTAGGCATTGATCAATCGACTGTTTGGCGTATTTTAAATAAGAATTTGGATTTGCATCCTTACAAGATATAATTAATATAAGAATTGAAGAGAATAGATCACAATCCACGCAAAACTTTTATCAAATGTTTGTTAAAACATGATGTTGGTTTTTTACGCAAGGTCGTCTTCAGTGAGGGAGCTCATCTTATATTACATGGGCTCGTCAATAAACAAAATTGTCGCATATGGGGAGAAGAAAATCCTCGAATAATTAAAAAAAAATCATTGGTCCATTTTTCTTCGAAGACCCAAATGGAAGAGCTTTTTCTGTCAATAGGAGCGCTATAGACAAATAATTGAAGATTTTTTTGTGGCCTCAAATTTTTATTTTCAGCAGGATGCGACTACGAATCACACAACACGGGCAAACATTGAGTATTGCGGTCTATGTTTCCAGATCGATTAATTTCATGCTATGGTGACTTAAACTGCTCACCTAGATCTTGCAATTTACATGTTTTACTTAAAAAAAATCTAGGCGCGACTTTCGAAATACCCTTTGTTAGCGCTGGCTGAAGGAATTTTGTATATCCTTAAAATATTTGGACATAGTTCGCATGAAGAAAAACTAGGAAATAAAATTCGTTATTAGAGTTTACCTTCGCAAAATAAAATTTGAGCAAAAACAATCACAATCACTTTGAGTTTATCTTCTCCTAAGAAGAGCAGAACAATTATAGAGCAAATAAAAATAGTTTCAGCCCTTCTTCATCATTAGAGTTGTAGTTCATCAGGTTGTTGTTTTTAAACCCCCAAACCATTTGGAAGTATTTCCTTTTCTGTACCTATCTGCTATCCCAGTTCTCATTTTAATTATAAAACAATAATTTTGTATGACCCTGTGTTTCGGCAACACGCTTTTACAATCATCGGTCTATATTATTTTTTCCAAATTTGGCACTTTTCGAAACATACTACATTTTTATGCCCCAATCCTATGCGCGGAAATGTACCAGCGTCATCAAAATAGTGACTTTGTGACCCAATAATGTGTTCGTGCTATAATAAAAGTAATCAACAAGTGACTTTGACCCAAATTTAAAATCATTCTTGTTGTGCATTTCTAAACTGTTCCGTAATTGATAATTCATCAGAAATGGTTGTATATAGAGGTACGAGTATTTGTGAGAGAGATATGAATTGGACGCAGCAGAAACGCAAAAATGCATTTTCAAAGTGTAATACTTAAGTTTGGAGAAAAACAAGTAAAAATAAGAAAGAAAAAATATTTATCATTGAAAATAGCTTTACATGTAGTTTTTCCGAATACTATCTATGGAGATACTTTTTCCTACATTTGAACCATTTTCGAAGCACTTTTTCCACTCCGAACGAGGTAACTTCAAAGTAACATCAACCGTTTCTCCAGCCATCGAAAAATGTTGACCTAGCAGTTTATTTTTGATGTGCGGGAATAAAAATAAGTTATTGGGCGCTGTACGGGTGATGACTTATCAATTCAATGCTTTGAGTGCTCAAAAAGTCACTTGTTTGAGCCGACCTGTGAGAGCTCACATTGTCTTGGTGTAGAATGATCCGTATTCGGCGATTGCTTTTCTTTATTTCTCCAAAGACTTCTGACAAAAAAAATGGTGGTATATTTACTATTCCAAATTAACTGTTCTACTTTGCTCTCATGGCAAGGTGGCGAAATGTCCGGTTTTTCCGAAGAGACAGTCGACCATTTGCGTCTAAGTGCTTCGTGCGCTAACAATTTTTGTCGAATTTGGCTCGACTTGAAAGACTCATACAGTCAACTGATCCATGATTCGCCGTCTGTCACGATCTTATGGACGTCTTTTGAAGCACCGCTATAGAAATTTTAGACACTTCCTTGAACCAATTTACACGAACCTTTTTTTGAGTGATTGTCAAATTATGTGGTATTGTATTTGTATTTATTGATTTACTTTGAAATTGCTTATCACAGTAAGATAAATCTTATAAGATAGTGAAAGCCTTAAAATTAAGTTTACAAATTGAACATAGTAAAATAAAAATAACAATAACAAATTAAAGTGGTTGAATAACAAAAGAATATTTGAATAAAAAAACATAAAAAAATTAAGAAAAGAAAAAAAATTCAAATAACAAAAGACCGTTAATTAAGAATTTAATCGAAACACAAATAATAAGAAAATACAAAACAATTTAAATTTATTGCTAATTGAATATGCTAATTAATTATGCCCACTGGCCAAGCACCTCAAAAGTAAATTCCTAAATCTTTTTGTGTTTCTGACTCCTCTTAGTTTACGGGGCAGGGAATTCCATAGTCAAAAACAACTAAAAACAAATAATAAATAAATATCTAACAATTTAAATTTATTGCTAATTGAATATGCTAATTAATTATGCCCACTGGCCAAGCACCTCAAAAGTAAATTCTAAATCTTTTTGTCCTTCTGACTCCTCTTAGCTCACGGGGCAGGGAATTCCATAGTCGAGTGGCATGAACGAGGAATTGCCGCTCCGCTGTCAGGCAAGAATGTGGACTTTGCATTAAGGCAAGAGTACTTTGCGACCGAGGAACAACTAATCTGCTATGGAAATACTCAGGTTGATGTGTCTTTATGATGTCATGCAAGCAAGATAAGGATCGAAGCACAGGTTATCGAACGAGCAGCGGACAATACACTTTGAGTAAACGGAAACGTGATCATAATTTCCGAGCAATATTATTGTATACAACATTAAGCTTCCTTTTAGTATTTGAGTCAAATTTGCCATAGACCTCACACCCATACAGTAAAATTGGGAGTATGAGCGTTTTCGACAGCATAGTTCTTATAGCTGTAGGTGTAAACATCTGAGTTGACCAAAACATACGAAGGCCTCCATAAACCTTGCCAATAGAAGGGTTCATATGGTCAGTGGATGTTAGGGAGTCGATAAAAAGTCCGAGATTTCTTACAGTATGAACAAAGGGGACGAATTCTTCACCAAGTTTTATCGGTAGAAAGGTAGACAGGTTCTGTGTTTTCCTATTAATCACGAGAGCTTTCGACTTTGCCGGATGCAAACATAGAAAGTTACGTTGAGCCCAGAGAAAAACATTTTCCAATTTGTGGCGAAGAGGAGAAAAAAACATTTCGTAGATGGAATACGATCCTTGCGTTTGCGCAGCAGTTGGCATGCATACGATTGCACGGGCTTAGCTCGTCGGAGGGGTGAGGTCTACTGCAGCTCTTTCTTCACTACAAAAAAATTATGCCATATTGAAGGAGAAGTAATGAAGAATAACAAATGAATGACACAGATAGTTTGGCAAAGAAGTTGAAATATTAGGATAAGAAAAGTTTTTATGAAAATATGTATTATACTTGATCTAAAGTGATGTTATAGGTGTTGCTAACATCTGAGAAAACCCTCCCCTTGCAAGTATGACTTGCACCATGACTAATTCCCTGTCTCACAATGCGTTACTAGGAAAAGTCCCTTACGCGACACTTGTACCGCCCTTAAGTAGTTAACTCAATTAAATTTAAGACATATCTACTTAGCAATTAGTTTATATTAGACATTAGATATAAGATACTAGATATTAGATTAACATTATCCGTATATACTCATACATGTAACACAAAAAGGAAATATGCGTTTAAGTTGTAAATAGTAGGAGCAAAATAAATGAATCCAAAATAAGTAGTATTAATACATAAGTATTAGTACGTACATAAGTAGGATAGTATTTATTATAAGAATGTAATTAAATGAAAATTTGAACAAAAAATAACTATAAGTATGTTTAAAAATAAAAATGCACAAAGACTCAAAGAAAGAATATAAAAAGATATAGGTACTCACGTTTAATATATTGAGGTCTTGAACTGTAGATTGTGCACAATCCCCTGTTTTTCTGTCTGATATACATACAGTACACTCTCGGTAGACTGAACTAATAAAAACCAGACCTGTTCATTCGAGCGAGATTGTTCACATTACCGAGCGTGCATATTTTGAGTCATACTATAGTGCGGGTAGTCAACATATGTCTTGTCAAAAGATACTAAATCATGAATGAACAAGAAACTTAGTTCTATTTTTTTTAATAATAAAGTATTTCATTCCAAATGTAATTTAAAATTTGTACACAAAAGGAAAAATATTTTATATTTTTAAAAAGTAATTAGTCACTATTGTTTGTTTTTTCTTTAAATTTCAATCAGTATGCACTGCTTTTACCTGCAACCGTTTGATAATTAAAATATCTTCATAGTGTACTTCATTGCATCCTTCCCACTCAAGTACTTTGTCAAATAATTGAATATAATTGCTTGAAGAAGCAGAACATACCGGGCGGTCAGAAACTAGTTGACACTCTTCTTCATCTTCATTTTCCTTTTCCAATTCCTCAATATCCGATGGCATTTGATCTGCATTACAGTTGTTGATATCAACGACTGCATGTGTTACGTCAACATTAATATGATTGAGCAAATTAATCTCATCATCGGCAAGTTTTGTGATTGGTTGGCTATGAAGAATGCTAAAGGGTATATCGTCTTCATCGGATACAAGAATGTTACTCCAACATAATAGAAGCATTAACGTTTCCCAAGCTGCTCTCAAGTTAAACACGGCATTCTTTATTGTTATAGATTTCACAGCTTCACATATGATGTCTGAAATATAATTTAATGAAATTTTCTGCAGCAATAAGCGATAACAGCAAGCTTTTTCTATAGAATAGTTTAGTCAGTCGAATAACATTCTGATCCATCGGCTGAATAAGTGATGTTACATTTGGAGGTATATAAATTACTGTTATGCTACCATCTGAATTTCGTAGCTCACTCTCCGTGGGATGACTAGGGGCATTATCCAAAATAAGTAGAGCTTTGACTGGTAAACCGTCTTTTTTAAGGAAATTTGTAAATTTGAACAAACAAGTTACTAAACCAGTCTTTAAAAATGGCTGCAGTCATCCAAGCCGATTTGGTGTTTCTGTAATGTACAGGTAAGGATACGAATGAACGAGGATTTTTCGCTTTGCCTATCATTAGCGGATTCAATTTGTGTCGACCTGTGGCATTTGTGCACACCAAAAAAGTTATCCTTTGCTTTTCTGTTTTTCGTCCAGGAGCAGTTTTCTCGGCTGATGCCACATACGTTCTACCTGTTAGAAGCTTCCAATATAAACCCGACTCATTGGCATTATAAATGTGATCTGATTTAAGATCCAGATCTTGAATTTTTTTCTTAAGTTGCCTTTTAAATGGACACACAAGTTCTGGTTGTGATGACAATTATTCCCCAGATATTTTGAGGCACCGAACACCAAACTTATTTTTAAATTTTTGCAGAAAACCGTCACTTGCTACGAAGGCGGACTCGTTGCCGTGTAGGCTTCTATTTATGGCAATGGCTTTTTGCTTCAGGATTAAGCCACTTATAGGTAAATTCTTCCTCCGTTTTTTCTTCCTGGTCTATGAACCATTTATAAAGCGCCTTTTCCATCTCAGGTAGTTCAGATGCTTTCAGTGTTCTTCTATTTCCAGGGCCAGAGTAAGTATTGGTCACTGCTGTCGGCCTTCCTTTTGTTAATAGCACATATAGTCGATTTTGCTATTCTATACTTTTTGTCAATACTGTACCCGAAACACCTTCAATTTTGTTTTTATTTTTGTAAAATTTGAATAGATCATGGCAATGACTTTATCTCACCTACAGACAACTCCTTTAAAACTTCAGTTTTTTTGTTAAAGTTAAATGCTTACGACTCATTTTTGCCGACAAAATTTTACTTTAAATACTGTTCAAATCAATTAAATGAATGAAATTGTAAGAGAATATTTACCCAACCTACAATAGAATGCAAAACGTAGAACGATGAGAGATACAAAGTACGCAAAACAAATGGTAAATTAGCTCGAAAGATTGTGCATTCTTTGCAGCTGGCATATTCGTATTGAACTGTGTAAGAATTTGTATTGAACTGTGTAAGAAATATGGGTTCACTCTAGAGAGGTTTTACTTGTTTACTCTGTAGAGTAGTCTGTATAAAATTTTGTGTGTTCACTCTATTGGATTGTTCACTCAATCGATGTTCACTATACCGAGAGTGTACTGTATATATATATTTGCGCGTTTTTTTTTGTTTTACGAATTCTGACTTTGTTTGGCTTTCCAAAAAAAAATGAATTAGGTTGCCTACATTTTTCTGCAAATGTATGTATATGTACATAACATATACACATATGCATGTGCGTAGATATATTTCTAATTAAATTTAAGTTAGTTAACGTGATTATAAAATGTTATTAAAATTAGATTAATATTAAAGGAATTATTTTAGCAGTACGTAACTGTGTTAGCAGTTCTCTAAGCATGTACAACAGAACTGTACAGTTGCACAACAATATTGTGAAAAAAAAAAACTTTAAAACTGTTCACAGAAAAATAATTCACTATCTTGTTACTGAAGGTATTTGCTGCTCTATTTGCCCTTGCTGTCCTGGTGATACTGTTACTACTAGAGCAACCGGCATGTTACAGTTGATCTGGCGTGATGTAATGTATATGTATGTAGAGTAATTTTCTAGTAAATAAAACGCCTGTTTAAGTGGGTATTTGCAAAAATGATTTTTTAATGTGCAGTAGAATAATGAAAAAGGTTAACGCAAAAAAAGATCGATGTGTGCACAGTCCCGGTCGTCGCTTAACTCTCCCATTCTTCGTCTTGAACACTCTCGACGGCTTCGGGTGTGCAATTCGCCGCATTCTCACCAGCGTTGCCACACACACGGCCATACTGAGATTCGACTGACCCGGTCGAATAACGAGAGTCGTCAGCATCTTCTTCCTCGGACCTTGGTGGAACGAGCGCCACCGCTTCATATAGTCAGCAGCCGTCGAAGATCCATTTAAATGGACCTCACAATTGAACTCCTCCAGCTGAAGAGGCCAGTGAGAAATGCGTCTATTCAACCACTTCTTGGCCATTGTATCCTTGAATGCCTTGCAGTCGGTAAAAGAATCGAATCTTAACTCAAGTAATTAGATACGGAGTCTTTTCAAAGCCCTGATTGATGGAGTAGTTCTTTTCCGTGCTTTTAGTTTTGAAGCTTAGAAAAAATACTGGATGATATAGACCGTCATCGTGGTTTTGCACCAGCACTGACCCGTGGAACTTTACCTGTGTTTGGAGAAAGGCACATTTTTTCCAATTTATCATCAGCTTTTCTAGGGACATTTCAGAGAATACTCCGCTATCATATTTTCCAATTCGTTACGAGATGCATGTTTTTGTGCATTTTTTGTGACGACACAGTTAAAATTTCTTTATTAAAACCAATAGTACATTAAAGTATGACATTCGAAGAATATTGTGTAAAATTTTCACGAAGAAATATTAAAAAATACAGCATTTATTCGGTCGTGTCTCGGAAAAAAGTAGAATTGCGGTGCCCCTCATAACTTAGTGCTGGATTATCCGAAATCAAAAAATCAAAGTTCATTCGTTAGACAATAGTTTTCCCCGGTTACGCTGGGAAGGTTTTTCGAAATTTCAATGTTTCACTTTTTGGGAACACTTTGACGGGAAAAACGCGATTTTTTGCGAAAAAAAATCGGCCTATTTGTTATTGTAAAATAAAAATTATTAATAAATTTGAAAAAACTCTCCAGCGTTACCTCGTAAATTATGAGAAACAGTGTTCAAAATCTCAAAAGGATCGGTGCAGTAGTTTTGAAGTTATGATGGGCACCGACTTTGAAAACGTGAGTTGTGGGGAAAAGCCTTTAAAGTTTTGAACACTAAAAAATCTGGTATAAAAAAAATTTGATCGGCTTACCTCAAACTGAATCATCAATGCCAGGTCCATGAATATTTTGACACAATATTCTTAAGATACTCGTATTATTCATTCAATTAAAAAACAAATAAAAATGCAAAACGAAATAATATTCGAAATGGCATTCTTCGCACGGGATTGATCAGCTTTCGTGCGCTCATAGGACTTAAGTCCAGCCTTTACTTAAAACATCATCCGGAATACCCCATATAATGTACGACAAGAGATGCCCTCCGTATGGTACCCCTAGCCACTATCTTCTTCATCTTATAAAAATATTCGAGGAAAGATTCACCTTCACATTTTGTTGTCTTCTGGAGTTGTTAACATCCCTGATGAAATTTTTGGCTCAAAAGCTGCATCTGTCAAAAGCCATGAACAAAAACCATGAGGTTTTTATAACCTAAAATATGCTCGTATTTCTCGTATTATATTTCTTTTGTCCCTTGAATTTGGCTGACCAAGTCGCATCACATTGTTAAAGTAAAGTTAAATAAGTAAACTAAACTAAGCGTAAAATTAAACAAGTAAACTAAAAGTAAGAACTGTAATTATAAACAGATACACTTGTTAATATTCGTATTTACAGGATTTTGTAACGAACCATTATATAAAATAAAGAAATTTAAATATAATTTCCACTTGCTCAACTCGTTATCAAAAATTTAGTCTGTTGTCGAACTTTCGCCAACATTTTTACAAAATCTTTTATGCCAATATGTCTTCTCCATCTTCTTCCGCAGCCACCATATCGCCATCGGAACTTAATAATTGTCAGCTGTGCTCTGAGCCAGACTCACATGATCACATGGTCCAATGTGACAAGTGTGACTTCTGGTTTCATTACCAGTGTGCTCCTGTCAGCTATTCTGTTGAAACCGAGAATTGGAGTTGTAAAACTTGTTCCGATTAAGAGTCGCACTCCGCGAAAGGACAGCTGCCCAGACGTCGCTCTTCAGCATCATCTAAACGTTCGAAGTCCTCCAAAACGTTATCAATCAGACGCCTCCAACTTGAGTTACGGATGCTTGAAAAGGAACGTACTATGCAGGAAAAACGCGGTCAGGAGTACCTCAAAAGAAAACATTAAATACTGAGCCAATCGATTGAAGAATCATCAGACAGTGATGGAGACAGCGAGACCGACTCACAAGCACAAATGAAAAATTGGCTTAAGGATGGTCAATATCGCAAAGTAAGTACAGGGTCAATATTAACGTTTACAGGAATACACAAACCAGCAGTTACCGAGTTGTCAGTTCCGCAAGTTTCCAAACCTATAATTAACTCGTCTTGGATGGGAGCTGTTGTTGCTGAAAGCCAGCCCCAGAAGCAACAACAGAAGACAGCACTGCGTGTAGAACCAAATGAAAACTATCCAGGAACTGTCACAAGCGCCAATTTGTCACAAAGCCCTTTGAGCACCTTCCATGAACAGCCGCAAGATAATATGAATTTGCAATTTTCATCCGTTGAAAATTCTCGAATACAGTAATATAAATCTTCTCGACATATACGCAGATCTCCAGTTGCACCAGATCAACCGAATCAAGGCTATGCACGTGCAATGACACATTCTTCGCTGACAAGAAACAATATCGCAGAACGACAATCTATTGCGAGAGAATTGCCGAGCTTTGGTGGGAATCCGGCTGAGTGGCCACTTTTCATTTCAAACTTCAACAGATCCAAGGAAATATGTGGATTCACAGAAGATGAAAATCTTGTCCGACTGCAGAAAGCACTAAAAGGAGATGCCATGGAAGCTGTTCGAAGTATGCTCATACAACCTAGGTGCCTGCCCAAAATTATATCCACTCTTAAAATGCTTTTCGGGAAACCTGAGCTTACAGTTTTTACTCTACTCGAAAAAATTCTCGCCACTACTCCACCCAAGACCGAAAATCTGGAAACAATAGTGGCTTTTGCCATTGCCGTTCAAAACATCTGTTCAACAATTGAGGCTCCAGCACTGCAATCCCACTTATGTAATCCTACGCTGATTCAAGAGCTCGTCGAAAAATTACAGCCCTCTATACGCTTAAATTGGGCTATATAGGTTACATATCCCATAGAATGCCCACGAAGTTCTACGAGTATCTTTTCTCTTTAAATGAAATGTAACAATATCTTTTTGTTTTGTTGCCTGTTTTCCAAATGTAGAAACACGCGCGCCGGTAAATGTGCTGACGCTATTAATTTGTATTGAAGCAACATGAGAAACAGGTAAACGAATGAGATAGCTGAGCCTGCAAAAACCTTAGAAACTAAGAATAGATATAAGCAAGTAAAACGATTTTGTTAGGAGTCCGTAAGTTATCATCAAGAAATAAAGTACTCGCTCTCGTTTGAACCAAAATAAAGAATTGTTTTTTTTTACTCCAATCGGTGAGAAAAATCTAAGTGGCGCAGTCGGTAGGATCTAAATATATTTTCTAGATCCAAATGAGAACGAATCTAAGCCGGGAGTCAAGCTAAAATTATAATAATTATAATCGCTATACTAAAAGCTAAATCTGTGTACCAAATGAAGCTATAATCGCTGTAGTAAAACCTAAATCTGTGTACCAAGTGAAGCTATAATAGTAAAGGTTAAATCAGCGTACCAAGTCAAGTGAAAATTGACATACGACATACGAGTAGATAAAACTAAAAGCTAAAACTAGTTACTAGTGTACCAAGTCAAGTGAAAATTGACGTAGGACCCAGTTATGTGACTAAATCAAAATTAAGAAAAATAAAACTCTGACGTTTTGGCAAAGAGAAATCGAGGAAGAAATGAATGAACAACTAGCGGACCGACTAACAGTGGTGTTAGAGGCATTAGCCATCCAAAATGCCACAACAAGACCAAGCAGAGCAGCTGGATGAAGGAAATCGCACACATCCAGGAGTTCAATGGCGATACAGAGAAGTTGACACAATTCCTAACTATTGTTGATACGCATATGAATGCAATCGAAGAACCACTAAGAAGAGAATTATGACAGGCAATCTACAACGCGAAAATCGTGGGAAGACCGAAGGAATTGCTGGTAAATAATCCACCAGAAGGATGGACAGCAGCGAGGGATCTCCTTAAACAGCATTTTCGACCAACATATAATTACAAGGACATTTCAAGGAAAATTAGCAGTCTAAAAGTAAGTTCCATTTATGATTTAAATTTAAAAATAGAAGATTTAATTAAAGATATTAACACATTTGCGACATACGAGTCCAATACTCAAGAAACCAAACACACATTTTATGTACTATTAGTTAACCGTATAAAGCAAGTGGTATCAGGGAGTTTATCGAGGGAAATAAGAAATGAATGGGATATACACAAAATTAAAGAAATTTTATATACATATGTAGGTTATGACTATTATAATTTAGAAAAGGAATTTGTAACGCAGGATAGGCGGAGTACATCACACTCCAGTAACAATTATCAGAACAATAGGAATTCCGGTAGAAACAGTCAGAACTATCATAAAACCAATTCAGGGCAAGCTAGGCATAGTAACCATGACAGACAAACGTCAGGCAGACCTCAACAAAATCACAATCACCAACAAACATCAGGACAATCTCAACAAAATAACCAACAACAACGAAGACAAAACCGAGACAACAATCAGGGACAACCCGTCTTTAACCAGTCAGGTCAATTTAGGAACGCATCTCAACCGCCAGAATCAATGGAGGTAGGACAGATAACTCAGGATAGTCAGGTTAATATTCGTGAAGAAGAAATACACAATATCGAGCCAGAGTTTTTTCTGAATTAGGCCTCGGAAATAAAATCTTTTTAGACTTAACTATTGACGGAAATAAATATAAAGGACTGATTGATACAGGATCAACTACGAGTATAGTAAATTCTAACTCAGTTGATTGCAGTAAGTTTAGAGTATATGAGAGGATTAATATGAAACTCCAAACTATAAATAATATCACTACAGAAACAATAGATAGAATCATAACAAGTATACCCGAAGAATTTGGTTATAACCCAAAGAAATTTAGGTGATAAGCCGTATGACATCCTCATAGGGATGGATCTGTTAAGTAAAATTGTCAAAACCCTTGATTTCGACAATAAAGTACTAACATTAAAAAACAATACAAAAATACCAATATATTCCTCGAAAGGCAAAGTAACTTTTGATTGCTTTGAACTTAAGGGAGACGGAAGAGAAGTGGATCTGAGCCACTTAAATGAAGAAGAAAGAAAGGGGATACAGATACTATTAGGTCAATTTAAACACTTAATATATCGAGAGGGCGATCAGTTAACCAACATGCACGAAATAAAAACCACAGTCGACCAACCAATTAACGCTAAACTATACAGCTTACCTCCGAAGCATGAAGAAGAAGTGAGGCGACAGGTAAAAGATATAGAGCAACAAGGAATAATTAGGAAGTCCAATAGCAGATATGCATCTCCTATTGTTGTAGTAGCAAAGAAAATTGATAATTCAGGACAGCAAAAATTTCGTCTGTGTGTAGACTACAGGAAGTTGAACGAAATAACAGTAGACGACAAGTACCCTCTACCAAATATCGACAGCATACTAGATAAGCTGGGAAGGGCCCAGTATTTTTCATCGATCGATCTTGCAAAAGGTTACCATCAAATAAAAGTTCATCCAGCCGATATTCCGAAAACCGCGTTCGTAACACCAAATGGCCCCTATGAATATCTTAGAATGCCTTTTGGCCTGAAAAACGCGCCGGCAACCTTTCAAAGGTTAATGAACGATGTACTTAGAGACTACTTGAATAAAATTTGTGTTGTCTATCTAGACGACATTTTAATTTTTTCAACTAGCTTGAAGGAACAGCTGCAATCGATAAAACTTATCTTCCAAAAACTTGCTGAAAATAATTTAAAAATTCAATTCGATAAATGTTCTTTCTTGAAACGAAATACAGAATTTCTAGGGCACGTGTTGACAGCAGATGGGATGAAACCCAATCCTAACAAGATTAAATATCCATTACCTAAGACAGAAAAACAGTTAAAAGGTTTTCTAGGAGCCACAGGTTATTACAGAAAATTCGTTAAAGATTACTCGAATATAGCGCACCAAATGATAAAGTATCTAAAAAAAGATCAAAAGATTAACGTTAATGACCCTGAATATAGGCAAGCTTTTGAAACACTCAAATTAAACATTAGCAGACACCCAATATTAAAATTTCCAAACTTTGAAAAGCCATTTACTTTATTCACTGATGCAAGCAACTACGCTATAGGGGCAGTTTTAATGCAAGAAGGCCAACCAGTGTGCTATGCATCTAGGTCACTAAACGATCACGAAAAGAATTATTCTGTGACTGATAAGGAGTTCTTAGCGATCATTTGGGCGGTAACTTATTACAGACCATACTTATGGGGGAGAAAGTTTAAAATCATCACTGATCATTTACCTATCAAATACCTCAACAAAAAATATACAGGTAAAGAATTTAGTCAGAGGAATCAGCGATGGCTTTTAAAACTACAGGAATACCAGTATGAGATAGAATATTTAAAGGGAAGAGAGAATAAAATATCAGATTTTCTAAGCAGGATCCCACAAGAGAATAGTAAAAATAGTATCTTAAATCAGTCAGTAAACAACTTGTCTGATAATGCAACAGTACATTCAGAAGATGAGCAATAATTAGATCATATATCCATTAAAGAAACTATAGTTAATAAATATAAAACCCAGTTAATTTTATCAAATACTGCAAATAGAGAAATAGAAATATTACATGGAAGGAGAATCATTTACATTGATATGACTAAAGGAAAAGAGAATTGGACGGACGTATTAAACCAGGTATTACAGGAATATTTACAGAGTTACCTTATCATGAATTTAACAAAATGCAGCAATTATTGATAGAGTTATTCAGTCATGACAAACAAGTAAAATTTATTAAGGCAACCCTAAGAGCACAAGAAATAAAGAATATAGAAGAAGCACAGAAACAGATATCATTATACCATACCCACGAAAATCTTCATAGCGGAATCGTTGAAACCTATCATAGTTTAAAAAATAAAATATATTTTCCACATTTAATCAAAGAAATAACCAAGATTATAAATAACTGTAGAACGTGTATCGAAACAAAATACGATCGTAATCCAATTAAAGCGAAGTTCGAAGTAAGTGAAACACCCACTAGGCCAAATCAGGTACTTCACATGGATATATATTACTTCATGAGGCAAGCTTTTTTGACTCTAATAGACAAACTAACTAAAAAAGCTTACGTATATCACTTACCCAATAGGAACTGGACTAAAAAGATAGAGACATTAGAGGAGCACTTTTCGAAATTCGGGAAACCAGACGAAATGAACGCAGATAATGAGTTTAAAACAGAAAACTTTAGGGAATATTTAAGAGAACAACAGGTAGAACTACATCTTACTAAACCAAATACATACACAGGTAATAGTGATATAGAGAGGTTTCACTCAACGTTACAAGAAAAATTAGTAACCCTACGGAGTTTAGACTTAACACTAATTCAAAATATGCATAGGGCAGTAAATAACTACAATAACGGATACCACACCACACTAAAAATGACACCAGAAGAAGCAATGTTCGCGGATATGGCGACATTAGTGAATCATATAAAAAGAAAAAAAAAGAAAATAATATTAGGAAAATAAACCAGAACAGAGAAAAGTATGAGGAATCAAGACAGGTAATTCCAGTAAAAAATTATAAGCGTAACTATTATAAAAATCAGCCTAGGTATAGACTTAAAGCATTAGAGAGAGAACAACCATTAACATAAAACGTCCTCGAAAATTTGCAGATGATAACATTAGTGTGTCTCACACTAACAACACTGTTAACACATAAAACCACAGCGACATTGACAATAAGCAAGCTCACAACAGACAACGGATATACAACTATCAATATGGGGCAGACAGAGGTAATCAAGGATGCCAAAACTATATTACATATCGTCAATACCAGAGAAATAAGGGAAGTTGTCAACCAATTAAAGGAAAACATAAGAAAATTGCGAATAGACAATGACATAGTTATAAGAAAAGAGATAGAAAGACTGAATGCAAAAATAACTGCAATAGAACCGGGAAACAATTCTAGACAAAAACGTGGATTAGTTAACTTCATTGGAACAACCCAAAAATGGCTTTTTGGTACAATGGACGATACTGACCGACAAGAGATAACAGACCATTTAAAGTTAATAGAAGAAAATGAAGAAAATGCAATAGGTAATCTAAACAGGCAAGTTGAAATCAATTCTTACTTTAATGAAAGCATAACACACCATAGATATATCATAGAATTAGATAGAAAAGGATTAAATAAAGCATACGAAAAATTAACAGGAAATGAGAAAAGGGTTATACTACAACAGTTAAAATTAGACCAGTTAATGAAGATAAAAATGTTAGAAGAAAAAGTGAACCAAATAATAGATAATGTACTCGTAGCTTTAGTTAAGCATGGATTAGTTCACCCAAGTATGCTCACCGCAACAGAGATTAACGAAACGAAATTAAATTAAAAAACGTAAAGGTAGGACTTATAAAATATAATACAGACACATTAATAATAGCAATCAAAGTACCAAATAAATACCAATTAGTGGATTTGAAACTGATCACTGCAATACCCACAGAAAACAGAATGGAAATTATAATAAATGATCAATATATTGTAGAAATTAATCAAACAAAGTATGTGTATGAAAATAAAATTCAATATGAAAATGATTTGAAACCCATAAGTAACAGCAATGGGGTGCGTTTTATAGTCATTGTCATAGAACTTCACTCCTACCTAATTGTATAACAGAAAAAAATTGTAAACTTAAAGAAAACATGTTAATAGAAGTTAAGAAAATAGATGATAGTACCATATTGAATGAAACATTTAGCAATAGTAATATGGAGTTTAAGGAAAGATTTTATTACATGGAATAAATAAATTATAATTTTACAAAACAACCAAATTTTGAAGAAATTGTACTAAGAAATATTGCAAATGTAGAACATATACTCGTAAAATTACTAAAATTCCATAAAAATACTAATTATATTACAAGCTCAACTGTCGTCTTCATCTTAATCATTATCATAGTAGTAGTTTTCAAATTAAAGCGTAGAAATAAAGAACTTAAAATATCACTCAGAACAATGGGTCAAGAATCTTCGGTACCCTACAACATTCAGGAGAATTTTAATCAAAAGGTGGGAGAGGTTACATATCCCATAGAATGCCCACGAAGTTCTACGAGTATATTTTCTTTTTAAATGAAATGTAACAATATCTTTTTGTTTTGTTGCCTGTTTTCCAAATGTAGAAACACGCGCGCCGGTAAATGTGCTGACGCTATTAATTTGTATTGAAGCAACATGAGAAACAGGTAAACGAATGCGACAGCTGAGCCTGCAAAAACCTTAGAAACTAAGAATAGATATAAGCAAGTAAAACGATTTTGTTAGAAGTCCGTAAGTTATCATCAAGAAATAAAGTACTCGCTCTCGTTTGAACCAAAATAAAGAATTGTTTTTTTTTTACTCCAATCGGTGAGAAAAATCTAAGTTATATAATCAGACTTTAAGAGTTTGTACGTTATCAGAATTCAGCAACTGGCTCTATCGAGTAGCAGAAGCCGCTAATAATGTGATAATTCTTAAGATCTCGTCGATGGAGAATAAACAGACTAGCCGTGGATCCAAAGAGAAAGGTTTCCTTAATGCTCACAGCGAAGACGCTGCTCAAACCAATAACTTCAACAAGAGGGAAAAAGGTTTATGTTTGGTGTGAGGGGGTTGTTGTATTTCTGTTGATAAGTGTCAACGATTCCAGCAATTAAGCTACTCTTTAAAATGGGAAGAGGTAAGAAAACACAACCTATGTAGAAGCTGTTTGAAGCGACACCAGCACCTCAAATGTAAAACTGATTCCGTCTGTGGAAAAAACAACTATGTTTTGAAACACAACAGGCTCTTGCATAATGACTTAAAAGATATGAAAGCCATCGAGACAAAGTTAGCATCTGCCTCACTGACAGCGTCACATAGTGCTCTTATGCAAAATTCTCGATCAGCGAAATATCGAATAGCACCAGTTGTGTTATATGGAAACAATTCCACCATCAAAGCATTTGCATTAATAGATGATGGGTCATCTCTTATACTAATTGAAGAAAGTTTAGCTAATGAACTGAATATAGAGGGCACGCCAAGGCCTGTAATTTTGGGATGGACAGCAGGTATGACCAGAGAGGAAAATGAATCGAAGCTGTTGAGTGTGAGAATATCAGGTACAGGTATTAATGCAAAAAAATATCAACTGAGAAATGCACATACGGTTAAAGGGCTGCAACTGCCAATGCAATCGCTTGATGTTAATAACTTGCAGGGTTAGTTAGTTATCCGGTGTTGGCAGAAGCGCTTCACAAAAAAATAGACGAGTACATTTTGAAAGGATATGCGAGAAAGCTATCCACAGACGAGCTAAAGAAAAAGCGTCCGGTCTGGTATATCCCAATTGTTCCTGTTCAAAACCCAAATAAACCAGGTAAACTCAGAATAGTGTGGGATGCCGCTGCCAAAGTTAATGGGATTTCTTTAAACTCAATGCTTCTAAAAGTTCCAGATCAATCAGTTTCACTGACATCAGTCATTTTTAGATTTAGACAACACCGAATTGAAATTTGTGCCGATATAATGGAAATTTATCATCAGATTTTGATTTGGGAAGATGATCAGCATTTCCAAAGGCGTGGGCGAGATCAAAAGGAGTTGGACTGTTTCGTAATGAAAGTTATGACCTTTGGCGCTACGTCTTCCCCTGCTTGTGCACAATATGTTAAGAATTTAAATGCTAAAGAGTTTGAGAAGCAATACCCCAAGGCTGCAAAATCGATACGCGAAAATCATTATGTCGAAGATCTAATGGACAGCGTCGACTCTGAAGCTGAAACAATTAATCTCGCCAATGCCATTCGTTTCATCCACCAACATGGAGGGTTCTTAATTCGGAATTGGATATCGAACTCAAGGGTAGTAATAAATGCATTGTAATTCAGTCCAACTAAAGCAATTAGATTTAACGCCATTAGACATGTGGTGGTGTACAAGCTCGGATTACCTTACCTTCAGATTATCATCCAACACGCGACATAAGGATCTTCTTCTCGGAGAACGTCGTCCAACTAAGCGGGAAGTATTAAGGATGCTCATGACCATCTTTGATCCACTAGGTTTTCTGGCGAACTTTCTAATGTATTTAAAGGTTTTGCTGCAAGAAATTTGGAGCTCTTGTATAGCCTGGGATGAAGAAGTTCAAGACGCACAATTTGACAAATGGCTGAGCTGGATTCGCTTTCTACCTTAGGTTAATAATCTCAAAATTCCAAGATGCTACGTCTCAAACAAAGAGGCAACTTCACGTGTTTGTAGATGCAAGCGAGAATGGCTGTGTGTATAAGATAATCTGATGGTAAGCTCGTTGAGTGCACCATAGTAGCGGCGAAGACTAGAGTCGCACCTCTAAAGATTCTCTCTATTCCCCGACTTGAACTGTCAGCTGCTGTTCTTGGTGCCCGCTTAGCTAAGACCCTTGCACTTAGATCATAGACACTATCGCCAACATGTTGCCTTTCGCGTTACCGAAATCTTAGAGTTGACTAACTTATCGCACTGGCGATGGATTAACAGCGAACTAAATATAGACGATGAAGCCACGAAATGGACAAAAAATCCTGAATTTTGTGGCGCTAATCGCTAGATAAAGGGACCGCCATTTCTCTTGTTACCATCAGAAGAATGGCCATCGCAAGAAAATCGGAAGATCAACACCAGCGTGAGCGAGGAGCTAAAATCTCAATTTGTTGGAGTTCATGGTTCGCATCACACCAAGGTTTTTCCCCCGAATGCTTTGCTAACTGGAACCGCTTACTACGTTGTGCGGCATTTACCTTGCGATTCGCGTACAATGAACGACCAGTCCACACACGGGCCGCACGAAGGATTGGTGTTAGTTTAGTTTAGTTTTAAATGCATTTTATTTTCTTAATCACTAACTCTTACATACTAACGAAAAATGCTTAAATGCTAGCTTAAAATTACTTAACAATCTTATACTAACTTACTGGCCCCACACAGGCACTCTAAGTTACTCTAAATCCTTATATCTATGTCTTTCGACTTTATTTACATTTTACTTAGAAATATTTATTTTATATACTTAAAGCTAAGAAAAAACAATTTGTTAACAAAAATTTAGCCTATGGAAATTTTTTTATTTTTTATAAAAACTTAATATCTAACTTAAAATAAACCTTAGTCTACTTAACCTACATAAACAAAACACACATACACACGCATAGACATTATGCATAATAATATACATATATTAGTATATACCTGTGTATATACTTTGTATATACTACTTAAATGCTAACCTAAACCTATGTAAGCTGTTCATCGCTATTTACAAAGCAAATATATTGGTCAGCCCTGCCTCATTAGTGAGGCTTATTTGGAAATATTTATTTAACTCGTATATGCATCCTGATTACGATCGAAAGTAAGCTTAAGATTTTGCAAAAGTTTGTACATACACCCGTGTGTTGTCATTTGTTGTCCGAATAAACAATAGTAAGGGGTAACTGCAGTAGAACTATGCACTAAAGTACACAGAGCCTGCTGTATTTCAAAAAGGTGTCGATCCCAATTCCCAATCTTTTTGTCTTCTCCTATATATATAACTTCTTATAGCCGCCAAAATAGACTGGTTTAACCTCTCTGAAGCATTTGCTTATGGAGAGTACACTGCGTTTCGGATATGACCGCAACCGAATTTTGATAAAAAGGATTGGAAATCTTTAGATACAAATTGTCTGCCGTTGTCGCTATGTATTATTTCGGGTACACCATACTGATGGAAAATCTGTTGTTCGAGAAACTCTGGTATTTGCTTTTCGCAACGCTTTAAGACAGAAATATTTTGAAAAGGCATCTAAAAGGCATCTATGAGAACAAAACCGTTCTAGTTCTAGGATATGGTCCCATGAAATCAATATACAGTTTTTAAATGGTATATTGATTACTTGATGTGAGCCCATAGCAGGTCTTAAGATGGAATGAGATGGTTTGTTTTCTTTACAAATAGGTAATTAGGAATGAAATGAAATAGAGTATTTGTCATTCCTCAATGGGAACAGTCTGGTGGAATGTGGTAATTTTCAATTAAGTTTTAGGTTAGTTTGGCAGGTACCCAAAGTTTCCACTGAAATTCAGTAAGCTGGTTATCATCGCTTACGTCGGTCTTTTTATAAATAAGTCCAGCGTCTACTTTAAATTTTGGAAAGTTCTCAGAATTTTTCAGGACTGCTGATCTAAGTTCGAGGTATTCTGGTGAGTTGAATTCTACCGATATCAGGTCAATTAAGGGATTGGATTCAGATAATGCTTCAATGAACGCACGGGAAAGAGCGTCTGGCACTACTTGGACACCTTTGCAATGTTTTATGTCGAAAGTGAAGGGTTGTAATTTTAGCCACCATCTAATCTACCGCTTAGATCTTGTAAGCGCATCAACAATTTCAGGCTGGCGTGATCGGTCACTGATCCTTCGACATAAGGTCTGAATTTCTTCACCGTCTTAACTGCAGCATAACACTCTTGTTCTGTTACGCTATAGTTGCTTTGGTACTTATTAAATTTTTCAGAGAGGAACGCTATAGGTTTTTAATTTTTATCGTCATCGAGTATAGCTTGAGGCATCGCATTGAATTATGAAAGGCATAGAGAAATCTGAATTGGATAAAATTAGTGCTAAAATAAGAGCTGTTTTGAGAGCGCCAAAAGTTGTTAATGCTTCGTAAGTCATTTCAAATTTATTTTAGTTTTTATTTATTTATTTATTTTTCTTCAAAGTATATGTTCAAAAACAGGCTACAGAAGCATAATTGCGTATGAATCTCCGGTACCATCCCCATAATCCAAGAAACCGTCAAACTTTTTTCTGTGAAGTGGGAACTGGGAACTGAGAACTGGGAACTCTTTACTTGCACGGCCAAGGGTGGCCGTGGTGTAGTGGTACTAGCAATCGCTTCTCACTCGGAGGGTCAAGGTTCGAATCTGCGTGTGAAGGCATAACACTGACACGTAGATTTGGCTCTTGTAGAGTTTCAAGCACAAAAAAATCGTGCGAATTATAAACTTCGAATCACTCTGAGTGAAGAAAAAACTCTCCGTCCTATTCGGACTCCCACGCCCTGGAGAGCGAATATCGAAACCAAACACACCTGAGTTTCAAACCACTACAAAAACAATTTTTCCTTTCTGCTCCTTCTACCTTTCCGCCCGCGCCCAGGCAACAGTAAAAGGGTATCTAACCCCTTAGGCGCGCGTAAATTATAAAAAAAAAAGATATTTTACTTGGATCTGGTTTTAAATGACCGTCTCCGACAATGTATTCTAAGTACATACTTGAGCTCTTTAAAAAAACAAAAATGGGATTCCACTACATTGATAGTTAAATTTTTTTGTTGTTTTTGTTAAACAGTTTGCAACCCTTTCCAAAATATCTATGTGCAGCCACAAAAATCCTTCGAGATGATTAACAAATCATAAAGATACACAAAAACTTGTTCTCCGAATACACTGGGGATCACTTTATCCATTAACAGGCACAGCCTTGAAGCTGCATTACACAACCCAAAAAGCATGGCAGTAAATTGATAAAGAGGTCCTCCTGGCACAGTGAAAACCGTTTTCTCTCTGGATCCTTCCTCCAGAGGAATCTGACAAATGCATCCTTCAGATCCACACTACTGATGTAATGTGTATCTTCTAGACGGCTTAACAAACCCTCAATGTGGGGAAGGGGATACGCATCTTTCTTTGTGAGCGAGTTCACTTTCCGAGAGTCCAGACACAGTCTGTTCTTTCCAGTCTCTCAAATTAAAACAATGGGTGAACTCCGCGAACTTTGACTCTCTTCAATAACTCCCGAAGAAAGCATGCGATCCAATTCGTCGTAAATCATCTTCTTGATAGGTGGTGATACAGGATAATGCCTTTGTTTAACTGGCTGGTCATCATGTTTTTCTACGTTTGTTTTTCCTAAACCAAGCTTCTGAAAGGATGGAAACTTTCTAATCACTTCGTCTAATTTGCAACTTTCAGACACTGTCCGTTCAATAAATTGTTTCTCATCTTTTTTTTATCATTACTAATGTTTGAATGCAGTTCAATTCCGGTGACTAAATTTGGTACTTGTAAAAATTCCAAATGAACTTTTAAATTAAAAGACAAGCCACTTTGCTAAACGTTATAAAAATTATATTTATTCTCTTTTAAACCATAACGAACGATTCGCCTTTGAAGTTAACAAGTTTTTTAGTTTTAAACGCATTTTATTTTCTAATCAATAACTCTTACATACTAACAAAAAATGCTTAAATGCTAGCTTAAAATTACTTAACAATCTTATACTAACTTACTGGCCCCACACAGGCACTCTAAGCTACTCTGAATACTTATATCTATGTCTTTCGACTTCATTTACATTTTATTTATAAATACTTATTTTCTATACTTAAGGCTAAGAAAAAATTTGATTACAAAAACTTAGCGTACGGACATTTTTTTTATTTTTTATAAAAACTTAGTATCTAACTTAAAATAAACCTTAGCCTAGCTAACCTAAATGCACAATACACACATAAACACACATAGACATTATACACAATCATATACATATATCAGTATGCACCTTTGTATACACTGATACATGTATATGTTTCTTAAATGCTAACCTAAACCTATGTAAGCTGGCCACCGCTATTTACAGAGCAAATAAATTGGTCAGCTCTGCCTCATTAGTGAGGCTGGTCTGTAATTGACGGAAACGACGACGAAACATCTTCTCCATCATTCAACCACCAGAAATGCTGGTGCTGCCGAACGACATCCCTCTTATCGCGATTCCCCACCGCTCTACTGAACCTGAGACGATCCACACTGCCGTGTGCGATGTCTCTGTTGTAGTTGAGTCGCCTGTCCCCAGCTTTCCGAGCGACATGGAAGATTAACGGGACCGCTGATATATCCTGGATCAACCCTTTCTGATCTAGGTAGAGGAATGCTTCCGGTGGAATGAAGCCGTCAGATCGCACACTCTCGTGGTAAAGGTAATTGGGGTAGTAAGCCCCAGATATCAGGTTATTCATCGAGGTCATTGCTCGTGCAATGTGCCTTCGAGTCAGCTTAATTACGAAGTTGTCCACTCGTATTAGGTTCGCCCTATTGTAAAGGACCTCATTAGGATAAAATTTCTTGTACTCCGACTCTGGTGTTCTGTACAAGCGAAGACAAGCCCTAAGGCAAGCCCTCTCAAACACCCGAATCTTTTCCATTAAGCTTGCTCGTACATTGAACCACACGGGACAACCAAATACCAGCATGGGCCTAATAAGGGCCATGTAGCAGATTACCTTTACCCTCACATCGAGTTGGCTGCTATAAAACAGTCTCTTTGTAAGGGCCAAAGCACCTTTAGCTCTGGCCAGAGCAGCATCTACATTTTTGCCAAAATACAGAAACTGATCCAGCCAGATCCCAAGGTATCTGACTACATTTCGACAGGCAAGAGGCTGTCCATGCTGTCCAATGATTGAGAACTTTCGCCAATTTTTTCAGGTATCCCTAGAGGCTCCAGACAACGGCGTCCTAAAGAGAATGGTTTCCGACTTCTGAAAGTTGATTTTCAACTTCCAGTCATCGCAAAATCGTCTTATCTTATCGAAGTCACGCTGCAAGAGAGTGTTAATGACCACGATTTTTGGACCTGTTCTGTACGCTACCAAATCGTCTGCGTACGCAATAGTATGGGGAAGTGAACCTATCAAGTCGCTTGTATAAATGTTAAATAGGATCGGCGAATTGACCGCGCCTTGCTGAAGACCATTTTTAATTTGAAATATTCCAACAGAAGTCACATCGCCATTTTTCACGATGAACTGTCTGTTGGTTAGCATATTATAAAGAATGTACAAGAGAGGTTTGCTGATCCCTAGTTTGCTAGCCTAGTCAGCTTATAGAAAAGACCCTCTAACCATACGGTGTCAAAGGCCTTCTCCAAGTCAACAAGGCAGGCACCAGTGCACTGCTTCTTGCCTTTGTTCCATTGGATATCGGACACCAGTTTAGACGCGGCATGTGAGATATCATGTCCCGCCTTAAAACCGAATTGGTTATCCGGAACTATATGTTTGTCCTCAACCCACCTAGACAGAGCTCTATTGATTACTTTTTCAAAAACCTTACTGATATTCGGAAGGAGACTTATCGACCGGAGATTAGCCGGATTGGATATATACTTTCCCTTTTTGGGGATAGGTTGAACCACCGCCGTTTTCCAATGCGCTGGATAATGTGCATTATTCATTGCATTATTAAACAGGGTGGTGTAAATGTCCACCGCTTCTAGAGGAAGATATCGAAGCACGATGTTTGGAATACCATCGGTCCCCACTGACTTCTTAGCCCTGATTGTGTCGAAGATCTCACGGAGTTTTTGCTTCGAAATGAACGGGGGTAGGTCACCTTCTCTGGCAATGACGTTATTTGCCATATTTTCGTCGCTAAACCGGGTGAAACCAGAGCCCTCGGATCGCCAGTTCCCTATTTCATTTCGAATGCAGAAGTCGTGCACCAAGACGCGACTGTCCAGGTCGCAATTAGGGCCAATGGTATCAATGGCCTTGTATACTTCCTGGAAAGTCGCCCCTATGGTCTCAACTTTCTCCTGCGGATCCTCGATCACAAAGAAGTCGTCATCGTCAGCGGCTTCATTTGGATCAATACCTGCTATTGTCAGTAACCGTTCGTTTTCTGTTGTCCGGGCTATTTTTAGACACTGAAGGTCGTTTTGTTTTTTTCTCCGAAATAGTTTATTGATTTGCGGAAACATATTCGGGTTGCTGGTGTTTACAGTCCGAACCTTGTTGTTCCAATATGAGCTTACAGCAATTCTGTAATTTTCTTTTATTAACTTTTGCACATTTTTAATCGACGACTTCAGTGTCCTAATCTCCGGGTCTTGTCGGTCAGTTAACTGTCTGTACAAGTTTTTGAGTCTTGTCAGAAGTCTACTTTTCTTTCGGTGCAGTGCGTCAATAGTAGGATTGCGGAACAGGTCTTCGTTAGTCGTACGTCGATACTGCGGTATTGTAGTGTCCATAGTTTGTTTAATTGTCTCGTCCATTTGTTTTAGGTAATTGTCGATCTCCTCGTTTGACAAATTCCTATTGGACGGTGGGTGCAGCGTGTTCGAGGAGAGCGCTATTGTCAAGGTTGCGGAGAAGCGTGTCCATCGAGTCTTACTGTAGTTGTAAGAATATCTTTGGACAAACTCCTCCAATTCCGCAATTTCGTTGGGAACTGTAATTTCCGTGCTAAAACCGCAATGGTCACTGTCATACACGAATGTGCGCAGACAGTTTAGCGTTTGTAAATTCGTACCTGTCAGTCGTATACGTTCGTCGTACAGCAGTAGATCCAAATAAGACCCGCCTCTGGGAAACGACGGGTTATCCGTCGCTTTAAGACCGAGTCTGTACATGACATCGTGCTGACCCCACCAATCTAGTAGTAGGTTCCCTCTAGTATTTGGCAAATTATTTCCCCAATCTCTGTGTCTAGCGTTGAAATCCCCGCCGATTATAAAATAATTCTCCCCCGATTCCAGCCTCAGAAGTCGGAAAAGCGTGTCGAGCTCTGTAATAAATAGGGTGGATTGTGAAGCCCCAGGTGCATAAACAGAGGCCAAGTACAGCCGCTTTCCACTGCGAAGCGGAATGTAAATGACAACTGCCTCCAACACCCGGAACCTGCGCAACACTCCCTTGTACACTCTGTGAAATGTTATACCTTCTTTAATGAAGATCGCGACACCACCTCCACGTTTGGATCTGGGCCGGTTTCTTCTTCTAACAATATAATTATTGTACTCCAGTTTGTGATTATCGGTTAGTTTGGTTTCGCTAGCGAAAAGCACATCAGGAGTTTGGTCTTGTAGCAATTTAAACATCGCGGCTCTTCGTTCGATCCTAATCAGTGAATTAACATTCACCGCAAGGACCTTCAAAGTTTGCTCCACCATGTGCGTACCCATTACGACATGTGTTGCGTTAGGCCCGGCAGCATCGCGTAAATCTGGTCCACCCGCTTGGCCTGTCCTTGCACCTGCTTTTGCAGCTGAGCCATCTGCCCTTGGATTGCGAGCAAGATGGCTAGCATGTTAGGTGCAGCTTCCGTTGTTCTCGGCATTGGCGCCGGAGAAGCAACAGTCGCTTGCTGTACCGTAGCCCCCCTACCTGACGCCATTTGGGCGTAGGAAATTTGGGACGTGACGGCTGGTGTTTGAAACCTCACAGGTGAACGTTTGACCTCCACCTTCTGTGGCCGAGCCAGTTTTGCTTTCTTAATGTCAGCGAACTTAGGACAACCCCGATAGTTTGCGGTGTGTCCCACGTTTCCACATAACACGCACGAGAGCTTCGATCTATCGGATGCTCCGTCAACACCCAGAGCACACTCCTCGGAACTGTGGTTCTTAGCGCACTTCACGCATCGAGGCTGCATTTGGCAGTTCGACGCGGCGTGCCCGAACCTCTGGCAGCGAACGCATTGTATAACGCCTTCGCTCCTTTTTAGTTTTTCCCAGTGAACCACCTGGTAGTCTAGGACATTAATACTCCTTAGACTATCCAGACGGCTTTCGGGACTGAGCTGCACCAGGAAGAACGGCAGACTCCGTTTCTCCCGCCTGGCTCTAGCTGTGGTAAATGGCTTTACCCCCACAAACTTGAGTCCTTCGCACTCCTTCTCTTTGAGCAGTGCCAGGATCTCCTCAGGATCAGAAGACGGTTCCAACCCCTTCAGCAGCATCGATTGCCGCTTTTCACACTTCGGTGTGTATGAGTAGTGCTCCGTCGTCGTTTCTTTTAGGAGCTCTTTCACTTTCGCTTAGCCCTCCACTGTATTACAGTGGATGGCATGGCGATCGTTCCCCAATCTCTTAATATTAAAATTATTACCAATGACCAACTTACACAGGTCCTTGGGTGCACTTACCTCCAGTTTGTAGATGTTGATCGGAGGCACCTTCTCTTTCTTCTTCTTCTGCTGCTGCTGCTGCTGTTGTTGTTGTTGTTGTTGGTGGTGTTCTTGCCGCTGTTGCTTTTGCTGCAGTTGTTGCTTCGGCTGCTGATGGTTTTGTTGTTGCTGCAGTTGCTGTTTCTGCTTTTGTTGTTGTTGATTTAGGTAGCTCTCTACTTCTGATTGCTCCCTCTGCCTTCGTGCAGTTTGCCTCTGTTTAATAGCAAGCATGTCTTCCTCCAACTTTTGCATGCTGCTTTTTATGATGTTAATTTCGTCATCTTCGTCTTCCGACTCAGATGACGCCAGAGTGGCGAAGCTGTTGGAGCCGCCCTCCTCTTTATCTTCCTCAGCTGTGGAAACAGCACTTATTTTTTTTTTTTTTTGACAGATTAGGAGGGGTATTCAACCTCTTCCTCCTTTTGCTGGCTTTCGCCACGGTTATGGGAAGAGCGGGGCGCTCTCCACCATCCATCACGTGATTTTTGTTTTTTTTTTTTTGTTTTCCTATTGCTTGTTGGTTTTGATATACGTATATGTAATGTGCACACAGTTTGAGAAAAAAAAAACAAAAAGAAAAAAACTTCTGAGTTTCAACCGGGATTCGAACCGTTGCTCCGCGGTTTGTTGACTGGCGCCGCTAACCGCTGGGCTACCGAGTCTATTAGCAACGCTGCAACTGATTATATTTATAACTGAGTTATTAGTTATTTTTTTTACTCTACGAGAAGCCGAAAAACGTCTGTTCTCACAGGAGATTGGCGAACGACTGGTTTGAAGTTAACAATGCAATGATTCAATTCACAAACTGTATTAAAGAGGAAAGGAAGAAAATTGGGTGTGGTGAGTTTGTTTTTGTGGGAATTTTACTGTATGGATTAACGTTCAAGTTTTACATAATGAAAAATACAAATCAATATTTATTTAAGGCGGGAAATTCAAAAATCCTATGTTTTATATAAATTTAAATAAACTGAAGTGTTTTGATTAACCGGTGCTATCTTGGTTATTGGATGTCGAAATATCCCATTTGGGGTCTTCAAATCTACCACCCGAACGTTGTCGTCATCTCCTCTTATATCTCGTTCCACCCTCGCTAGAACCCATTTGTATGGAAGTAGGTTTTCGTCCTTCAGAATAACTAGTGCGCCTTCTTTTACATTCGTCTTGGTGGTACACCATTTGGACCTCTCTTAAAGGCTTCGGACGTATTCAGTTGACCATCTCTTCCAAAACTGCTGCTTTAGGGCTGTAATTCTTTGCCACCTGTTAAGATATGAAATTTTATTACTTAATATTTGTGGTTCAGGAAACGAATTCATCGGTGCGTCAATCAAAAAATGGCCGGGGGTAAGAGTGCTGATGTCTCTAGGATCTGATGACATTTCAGTTATTGGCCTTGAGTTGAGAATTCCCTCTATTTCAGCCAGTGCTGTGCTGAGTTCTTCAAACATCAAAAGAGCTCCACCAAAAGTTTTCGTCAATAAGGTCTTTGCTGCTTTGACTGCTGCCTCCCAAATGCCTCCAAAATGAGGCGCTCGAGGCGGTATGAACTTGAATTGGATCCCCTTTTCTGCAACAAACTCAAGAATAGAATTTTTAGTGAGATATTTCTAAAATTTATGTCTAAATTCATTTAATTTAGTCTTTGCGCCAACAAAATTGGTTGCGTTATCGCAATATATTTTATTTGGACACCCCCTTCGCCCTATGAGTCGCTTTAGTGCAGCTATAAAAGCTTCCGAGCTGAGGTCAGATACAATTTCTAAATAAATGACCTTTGTTGCAAAACAAACGAAGACAGAGATATATGATTTGTATGGTCTCTTCCAAGAAGTTAGTATAGGACCACAAAAATCGACACCATATATACTAAAAGGTCTACCTGGGGTTAGTCTATCCTTTGGTAAATTTCCCATTACCTGGTCAAGTAATATAGGCTTATACCTGATACAGTGGATGCACTTGTTGACAACGTGTCTGACCAACTTCCTAGCGTTAAGTATCCAAAATCTATCTCGAACGAAGTTCAAAAGAGCTTGAGGACGGGCGTGCTAATTTTTAATGTGCACATATCGCACATACTCTTTCACAAACGCGTTGTCCCCTGGTAAGAGTATTGGGAATTTAGTTTTGGATTCCATCTCGGCATTCCTGATACGTCCACCTACACGAAGTAATGCTCTGTTAGCAACGATGTCTAAAAATGGACACAATTTCTCTACGCCCTTCGAGAATCGATTTTCCTTTTTTTGTATCATTGACTCGTCCAGCTCATCTGCAAATAATGGGTTTCCTTGTAAGTGTTTTTGGCCTTTAGCTATCTTCCAAAAGTGCAGTATGTATCCTACAACTCGAATGGCTTTCATAAAGCTGCTATATTTATTAAGAGTTTCCATAAACTCGACACTTACTACCGCACAGACGAACACATTTTTTTTTCTTTTTTCTTCCAGAAGTGAAGTGTCAATTGTCGTTTTGTTAAATTTTAAGTTTTTGGGCCAATTCTCCAAAGAATTTTTTAAGAATTCCGGACCTTGGAACCAAATTGACGCATTCAAATCCTCAACTAGGCTTCCACGAGATATTAAATCTGCGGGGTTGTTTTCCGATCTGACATGTTTCCAGCAGACATTTGAAGTTAAGTTCTGAATATCGCTCACCCTATTGGCCACAAATGTGTCGAACAAATTTGATGGAGACGCAATCCAATACAAAACTATTTCGGAATCGACCCAAAAATATACTTTTTCAAACTCCGCTTTTAAAGAATTTTTAACCTTTTGCCACAATTTGGCTAGCAACTGGGCACCACAAAGCTCTAGTCGAGGTAAGGATGGAGTTTTTGATGGAGCAATTCGCGATTTTGCTGTGAGTAAACGAACTGAAACGTTTCCAAATTCATCGGTACATCTAGCATACAGACAACAATAGGCCTTTATTGAGGCGTCCGAAAATCCATGAATTTGTATATCCTTAGACCGTGGGGAATAGATATACCGTGGAATACGAATGCAGTCAAGATTTCGGAGATTTGCTATGTATCCTTTCCAACAACTATCAAGTGCATTTGGTAACGGATCGTCCCAATCCAATTTTTCAACCCTTTCTTTGAGAAACATTTTCGCCTTTACAACGATTGGCCCAAGCAACCCTAGAGGATCAAACAACCTGCTAGCAGCGGACAGAACAGAGCGCTTTGTTGAATTGGTTAGAGAAACCAAGTCTTTATAAAAGAAGTTAAAAACATCCTCTTTCGGATTCCACTCTATGCCGAGCGTTTTGGTTGTTTCAGCTTCATCTGGTTTAAATTCTACCCTTGTTGTCTTCATAGCCGTCTTCAATGTAGCATTTGAATGCCATTTGTGTAACTCAAAGTGCTTAATATATAAGTTACTTCTTCTTGAATTTTCTTTAATTCTTCTATAGATCCAGCGCCCGTAATAAGGTCGTCAACATAAAAGTCTGACAAAATTATTTTACTTCCCAGGGGGTTTGAAACTTTACTCCTAAGACCGATTTCTTTAAGACTGCGCGTAGCTAAAAATGGTGCAGCTGCAGTTTCGTGGCTCCTAAATCGCAATATGATTGAGTACATTTCTTCTCGTACATTAGAGCCTACCATCAGCAAATTATTGAGTGACAAAGAAGTAGTCGTCCTACACGAAGCGTCAAAAATTACCCTCAGTTTTGTTGACTCGCTTTCTGGACGGAGAACGCATTGGTGAGGCATGTAATAATGAGACTTACTGTGGCTCATGTGCTCAATTAGCGACATATGTCTCAGCTTTATATATACCTTAATGAATTTTGAATATTAATTTTTCAGCTCCAAGTTTTTGTCTAGCCTACGCTCTAGCAAAACAAATCTTTTCTTAGCTGCGTCTAAAGAGAAACCTAACTGCGATGGGCCATCCGTACGGAAAGTTTACCATTCGGGAGGATGTGAAGATTTTTCTTAAAATGTTCTTCACAAATTTCTTGCTCAGGTGTGAGGCGCGATATGCTATATATTTCTTCCATGTTCCAGAATTTTGCTACCAACTTTTCAAGGTTGGAGAACGAGTCCTCCGAAGCCCTTTGTACTCGTATTAAGTTGCAGCGTCTGCTTCCCTCAGTGACACAGGCACCTGACACTATCCATCCAAGTACTGTCTTATGCAGCATAGGTAGACTTGGACCTAATGTAATTTTTCCACTTTCTATCAGTTCAAAGAAGAGATCCGCTCCTAATAGCATGTCGATTATATGAGGCTTAAAGAATAATGGATCTGCCAATTGTAAGTCCTTTGGAATATTCCAAGCACCTTTTAACAGTTCTCTTTGAAGTTGAAACTCTGTTATCGAACGTGCAATCCCAAATTCTACATTCTTCTCTTCTCTGGACTATGAACTAGCCTTAGTTGCAGACAGTTTGCTAATGCTTGAGTCGTTAAATTTATTTGGGATCCTGAATCCAGAAAGGCTCTTGCTGGAACGAATTCACCTGCCCTATTCCTAACCCTCACTACCACAGTGGCTAAAATAACTTGTGTTTCAGTATTTGCTGCATTTGAGTTTAATAGCTTTAAGACACGTGAATGAACAGAGTACTAGCCTTTAAGGTTTTTTTTTTAGTTTTATATGCATTTTATTTTCTTAACACTAACTCTTACATTCTAACAAAAAATGCTTAAATGCTAGCTTACAATTACTTAATAATCTTACACTAACTTACTGGCCCCACACAGGCACTCTAAGCTACTCTAAATTCTTATAACTATGTCTTTCGACTTCATTTACATTTTCTTAAAACTATTTATTTTGTATACTTAAAGCTAAGAAAAAAATTTGTTAACAAAACTTAGCATATGGACATAATTTTTTATTTTTAATAAAAACTTAGTATCTAACTTAAAATAAACCTTAGCCTACCTAAACTAAATGTACAATACACACATAAACACACATAGACGTTATACACAATCATATACATATATCAGTATACAACTAGCCTTTAAGGCTTTAAGCCCAGTACTGTGTTCGATTCCACGTGAAATTTCCCGAAAAACTCCATATAAAAAAAACTGCTCGTGAAATAATTGTCAAAATTTCCAAATATTTCCGCCAAAGTAGTACTCTGTTCCCTCTCATGAAATGTTATCAACATGAATCTAAGCAGTCGCCTGCAACATTTTTTCACTCCAATTTAAATGCCTGTGCCATTTAAATGTACGTGAAAAGTGACAGATAAGAGAAAAACTGACAGTATCCGAGCTGAAGTCACAGAATTCCTTGATTTGTTTGTGTATTCTCTTTATTCTTTGTATTTTTTTAGTTGTTATATTTTTAACTTTCCGACAAGACAGAATTGCCGTATCCAGAAATACCAAAAAGAAAAACAATATGAATATTGAAAACAATATTCAACAATATGAATATTGTTTTTCTTTTTGGTATTTCTGGATACGGCAATTCTGAATATTGAAAACAATAACAACAATATGAATATTGTTTTTCTTTTTGGTATTTCTGGATACGGCAATTCTGTCTTTTCGGAAAGTTAAAAATATAACAAGTAAAAAATACAAAGAATAAAGAGAATACACAAATAAATGGATAAGCGTTTACGAGATGCCATTTGCTTGGGAGCTGGCCAGATTACCCAAATAATTGTACAAGCTGCAGGAATTGCAGAACATCGTAAAATAGTACATCCGTATTTGCTGGAAAGAAGAAAAAAAGGCCGTTTCGCAACCGATGTGGGTTTTTTTGGTAAATACACCTAGGTACATTACAGGTACTAATATTTATTTATTTAAACAGTTCGAAGATCTTGTGCACTGCGAAAAGCTGTTCAAAGAAAACTTCCACATGAGCTATCAATGTTTTCAAGACCTGTTGTCTCATGTAGAAGTATCCTTGCAGCCAAAGAGAAACACGCATCCAAATCATTCTATTTCTCCAAAAGAGAAACTGGCTATTGTCCTGGAGTAAGTTGTAAATAAAGTTTGTTACAATATTAAAAAATATTGTTTTTCACTTAAAATAGATATTTCGCATGTGGAACATTGCAACGGCATATGGCTTCCGTGTATAGAATCAGTAAAAAGCATTTTGGGAAAATTATAGACGAGGTTTGCAATGCTATTATTAATGCATTACATGAAGCGATTCCTAAAATGACTCCAGCTGAAATGCTTAAAGTATCGGAAACCTACCACAAATGGAATTTCCCGAAATGTGTTGGTGCAATCGATGGGAAGCACATAGCGGTAAAATGTCCCTCCAAATCGGGAAGTCTTTTCTTCAACTACAAGGTACCCCTACAAAGCATTTTAAGCAATTTCTGTTACTTTTTTATATTTTTGTAGGGCTTCTTTAGCATTATTATGTTGGCAGCTGCAAATGGTGATTACGAGTTCACTTATTTGGATGTAGGGGCTTATGGAAGCGAAGGGGATGCAAATGTTTTCCACCAAAGTTCTTTGGGAAAATCTATAATGGATGAAAAATTGCAATTTCCATCAGATGCAACCGTAAATGGAAACGTTTCACCATTCGTTTTTGTTGCTGATGACGCATTTCCCCTTCACAAACGTATAATGAAACCCTTTACACCAAGAAAAAACATAAGACTTGAAGATTCACAACTTATCTTCAATTACAGACTTAGTAGAGCACGGCGCTGCATTGAAAATGCCTTTGGTATCTTGTGTTCAAAATTCTACTGTCTTGCTCGGAAAATGTTTTGCAACCCCGCCAGAGTCCAGAAAATTGTCACTGCGTGCTGCTACTCGTATTTACATAATTTTCTGATAAAGCACCATAAAGAGGAGTACTGCCCATCGAATTACGCAGATAAATACAATGAGTATGGAGAAATCATTAGAGGTGAATACCACAGTCAATTACCAATCGACTCATTGTTTTCTTCACATTTGCCATTCTCGCAAACCGGCAGAAATCCAAACTTAGCCAAATCCATTAGAGAAAATCTAAGAGAATTTTTTATTTCCGATACTGGATCCATTCCTTGGCAATGTAGATCCATTTTTTTAGATTAGGTTACTAATTTTTAATTTTTAGATTTACTTACTAATTGAAAATTAGTAAGTTTGTACTAATGTTATTTATTCTAATAATGTTTATTCTTAAATAGTATGAAAACAAATATATATATATATAAAAATGTTTTGTTTTATTCGTTTGTTTGTTCGCTTAATTTCTCATAAGCCATAGCTACAAATTTAGCACCTAAGTCATTTGCCGAAGTGCTTGGCAACTGCTCAAATATGGACATCAGATGGTTCATTAGTGGTTGGTATTTCGATTCCTTTTTATCGCTATTTTTGCATAGCTCAACAATGTTACTCATCTGCTCAGCGACTTTGTCTGCAGAAGTCTGAAGCATTGTCAAAGCACTTCCTCGTCTTTGATTTGGAGTTCGATTTGTCATCTAAAAATGCAAAGTTTAGAACAGTGACCGTGTAATAAAAAGGTTGAAAAAGCTTACATATGAATATTCAGGAGTATCCGCTGAACAACTGCCTAGCGAATCTTCTTTGTCCATTGTTGAAAATGTCCTAAAATTACATTGTTTTAGAAACAATCCGTACAAAAATAAATTTGAACGTCGCAAACAAAAAAAAAAAAAAAAATCTTATAAATTGCTTACGTTCTCTGTGAAGAGGCATCACACAAAAAAGACATATCATGTGAAAAATCCCAGGTCTCTAAGCCAAAACCGTCCTCATCTTCCAAGTCACAAGCACTACCAGATCTTTTGGCCTTGTTGGCAAAGTAGCGCTTGCTATCTCGTAAGCTCTTCCATGCAGTTTTGCAATCTTCTACTAAAATATTATTTATGTAATTTAATTATAATTGAACAAAATTTATCCAAGCCTACCACTTATTTTTGTTTCCACACTTATTTTCTCCCAAGCACTATTGATGGCATTGCGGTTGCTGTGGTCCTTGCACTTTTTGTCCCAAATTAAATTATATCGCCTTATGCAGCTTATTAGGATCTTTTTTTCGTCCTCATTCAATTGAGTTTACTTCCGCTTTGGTTTTTCCATATTTATTATTTTTTTAAAGAAAATCAAGAAAATATGTGGCTTCAACTTGGATACTCTCAGATAGCTTTGACGTTTTTCTTTTACCTGTCACTTTTCACTTACATTTAAATGGCACAGGCATTTAAATTGGCGTGAAAAAATGTTGCAGGCGACTGCTAAGATTCATGTTGATAATATTTCATGAGAGGAAACAGAGTACTACATTGGCGGAAATATTTGGAAATTTTGACAATTATTTCACGAGCAGTTTTTTTGATATGGAGTTTTTCGGGAAATTTCACGTGGAATCGAACACGGTACTGGGCTTAAGCATAATATACAGATGTCTCATCGCTGTAGAAATAAATGGTTCAATTTTTGTCGGCTAGCCGACACTCGTCCAGCCGACACGAGCTTTCGGAATAATGTAAAGCTTTTTTATTTTCGCTCTTTCTTGCTTTGTTTAATGAGAGATTTTTTTTTTCTCTCACCACAAGTTAAGGGCAGTGGCAAAAGGAATATGAAAAACAATTGCAAGGGGTTTGCGGGAAGGGGTATGAAGACTTGGCTGTTTGTTTTCATTCGACTGCAATAGGAAATTATGTAATTTTTCTCGAATTGGTATTTTGTTTGAGCGTGTGGGTGTGTATGTAAGAAAGAACAATTCAAAGGCGGGAAAAGTTGAATATTTCTTTACATTTTGTAATTGAAGTTTGACGAGCAAAATATTAGGCATTCGTGTTATTAATACGCAGTGCAGATACACCTGTGTGCAAAATAATAGCAGTGTTAGATGCTTAACTTTTTATTTTACAATAAAACCAATTTTATAGCACCTGTATTTTAATTATTTATTTTTTCTTTCTCTAATGTTCTAAAGACATAGTATTGAATATGAAATTAAGTAACTAACTATTCTTATAGAAAACCTAAAATACCACCTTGATCAAAAGGAGTTCATTCAGAAAATTGAAAATACAAGTTTATTCATTTAAATCTATATTGTCCCCTTCAAAGTAATCTCTTATCGACTGCAACACACTTATGCCAGTGCTTGATCCAATACTCGAAACTTTTTTTATATTCGTTTTCGGTATGTCCATTAGTGCTTCCTGCGATTTTTCCATTACTTCTTCTCGGCTGCTGAAACGCTTTGCCCGTAGTGGTTTTTCAACTCGATTGAACAGAAAGAAGTCACAGGGAGCCAAATCAGGTGAATTCGTTGGCTGTTGGATGATATATGTTGCATTTTTCGTCAAAAAATTACGAATTATGATGGTACTGTGCGACGGTGCGTTATCATCGTGCAAAATTCACGAGTTTCCTGCCCACAATTCTGGTCTCTTTCGGAGCATTGCTTCACGCAGACGTCTCATAACGCCCAAATAATAATCTTTTTTGACTGAAAACGACGTGTTTTTTTTTGTCCCGGCTCATTTGGTGAACGCCATTCACTTGCCTGATGTCTGGATTGCGTGTCGTACTCAGAAACACACATCTCGTCTCCAGTAATGATCCTTTTGATAAATCTGGGATCGGATCAGCCTCGCAAATCATCTCTTTTCCGACGTCAACACAGTCTCTTTTTTGGATGAAACTCAAACGGAAACTCAAATTATTAACCAAAATGTCTAGGACGGATCCATAGGTAATGTTCCGCTATCTCTCTGATGATTAATTTGCGGTCATTGACAAACATGTCTTTTACTCCACCAATGTTTTCGTCGGTTTTCGACGTCGATGGTCTGCCACTGCGTTCATCATCTTCGATTGACTCACGACCACTATTGAACCGCTCGTGCCACTGGTAAACGACCATTTTCTTTAGAGAATCGTTGCTGAAACACTCTTCCAACATTTCCAATGTTCGCGCACTATTAAATCCGTTTTTTACGCAAAATTTAATTCAAGTTCATTGTTGCAAAATTAGTTAAAAAAAAAAACTGAAAATTGAATATGTTGCACTTGCTTAATACTTCGTTGAATTTCCTTGTTAGCATATAGTCGACTAAGCGCATGCACCTCTCTCTCGAAATACCTGCCCATGCAGAGTGCACTATAGTCCATAATTCACCAACGTTTTTTGGTTCTGCCTTAAAAACCTCTTGTTTAACATCAGCCCATCAGTTTTCGATGATATTAAGATCTGGATACTGAGCAGACAACTCCATGACATTAATCCCATAGATTCCAAACCAATTTTTAGCCAATTTACTGGTGTGCTTGGGGTCATTATCTTCGTGATATACCCAATTAAGCGGCAACTTACTCTTAAGGTAAGTTTTGAATTTGGGGAATAAAAAAAAGTCGCACGGGGCCCAGTCCGGACTCATTTGACAAAATCACTGATAAAAACATGTTTCTTCTGGGATTGGTTTGATTGAAGCCATTGTAAACAACCTGATTGGACCCTATCAGTGCGGTTTCACTCCAGTAAAGTCCACAATCGATTAGATTTCCACACTCCGGCAGATCTTGGAGAAAACCCAAGAAGTCCAGATTGATACCCACCACCTGCTTATCGATTTTAAGGCTGCCTATGACAGCATTTATAGAGACGAGCTATATAGAGCAATGTCTAGTCTTGACATCCCTGCCAAACTCGTCCGTCTGTGCAGGATGACGATGGATAACTCTCGCTTCTTAGGGATATGTTTGCCTAATGTCGGCATTATGATTCTATTCAGTGTACTGTGTGAACGCGTAAAACCTCTTCGGTCCACAAAAATTTACCGAAAGCAGTGTGACTTCCGTTCTGAAAAATCTTGCAAAGAACTAGCCAGTTCCAAGTCAATACCTACCACCTATGCTTATGACAGACTCCATTGTACTAGGCTTCATAATGCGATGGCCTAATTCGGGGTCCCAAGAAAACTTATCCGGTTGTGTCGCATCATACTAGAAAATTTGCGATGCGCCTTACAGCTTGGAAACAAAACCTCAGAATTTTTACAAACCTCCACCGGATTCCGGCAAATAGATACGCTCTCATAATATGTTTTTTTTCAATCTCATATTAAAATACTCGTATTATATCACCGGTCAGGTATAGGCACAGCACTGCCCAGCTGTTGGGACACGTCATTGATATAGACACTTCAGGGTGGCCAAAATCTGCTGCCATTGTAAAGTATATTTTATCGAGCAAAGATAACCCTGTCATCTACCAAATCGTACAATTTGTCACTGTAAATGCTCATTACTTTAGAGGAGTTCCTCTTCCTCTGGGTTAATGCAAACTGAACAAATGACACCTTTTCGAAGATTACGGCCAGAATAAACCTTGGCAACCGGTGCTACTTCAGACTGGTTTAACAAATTGTATCCAAAGTCTCTACTTCTCTATATGGTATTGATTTTGCTAGTTAAAATATGGCTTATTCATGGCTGTCGGAAAAATATTTCCAATATTTGCCTTACTTACTTAGGTGGCGCTATAGTCCGGAGTGGAGCAGGACCTCAACTAACAAGTCGTTCCACCTGGCGCGATCTTTCGCCAGCTGTTTCCAGAGGTGCGACACTCCAAGTTGATTGAGATCCCCTTCCACTTGTTCGAACTACCATATATTCAGCCGTACATTACTGCGTTGTCCCCGAGTCTTGGAATTGAAGATTTTCGATCTTTATATAAAAATATTTTGCGTACAGTTTTAAAAACTCACCTTTACATAACTTTAAAGAAAATGGAGCAAATATGTACTCGTAAATATACATTTTCCGAATAAGTTCGATGTTGCTCAATGCTTGGAAATCTATCAAATTTTGTAGGTACTTAATGTCCTGAACACAAACTTTGACAAAAATTAAAATCGGGAAATTGCTCTAGCGCTCATGTACATACTCGTATGTATATCTTCAACCCCATAACATGTATTAGCCCTTAACACCTCGTGCTTCAAATATCAACCACTTTTATAGTGTGGTGCAACGTCATACCCACCCCCTCCTGCACGTCTACATCGAGGACCAACGATCTCATGATCTTCAAAATTATATTCCTACCCCCATTAATTTACATTGCATAACAAGTTACAAACAAAATAACAAGCACATGTACATAAACCCAAGTAAACCGGTTATACTGGGCATACAAAAGCTGACAGAGAGAAAGCTTGCTATGAAGCAAAGGCAAACTGCACGCAGGCAGAGGGAGCAACTTGAAGCAGAGAGCTCCCAACATCAAAAGCCACAAGAGCAGAAACAACAACTACAGCAACAACAAAACCAGCTGAAGCAGAAACATCAACAGCTGCTAAAACAACAAAAGCTGAAACCACAGCAGCTGAAAAAACAGCAGCAGCAGCAGCAGCAGCAGCAGCAACAACAACAACAACAACATAAGCAGCAGCAGCAGCAACAACAACAACAACAACAACAGAAGCAGCAGCAGCAGCAACAGAAGAAGAAGGAGAAGGTGCCTCCTATCAACACCTATAAATTAGAGGTAAATGAAACCAAGGACCTGTGTAAGTTGGTCATTGGCAATAATTTTAATATAAAGAGATTGGGGAACGATCGCCATGCCATCCACTGTAATACAGTGGAGGGCTACGCGAAAGTGAAAGAGCTCCTAAGGGAAACGACGACGGAGCACTTCTCATTCACACCGAAGTGTGAAAAGCGGCAATCTATGCTGCTGAAGGGGTTGGAACCGTCTTCTGATCTTGAGGAGATCCTGGCACTGCTCAAAGAGAAGGAGTGCGAAGGACTCAAGTTTGTAGGGGTAAAGCCATTTACCACAGCTAGAGCTAGGCGGGAGAAACGGAGTCTGCCGTTCTTCCTGGTGCAACTCAGTCCCGAAAGCCGTCTGGATAGTCTAAGGAGTATCAATGTCCTAGACTACCAGGTGGTTCACTGGGAAAAACTAAAAAGGAGCGAAGGCGTTATACAATGCGTTCGCTGCCAGAGGTTCGGGCACGCCGCGTCGAACTGCCAAATGCAGCCTCGATGCGTGAAGTGCGCTAAGAACCACAGTTCCGAAGAATGTCCTCTGGGTGTTGACGGAGCATCCGATAGGTCGCAGCTCTCGTGCGTGTTATGTGGAAATGTGGGACACACCGCAAACTATCGGGGTTGTCCTAAGTTCGCTGACATTAAGAAAGCAAAACTGGCTCGGCAGCAGAAGGTGGAGGTCAAACGTTCACCTGTGAGGTTTCAAACACCAGCCGTCACGTCCCAAATTTCCTACGCCCAAATGGCGTCAGGTGGGGGGGCTACGGTACAGCAAGCGACTGTTGCTTCTCCGGCGCCAACGCCGAGAACAACGGAAGCTGCACCTAACATGCTGGCCATCTTGCTCGCAATCCAAGGGCAGATGGCTCAGCTGCAAAAGCAGGTTCAAGAACAGGCCAAGCGGGTGGACCAGATCTACGCGCTGCTGCCGGGCCTAACGCAACACATGTCGTAATGGGTACGCACATGGTGGAGCAAACTTTGAAGGTCCTTGCGGTGAATGTTAATTCACTGATTAGGATTGAACGAAGAGCCGCAATGTTTAAATTGCTACAAGACCAAACTCCTGATGTGCTTTTCGCTAGCGAAACTAAGCTAACCGATAAGCACAAACTGGAGTACAATAATTATATCGTTAGAAGAAGAAACCGGCCCAGATCCAAACGTGGAGGCGGTGTCGCGATCTTCATTAAAGAAGGTATAAAATTTCACAGAGTATACAAGGGCGTGTTGCGCAGGTTCCGGGTGTTGGAGGCAGTCGTCGTGTACATCCCGCTCCGCAGTGGAAAGCGGCTGTACTTGGCCTCTGTTTATGCACCTGATACTTCACAATCCACCCTATTCATTACAGAGCTCGACACGCTTTTTCGACTTCTGAGGCTGGAATCGGGGGAGAATTATTTTATAATCGGCGGGGATTTCAACGCTAGACACAGCGATTGGGGAAATAATTTGCCAAATACTAGAGGGAACCTACTACTAGATTGGTGGGGTCAGCACGATGTCATGTACAGACTCGGTCTTAAAGCGACGGATAACCCGTCGTTTCCCAGAGGCGGGTCTTATTTGGATCTACTGCTGTACGACGAACGTATACGACTGACAGGTACGAATTTACAAACGCTAAACTGTCTGCGCACATTCGTGTATGACAGCGACCATTGCGGTTTTAGCACCGAAATTACAGTTCCTAACGAAATTGCGGAATTGGAGGAGTTTGTCCAAAAATATTCTTACAACTACAGTAAGACTCGATGGACACGCTTCTCCGCAACCTTGACAAGAGCACTCTCCTCGAACACGCTCCGCCCACCGTCCAATAGGAATTTGTCAAACGAGGAGATCGACAATTACCTAAAACAAATGTACGAGACAATTAAACAAACTATGGACACTACAATACCGCGGTATCGACGTACGACTAACGAAGACCTGTTCCGCAATCCTACTATTGACGCACTGCACCGACAGAAAAGTAGACTTCTGACAAGACTTAAAAATTTGTACAGACAGTTAACTGACCGACAAGACCCGGAGATTAGGACACTGAAGTCGTCGATTAAAAATATTCAAACGCTAATAAAAGAAAATTACAGAATTTCTGTAAGTTTGTATTGGAACAACAAGGTTCGGGCTGTAAACACCAGCAACCCGAATATGTTTCCGCAAATAAATAAACTATTTCGGAGAAAAAATCAAAACGACCTTCAGTGTCTTAAAATAGCCCGGACAACAACGAACGGTTACTGACAATAGCAGGTATTGATCCAAATGAGGCCGCTGATGATGACGACTTCTTTGTGATCGAGGATCCACAGGAGAAGGTTGAGGCCATAGGGGCGACTTTCCAGGAAGTATACAAGGCCATTGATATCATTGGCCCTAATTATGACCTGGACAGTCGCGTCTTGCTGCACGACTTCGGCATTCGAAATGAAATAGGGAACTGGCGATCCGAGGGCTCTGGTTTCACTCGGTTCAGCGACGAAAATATGGCAAATAATGTCATGACCAGAGAGAGTGACCTACCCCCGTTCATTTCGAAGGAGGAACTCCGTGAGATCTTCGACACAATCAGGGCTAAGAAATCAGTGGGGACCGATGGTATTCCGAACATCGTGCTTCGACATCTTCCTCTAGAAGCGGTGGACATTTACACCACCCTGTTTAATAATGCAATGAATAATGCACATTATCCAGCGCATTGGAAAACGGCGGTGGTTCAACCTATCCCCAAAAAGGGGAAGGATATATCCAATCCGGCGAATCTCCGGTCGATAAGTCTCCTTCCGAATATCAGTAAGGTTTTTGAAAAGGTAATCAATAGAGCTCTGTCTAGGTGGGTTGAGGACAAACATATAGTTCCGGATAATCAATTCGGTTTTAAGGCGGGACATGATATCTCACATGCCGCGTCTAAACTGGTTTCTGATATCCAATGGAACAAAGGCAAGAAACAGTGCACTGGTGCCTGCCTTGTTGACTTGGAGAAGGCCTTCGACACCGTATGGTTAGAGGGTCTTTTCTATAAGCTGACTAGGCTGGGGATCAGTAAACCACTCTTGTACATTCTCTATAATATGCTAACCAACAGACAGTTCATCGTGAAAAATGGCGATGTGACTTCTGTTGGAATATTTCAAATTAAAAATGGTCTTCAGCAAGGCGCGGTCAATTCGCCGATCCTATTTAACATTTATACAAGCGACTTGATAGGTTCACTTCCCCATACTATTGCGTACGCAGACGATGTGGTAGCGTACAGAACAGGTCCAAAAATCGAGGTCATTAATACTCTCTTGCAGCGTGACTTCGATAAGATAAGACGATTTTGCGATGACTGGAAGTTGAAAATCAACTTTCAGAAGTCGGAAACCATTCTCTTTAGGACGCCGTTGTCTAGAGCCTCTAGGGATACCAGAAAAAATTGGAGAAAGTTCTCGATTATTGGACAACACGGACAGCCTCTTGCCTGTCGAAATGTAGTCAGATACCTTGGAATCTGGCTGGATCAGTTTCTGTATTTTGGCAAAAATGTAGATGCTGCTCTGGCCAGAGCTAAAGGTGCTTTTGCCCTTACAAAGAGACTGTTTTATAGCAGCCAACTCGATGCGAGGGTAAAGGTAATCTGCTACATGGCCCTTATCAGGCCCATGCTGGTATTTGGTTGTCCCGTGTGGTTCAATGTACGAGCAAGCTTAATGGAAAAGATTCGGGTGTTTGAGAGGGCTTGTCTTAGGGCTTGTCTTCGCTTGTACAGAACACCAGAATCGGAGTACAAGAAATTGTATCCTAATGAGGTCCTTTATAACAGGGCGAACCTAATACGAGTGGACAACTTCGTAATTAAGCTGACTCGAAGGCACATTGCAAGAGCAATGACGTCGACGAATAACCTGATATCTGGGGCTTATTACCCCAATTACCTTTACCACGAGAGTGTGCGCTCTGACGGCTTCGTTCCACCGGAAGCATTCCTCTACCTAGATCAGAAAGGGTTGATCCAGGATATATCAGCGGTCCCGTTAATCTTCCATGTCGCTCGGAAAGCTGGGGACAGGCGACTCAACTACGACAGAGACGTCGCACACGGCAGTGTGGATCGCCTCAGGTTCAGTAGGGCGGTGGGGAATCGCGATAAGAGGGATGTCGTTCGGCAGCACCAGCATTTCTGGTGGTTGAATGATGGAGAAGATGTTTCGTCGTCGTTTCCGTCAATTACGGACCAGCCTCACTAATGAGGCAGGGCTGACCAATGTATTTGCTTTGTAAATAGCGATGGCCAGCTTACATAGGTTTAGGTTAGCATTTAAGAAACATATACATATATCAGTGTATACAAAGGTGTATACTGATATATGTATATGATCGTGTATAATGTCTATGTTTGTTTATGTGTGTATTGTGCATTTAGGTTAGGTAGGCTAAGGTTTATTTTAAGTTAGATACTAAGCTTTTATAAAAAATAATAAAATGTCCATATGCTAAGTTTTTTGTTATAAATTTTTTCTTAGCCCTAAGTACACAAAATAAAGATTTATAAATAAAATGTAAATGAAGTCGAAAGACATAGATATAAGAATTTAGATTAGCTTAGAGTGCCTGTGTGGGGCCAGTAAGTTAGTATAAGATTGTTAAGTAATTGTAAGCTAGCATTTAAGCATTTTTTGTTAGTATGTAAGAGTTAGTGATTAAGTAAATAAAATGCATTCAAAACTAAACTAAACTAACCGGTTATACTGGGCAACGTCAACGTATGTTTTTTTATTTATTTCTTTTGTTCACGTATTGTTTTTGCATAGGAGTGCGATAGGAGATAAACGACTTTGCATTTGCGAATGGCAAGTGGCAAGAGCGAAAAAAAAATAAAATGATTTTTCTGCTCTTTGTAAAAACTTGCAGCTTTTTAAAAAAGCTCTTTTTTTAGTTCAATTTCATTTTCATAGGACAAAACTTCCCATATGAATGAGACATCTGTATAGATTTATTATCTGTGGTAATAGGGTAAGGGAATGAAAAGTTATCGGTTGAACAATGTTCATCTATCACACAATATTAAGAAGATTAAAGAAAGAAATACATAAAAGCACTAAATAAGTGCAAGGTTATTAAATGATTTAATTGAAATAACTTTTCCTCCCTCAATCTTTCTCACAAGAATTTGATTAGCTTTGTACCATACATATTTAGCGCCTTTCTCCTTTTCTATCCCTTTGTCATCATGAAGAGAGCCTGTGTGTACTTGATGAGTGAATCGTTGATAAAAATCCCGCTGCCGGCCGGTACTTTTGCTTCCACTGCTGCTGCTTTTGTTGTTGTAGGTATCGCTGCTGCTGCTGTCGATGATCACCATCGATCACTTGTGTGTTGAGATTTTTGTTGTTGGTCCTCTTTGAGCTCATAATTCGTTCTTTAGGGGTAAGATTAGAGAATCTTACATAGATGATCGTTTTAAATTTTGATGATCTCGTTTGAATTTTTTTAACGAAGCATCTATCGATCACACAGTCAGGAACATCAATGGATAGAGATTTGATAAATAGTTGGTTTGCTTGACTACGAGCATTTTCATCATTGACATTTGGCATACCCGCAATTTCAATGTTATTGTTTATAAGTTGTTGGTGATGCAAGTTTAATTTGCTCTCTAGGTCATTCACTCTCGTTTTAAGCTCCAAGTTTTCCGTTCGTAATTCGTTCAACTGCTGTAAAAAACGATTATTTGTTTCTTCCAGATTTATGAGCTTCGTGTAGATCATTTGTAGAGTATATTGGTTTTCGTTTTCTACTGTGAGCAAAGTCGATCCAATGGCTGTTTGTTTAACGTTGGATTTATCAGATGGATTTGTATTTGCTCACGCACTTTTGGAGTTTTGTTTCGGTAAATCACTAACGGGTAGATGTAAAGAGCGCCGTCTTAGCACTCCACACTTGTCGCAATGGAAAGGATTGCCACTAGCTTTCATGCACTCTGCGTCATGTTCGTTGATATTAGCACATGAATAGTGAAAGAAGTGCTTGCAATCACTGCAATCAATTTTAGCTGAACAATTGCGATCGATCTTTTGTGAACACACGGAGCAATTCATTTCAAAATATTTTATAGTATTAGATGTAAGTTTCAATGAGATGCACACCCCACGACAGACCCGGACTAACGTCCCTGCTCTTCGGCTGTAGAACGGGAATGTCAGCGTAGGTAAGTACATCAAATTCTGATATTAGCAGCATAACCAATTGGGGAAATATCAATAGAGTAGCATTTAATGCTTCCAAAACACAATGCAGTCTGATGTCATTAAAGCGAAATTGAAATACCCAGACATTATCTATGAATGGCACTTGCATCGTTGAAACCGAAAAACTTTCCATTCTCCGTATGTGTGTCAATGATAACTTACGTTTTAATGATCACATATTCGATGTCGCCAAAAATGCTGCGAAATGTCTAGGTTTCCTTAAGCGGTGTAAGAAATATTTCACCTCCTCTGACCTGGCCACAATATACCATATAAGGCATTCATCCGCCCAAAAATGGAGTACAATGCCCACATCTGTTCAGGTGCCCCTAAGACCTCTTTAAACTTCCTAGATAGGATCCAAAATCGTGCGATAAAACTCATAGGTGATGCTAATACAACACAGTCATTAGACACCCTCGAACACCGGCGTAACATCTCCTGTCTCACCTTGTTGTATCGCTATTTTCACCACCAGTGCTCCTCCGAAATTGACAGTAGCATTCCGCCCCATCAAACTTTTAACCGTAACACTCGTCTCGCTATGAATGCTCATCAGTACACCCTCATCCTATTCAAATTGCATTTTGTGAATTAGCATCTAAAAATTCTGATACACCGGAGTCGTTCATAGACCTCGATAGAGGACAGATGTGTTAACTTTCAGTTCAGTTTCAGTTTAAATGCATTTTTATGTATATAGTTCGAATCTCGTTCGCAGATAAGTGATTCAGTTTTGCTCGTAGACCTAATTAGTTGCAATTTGTTGATCGGTGCTAAATCGGAGCTAAGTGGTTAGCGGCGTTGGTCGTCAAATCGTGGGCCGCAAATTCGATCCCAAGTCAAACTTTTAGAGCTCTTTTTTTTTCCCCCTTTCTCAAATTGTGTAAATATAAATACATACATATATTATATCATCCAAACAAAACCAACAAGAAATAAGGAAATCACGTGATGGATGGTGGAGACCGTTCCGCTCTTCCCATAACGGGGGTTACAAAAGGCAACAATACTGTGGCCGGTGCCGTGGTGAAAACCATCATAATTAGAAAGAGGGTGCAAACCACTCCTAATTTAACAAAAATAAAAATAAGTGCTGCTTTAGTAGCTGAAACAACAAAAACAAATATATGATGCGCTGATGTACATCGGTGAAGAGGGGGGCAACAACCACTTTGAATCTCCAGCGGCATCTGAAGATGAGGATGAAATGATAAAAGACATTAACAGCAGCATAGAAAAGCTGCAAGAAAAATTGCTTGCTGTTAAGCAAACCCAAACTGCACGCAGGCAGAGGGAGCAATTAGATTTAGAAAGCGCCCAACAAATAAAACAATAAGAGTAGAAACAACAACTGCAGCAACAACAAAATCAGCAGCAGAAGAAACAACCACTGCAGCAGACAATACAGCAGCAGCAGACACAACAGCAGCCGCAGAAGCAACAGCAACAGCAGAAACAGCAACAGCCGCAGCAGCAGAAGAAGAAGGAGAAGGTGCCTCCTATTAACACCTATAAATTAGAGGTAAGTGCAACCAAGGACCTGTGTAGGTTGGTCATTGGTAATAATTTTAATATTAAGCGATTGGGGAACGATCGCCATGCCATCCACTGTAATACAGCCTCGATGCGTGAAGTGCGCAAAGAACCACAGTTCCGAGGAGTGTGCTCTGGGTGGGGACGGAGCATCCGATAGCACGCAGCTCTCGTGCGTGTTATGTGGGAACGTAGGACACACCGCAAACTATCGGGGTTGTCCTAAGTTCGCTGACATTAAAATAGCAAAACTGGCCCGGCAGCAGAAGGTGGAGATCAAACGTTCACCTGTTAGGTTGCAAACACCAGCCGTCACGTCCCAAATGGCGTTAGGTAGGGGGGCTACGGTACAGCAAGCGACTGTTGCTTCTCCGGCGCCAATGCCAAGAACAACGGAAGCTGCACCTAACATGCTGGCCATCTTGCTCGCAATCCAAGGGCAGATGGCTCAGCTGCAACATCAGAAACAAGAACAGGCCAAGCGGGTGTTCCAGATTCACGGGCTGCTGCCGGGCCTAACGCAACACATGTCGTAATGGGTACGCACATGGTGGAGCAAACTTTGAAGGTCCTTGCGATGACTGTTGATTCACTGATTAGGATCGAACGAAGAGCCGCGATGTTTAAATTGCTACAAGACCAAAGTCCTGATGTGCTTATCGCTAGCGAAACCAAGCTAACCGATAAGCACAAACTGGAGTACAATAATTATATTGTTAGAAGAAGAAATCGGCCCAGATCCAAAGGTGGAGGCGTTGTCGCGATCTTCATTAAAGAAGGTATAAAATTTCACAGAGTGTACAAGGGAGTGTTGCGCAGGTTCCGGGTGTTGGAGGCAGTCGTCATTTTCATACCGCTCCGCAGTTGAAAGCGGGTGTACTTGGCTTCTGTTTATGCACCTGAGGCTTCATAATCCACCATATTCATTACAGAGCTCGACAAGCTTTTTCGACTTCTGAGGCTGGAAAGGGCGGAGAATTATTTTATAATCGGCGGAGATTTCAACGCTAAACATAGAGATTGGGGAAATAATTTGCCAAATATTAGAGGGAACCTGCTACTCGATTGGTGGGATCAGCTCGATGTCATGTACAGACTCGGTCTTAAAGCGACGGATAACCCATCGTTTCCTAGAGGCGGGTCTTATTTAGATCTGCTGCTGTACGACGAACGTATACAACTGATAGGTACGAATTTACAAACGGTAAACTGTTTGCGTACATTCGTGTATAACAGCGACCATTGCGGTTTTAGCACCGAAATTATAGTTCCCAACGAAATTGCGGAATTGGAGGAGTTTGTCCAAAGATATTCTTACAACTAGAGTAAGACTCGATGGACACGCTTTTCCGCAAACTTGAAAAGAGCGCTCTCCTCGAACACGCTCCACAAACCGTCAAATAGGAATTTCTCAAACGAGGAAATCGACAATTACCTAAAACAAATGGACGAGACAATTAACCAAACTATGGATACTGCAATACCGCGGTATCGACGTACGACTAACGAAGACCTGTTCCGCAATCCTAATATTAACGCACTGCACCGACAGAAAAGTAGACTTCTGTCAAGACTCAAAAACTTGTACAGACAGTTAACCTACCGACAAGACCCGGAGCTTAGGACATTGAAGTCGTCGATTAAAAGTATTCAAACGCTAATAAAAGAGAATTACAGAATTTCTGTAAGTTTGTATTGGAATAACAAGGTTTGGGCTGTAAACACCAGCAACCCGAATATGTTCCCGCAAATAAATAAACTATTTCGGAGCAAAAATCAAAACGACCTTCAGTGTCTTAAAATAGCCCGGACAACAGACAACGAACGGTTACTGACAATGATCAATCAATCCAAATGAAGCCATTAATCATGACGACTTCTTTGTGATCGAGGATCCACAGGAGAAAGTTGAGGCCATAGGGGCGACTTTCCAGGAAATATACACCACAGACGCCATTGGCACTAATTATGACCTGGACAATCGCGTCTTAGTGCACGACTTCTACATTCGAAATGAAGTAGAGAACTAACGATCCGAGGGCTCTGGGTTTACCAAGTTCCGCGACGAAAATATGGCAAATAAAGTCATTACCAGAGAGGGTGACCTACCCCCTATTCCGAACATCGTCCTTCAACATGTTCCTCTAGAAGCGGTGGATATTTACACCACCCTGTTTAATAATGCAATGAATAATGCACATTATCCAGCGCATTAGAAAACGGCGGTGGTTCAACCTATCTCCAAAAAGGGACGGGATATATCCAATCCGGCCAATCTCCGGTCGATAAGTCTCCTTCCGAATATCAGTAAGGTGTTTGAAAAAGTAATCAATAGAGCTCTGTCTAGGTGGGTTGAGGACAAACATATAATTCCGGATAATCAATTTGGTTTTACGGCGGGACATGATATCTCACATGCCGCGTCTAAACTGGTGTCCGATATCCAATGGAATAAAGGCAAAAACCAATGTACTGGTGCCTGCCTTGTTGACTTGGAGAAGCCCTTCGACACCATATGGTTAGAGAGCCTTTCCTATAAGCTGACGAGGCTGGGAATCAGTAAACCACTCTTGTACATGCTTTATAATATGCTAACCAACAGACAGTTCATCGTGAAAAATGGTGACGTGACTTCTCTTGGAATGACTTGACTGAATGACGTGACTTCGATAAGATAAGACAATTTTGCGATGACTGGAAGTTGAAAATCAACTTTCAGAAGTCGGAAACCATTCTCTTTAGGACGCCGTTTTCTGGAGCCTCTAGGGATACCAGAAAAAATTGGCGTAAGTTCTCGATCATTGACAACACGAACAGCCTCTTGCCTGTCGAAATGTAGTCAGATACCTTGGAATCTGGCTAGATCAGTTTCTGTATTTTGGCAAAAATGTAGATGCTGCTCTGGTCAGAGCTAAAGGCGCTTTTGCCTTTACAAAGAGACTGTTTTATAGCAGCCAACTCGATGCGAGGGTAAAGGTAATCTGCTACATGGCCCTTATCAGGCCCATGCTGGTATTTGGTTGTCCCGTGTGGTTTAATGTACGTGCAAGCTTAATGGAAAAGATTCGGGTGTTTGAGAGGGCTTGTCTTCACTTGTACAGAAACCAGAGTAGGAGTACAAAAAATTGTATCCTAATGAGGTCCTTTACAACAGGGCGAGCCTAATACGAGTGGACAACTTCGTAATTAAGCTAACTCGAAGGCACATTGCAAGAGCAATGACCTCGACGAATAACCTGATATCTGGGGCTTTCTACCCCAAATACCTTTGCCACGAGAGTGTGCGCTATGACGGCTTCGTTCCACCGGAAGCATTCCTCTACCTAGATCAGAAAGGGTTAATCCAGGATATATCAGCGATCCCGTTAATCTTCCATATCGTTCGGACAGCTGGGGACAGGCGACTCAACTACAACAGAGACGTCGCACATGGTAGTGTGGATCGTCTCAGGTTCAGTAGGGCGGTGGGGAATCGCGATAAAAGGGATGTCGTTCGGCAGCACCAGCATTTCTGGTGATTGAATGATAGAGAAGATTTTTCGTCGCCGTTTCCGTCAATTACGGAGCAGCCTCACTAATGAGGCAGAGCTGACCAATCTGTTTTCTCTGTAAATAGCGATTACCAGCTTACATAGGTTTAGGTCAGCATTTAAGAAATATATACAAAGGTATATACTAATATATGTATATTATTGTGTAATGTCTATGTGTGTATTGTGTATGTAGGTTAGGTAGACTAAGGTTTATTTTAAGTTAGATATTAAGTTTTTATAAAAAAAAAAATTTCCATATCCTAAGTTTTGTCAACAAATTTTTTTTCTTAGCCTTAAGTATACAAAATAAATTGTTCTAAGTAAAATGTAAATGAAGTCGAAAGACATAGACATAAGAATTTAGAGTAGCTTTGAGTGCCTGTGTGGGGCCAGTAAGTTAGCATAAGATTGTTAAGTAATTGTAAGCTAGCATTTATGCATTTTTTGTTAGTATGTAAGAGTTAATGTTAAGAAAATAAAATGCATCTATAACTGAAACTAATTTTAATACACCGACCTCTCGTCGATCGGATTCTGTGTGCCAAATCCACGCCTTTAAACACTTTCGTTGACTATCCAAAACAGTAAATTTCACTCCTTAAAAGATTCATTCGTTTGAGCTCGATATGTAAGTTATTTTAACGAAGCATCAAAGATCTCCAATTTTTATACTACCCAATAGTTTTACAAGTGTATATGCGTTAGAAGATTTCGCTGCGCCTGACAAATTACCCATCATATACAGCAAAGCTTTATAAAAATTAGCTAAACGTGCCAACCTTCAATCTGGAGATACAAAATCAAGGTCGGAATTTGCGGTACTTACCTCAAATATTATAAATTCATTTCTGACATTTAACTAAAGACTTCATGATTATTAGTAGCCATACGTTCGTATAGAATGTACCGAAAGCATATTCTACAAGAAATCAAACTGAGTCATACACAGAATGCCGACATCAACTTAAATCAACTTAAATACTGAACAAACCGGAATTTTTGTCTCTCGATTTCACAGCGGGTACAATTATGATCCCAGTTTGCTCACATTGATTTAACCAGTCACTACAAAATAAAGGAGTTTACCACTATTGATGTATTATAAATTAAACACAACCAGTAGTTATTAGCAATATGATCTGTATTCGATGATCTGTGAAAAACTACTGACTCTAGTTCAATGAAGATGAGAGAGATTAGTAAGTACTCGTGTGCTCAATTGTATTAAACAATGTCTATGATGTACATACAAATACATAATATACATCATCTTCTTTCTTTCTTTATATATATCCATGTAAATTTTTTTTATTTTTTTATTTTTAAACATTAAGTATTAAATTCATTTTCAAAATTATAATATAACTTTTTATTATTTATATTATTATTTATATTATTTATATTATTATTTTCAAAATAATAATATAATATTTTTTTGGCTTTCTAAAATTTATTTTACATGCATATCGATATATCACTTTCCATTTAAATTCAAGTTGTAACATATGGATAGGTACAATACCTATTATCTATATGTATCTCCAAATGAAAATTGTAATAAAATATTACATTTTAAAAGTTAAAAAAACATTTATGATGTAAATAAGTCTGTCCTCCTTACATTTCGTCCATATCTTGATGAAGTTTCGGCTGCATTTTGTCCTGCAGTATTACTATTAAGGCAATTTATAGTGATTTTATGATTATTTTGTAGATATACACTTGGTGGCGCTTGATTTGTGGTATTACCCATAACTAAAGGATCATCAAATGTTTTAATTCGAAGGGCATTATCTGATTTATGTAAATGAATTGTGTATCGTCAAATTACATTATTATTTTCATTTCTAACCCCCTTCAACGTCACTTCATGTGACGATATTACTACTGCAAGTTTTTTATTATAAAGATACACGACGATCTGGCCTTTTTTTAATAACAAATCTCTTCTTGATCGCTTAATGTTTGCCATTCTTGATTGTTTTCTTTCTAAAAGTTGAGGTAAGCCGTTTGGTGCTTTTTGTGTTAACTGTTTGAATTGGTAACTTAGTTCTTAACTTTCATGACATTAGCATTTCTGCAGGGGAAAAACCTATACCTGGGACTGGTGTAGTCCTATAGTCTAGTAAGGCAAGTTCTATATTTGATTTTCCTACCTTTAAGGTATAATAAGGTCCTTTCTTTAGTAACTCATCTTTATTAGTCTCCACCTGAAATTGTGGTGGAACTGCTTCTGTATCAGCAGTCATATCTGGAACTTAATTTCTCGATAATAAATCGGCAAAATGGAGAAATTTTCCTCTGGAACATACCTAACATCTAGATTATATTTGGCAAGCTTTAACTTCATTCTTTGTAATCTGTGCGAATGCATTTGATTAATGTCATTTTTACTAATCGACACAAAGGATTTATGATCAGTTTAATATACAGGGTGTCCCCTAATTCGCCAACGATAATTTAGGAAATGATTCCTGGGTATATTCTATGAAAAAAATCTTTCTACCGTAAAGTTTTACAATTTTTTCCTTATGAAAGTAAAATAGTAGCTTTCGTACGAAAAAATAGTAAAACGTTATGTTAATTAGGTATTTCCTAGAGAAAAGTGACCTACAAGCCAAAAATTGCTTAGAAATTGGATATCTAAAGACTCAATCAAGATATCAGCTTTATTTAAACGCCGTTACAAAGGTAATTATTTCTTCTAAAACCAAAGTCCTACAATAAGTTTCTCTCATTAGTACTAACAGAGCAATTTCCATTAACATGGGTCAGGATACACCAAAGTAAGCCTTTTCTTAAATCCTCGATAAATTCGGTCAACATTGGAGATAAACCTTTACTGAAAAACGATTTTTTTCATAAAACATACCCAGGATTCATTTCCCAAAGTATCGTTGACGAATTAGGGGACACCTATTAAATCTATCTATTAAATTTTTCACATGCAAAAACAATGGCTAAAAACTCTTTGTCGATTTGGGCATATCGAATTTTGGTCTCTGTCAAGCTCTTAGATGCATATGCCACAGGCTTTCCATTTTGGATAAGACAACACCCAATACCATTTTGTGACGCATCCGTCTTATTGGGATTGACGGATCGAATGTTTGTAAAATCGCTTGCTTTTTCAGCGTATTTTTAATTGTCTCTAACACCTTCGAATGATTATTTATCCACATGAACTCCACATTTTTAAGCAACAATTGGCGAAGTGGTGCATTAAGCTCGGCAAAACCAGGTATACATAGTTTAGAGTACCCATTATTTTCTCTAGTTCTTTTTTGTTTTTCGGTTCTCGAATTTGAGGAATTGCTTTGATACGATCGGGGTCTGGAGCAATAGTATTCCTTGTGAAAATATGCTCAAGTTATTTCACTTTATCCATACGATATTGAAGCTTCTTCTTATTAAACGTTACATTAATATCACGTGCTTTGTCTATAACTCGGTGAACATTACTATCATGCTTAGCTAATGCCTTTCCTCCAACAATAAGGTCGTCGATATAGACACAGTAACCACTAAGCTGACCTCGTCTACTCTATGAATTAAATTAAAATCAAGACATGTTTTTAGACCTAAAATTGGCTTTGAAGCATTAGAATCCATTATAATGTATTCAATATTTAACTTTTTGCCATTGTATTCGGTTGGTAATATTATAGAGCCTATACGCCTCTAATTTTGCATTTGATGATTTGATGACTTGCATTTTTCTCAATCTTTCCACAATGTCAATGTTAAAATATTCACCTCAGCACCACTATCTGGTCTAAAATCAATGTAAAGTTTATCTATTCTTAGCTTCTCATCCCAAATATTTCTGGAAATCAGACCAAACTGCAACATACTCACATACACTACTGACTCATTAGACTCGCTCGGATCATAGTCATAATTACTTTCATTTATCCTTCTAGCATAATTATAATGCAAACATTAAAATTTTTTCTACATACCGAAGCAAAATGATTTAAATGATTACCGCAAGCCAAACACCTTTTACCCTCAGCGGGACATTGTCCTTGTACATGCCTTCGATTACACCTATCACATAGCCACTGCCTACTATTTTGTTCAAAAATTTTTCGACAACTCAAACTATAACTGATAATAATAACTAATTTCCGTTCATTTTGCATCCACTTGGCTTGCCTCTCTGCTTCCTCAGCTACTCTCCAAATTTCTTTCGCCTTCGGCAACGTCAAAGTATCAATTTTAAGTAGACGGAGCCTAACAGAATCATCTGTTATTCCGATCACAATGTGATCCCTTATCTCTTTTTGTGTTTCGAATTCACAGTTTCCAGCTAGCTTTGTGATGTCTGAGACAAACTGTTCCACTGGCTCTTCTTCTCATTGCTGGCGTTAGAAGAATAAATAACGCTCATATATTTCCAATAAGGACTTGACAAATTTTTTTTTAAATTAAACGCAAACCATTTGACATATTTAAAAAAAATTTACTATCGGCTTGAAGTACAATCCAAACATTTATGAATGGAACTCGACTTCGTTCATATAGGCACCGCGGGAACGTTTGCAGCAGCCGATTCGTTGGATCAAATTTTCAACGACTCGGCCATACATTTCGGCCGAAACAGCCGCTATTTCGCATTCAATGTTTACTCTGAGCTCTTCCAACGTCGTCGGCTTGTTGGCATAAACCAACGGCTTAACGTAGCCCCACAGAAAATGGTCAAGCGGCGTTAAATCGCACGAACGAGGCGGCCAATAGACTGGCCCATGTCTTGAGATAACACGCTCACCATACTTACTCTTCAATAAGTCGATTGTAGCGTGTGCTGTGTGGCTTGTGGCATCATCCTGTTGAAACTACAGGTCGTCCAAGTCCGTATCTTCCAATTCGGGCCAAAAGTGATCGGTGATCATGGCGCGATAACGCTGACCATTTACAGTAACGTGACGATCGTTATCGTCGACGAAAAAATATGGCCCAATAAGGCCGTCGGCATGCAAACCGCACCAAGTGGTGATTCATGAAGCACATGTGGATTTTCACCCGACCAATAACGCATATTATGAGCTTCGTCACTGAAGATGATTTTGCGATGAAATTCATCATCTTGGTGCATCTTCTTCAGAACCCAATCGAGTTCTCAATTCTTGAGTCAGCTTGATCTTGTATGGGTTTAAACCAAGATCCTTACGCAAAATAAGCCATAATGTGGTCTGAGCGATGCCCAATTCTTGAGAACGCCGTGGAATTGACTGATTTGGATCGTTTGCTACAGACGCCTGAACAGCAGAGATATTTTCGACACTTCGACCAACCCGTTTTCTCACTGACACGGCAACATCACACAACGAATATGTAGACTCAAATTTTTGCACTAAACTTGTTATTGCCTGTCTACTAGGGCGAGAATTACGACCGAAAATTGGAGGTAACGCTCTTAAAGTTGCAGTCACCGACTCCGAATTTCGGTAGAAAATTTTTATAATTTGCAGACGTTGCTCGTTCGTGTACTTTACCATGAAGAAAATGTTAAGTTTACTGAATGAATTGACAGTGACAGTTTGATGATTAGTGAAAGAGTGCGTTCACAAATTAAATTCAAAGTTGTCAGGTCCCTATTGGAAAACCCTTTACTACATTTGATCGCCGTACACAATATGTACGAAAAGCTTCCATAACATCATTAATTTTTGTCTTTTGTGCTTCATTTAACGGCAGCGTATTATAAACTTCTATAGCCTGATCACCGGCACATGACAGAAATCGCGCAACTTGGATATCCTCAGTTTCGTTCGCTGTTTTTTTTTGCAACTGTATACGAGTAAATATGCCACATATTCTTAAATGTCCGCCAATTTTCTTTTATATTACCATCCATTAATAACGAGCATGGTTTCTTAAAGTGATCACTGATTTCACTCATTCTGGCTACGCTTTTTTTCACTTTTTTTTTACAATTCGTATTTGACTTTGCTCCATGATGCATTATAAATTAAGCACAACCAGTAGTTATTAGCAATATGATCTTTATTCGATGATCTGTGAACAACTACTGAATCTAGGTCAAAAAGGAGAAAAAATGATCACTATAAATATAATATATACGAGTATATATATGTTTTTTTAACTTACATGATAATAAATGAATAACTGCTTCTCAGAAGAAAGAATACAAAACATAATAGTTATTTACTGAAGAAATCCTGCAGATTTAGCCTTCATCTCATCCTCAAAAAAATTACATTCTCTACCCTCGTGTGTAGATTTATACACATATGGGATTTTAATGTATTTTCTACATTCTTTTTTAAATTAAACCGAAAAATTGATTTTATAATTTATTTCTAAAATAACAAGAGAAGATAGGTAGGTTCAAATTAATTTTTCTTGGATGCATTTTACACATATGTTGATTTTTACATGCAGCGTTTTGCGGATTTTTCTTCATAGCAAACGTGACATCTTGCTCTGCCTTTAATTTGTGGTGGGACGCTTCTTGACATCCTCTAAAGGTGACGATGGTGAACTTTCTTCCAAAACAGTTGCAAGCAATAAAGCAGACGATGCTGATATTGGCTTCGCACTTCTAGCTTCCATAAGTGGTTTTGCAAGGGATATTCCAAGTTCACGTAGAAAATTCCTTCTTACTGTTGTTTTTTGTGTTGCTTGCCAATTCGGATTCATTTCTTTGAAAATAATTAATGCATTCAAAGCAGAAATGTCAATCATGTTTGCAAATACAGCCATTGGCCATCTGTTAGTTTTTCTTTTACAGTTGTAACAAGTGAGCATTTTGTCAACCGTATCCACACCGCCTATATTGAATGAAAAAAAAAAACATTAGAAGGTCTTGAAATTTCAAAAAGTAGTATATGAACAAACCTTTTGTTTTATTGTAATAGGCTATTATCGCTGGTAACTTTTTTTCAGTCGATTCGATTTCAATTGTGTTATGCAAAGTACTTTGCAACACGGTACACTTATTTTTCCGTCCAATGTACGAAACAAGTGCTGTGTTTTCGGTAAATGCAAAAGTAGATTCATACAACGGTCTATTTTTGCATTCAAGAAGTTTTGGTGGGATGCTTCTTTTATTTTTTCTCATCGTGCCAACCATTGCAATGCCCTTTGACAACAATTTTTGCCCAAGCTCATATGAGGAAAAGAATTTATCCATTGTTATGTTTCAAGCCATCAACGAGATCCAAAACTACTCGTTCGCCTTGTCTTTTTTCACTCGAACTGGCTCCAATCGCCTTTACCAAATATGGCTGGATTTTCCAAACATAGCAGGTATAAGAACAAACCAGCAACCAGAATTTTAGTCCGTATTTTACTGGTTTTGATGGCATATATTGACGAAATTTACAACTTCAACGAAAACCAAGTAATTGCTCGTCAACTGTCACACATTCATGTGGATTGTAGTAGTCACTCAATAAATTGGACCATTTATCAAATATATCCCGAATCGGTGCAAATTTATCTGTAGATCGTTGCTGTCTTCAGCTAATGACATCATCAAAACGAATAACTCGATTCAAATACTCAAATGTTTTCTTCGACATAATTGCCCTAAACACTGGACGACCGCTAATATCATCAAACATTTCAATTGTAGTTTCGTTTTTCGATCTAAAAGTCAAGAATCAGTTGAAATAAGAAAGAAAGCAACTACGACTTACCTATAAACACCAGCTAAAATCAAAACACCAATACATGCTTGCAACATATTCGAATCGATTTGTTTGAAATCCTTACCATATATGCTTCAAAATGGTATTTTCAATTTGTGGTGGGAAGAAAAGCAAAAAAGCATCTTTGATGCCATCAACACGAGCTTTGGCATATCTTGTTGTTTGTGGATGAAGAGAAATTATATTTTAATTCCGCAATCTACCACTTTGGTGCTGAAATGGCTGTAGTTGCTAAACAATACCATCTTTCGAAACAAGCAGTGGATCCACATTTTCAACTTCAGCAATTGATTCGTTGGATTTTTTTTAGCCACTCGCTTGCTCTTCGTCAGAATCGTTATCGTCTGAATATAAGTTATCGTCATCATCAATATTCTCTTCTGGCACAAATTCGTCATCACTGTCTCCAGAAACATCACTGATATCGCCATCGCCTTCATTCAAAAATGCTTCCGTTTCTTCCTCTGTCAGATATCTTGCTTTTGACATTGTTACCTTTAATTATTTTTATAAATTTCACTAAATATACCAACGATATTCACTTGCTAAAACACTTAACGCAAATGACTTTTTATATGGCATGCACTTAGTGTCCATATGTACAGAAATCTACACATGAGGGTAGACAACGTAATTAGTGCATTATTAACCGCCATAAACATTTTTATTATGGTGAGGTACGTTTTATTTTCGGTAATCAAGGATATAAATAAAGTCTGAAAATTCCGGAAGTTTGCAATTAGTGGTTTTTGAGAAATTAAGAAAACCAAAATTTTTTGTGTAGTTTTCTACACAAGGATGAGATGAAGGTTAAGCACCTTAGTCTACTATTAGACCTCATTCTCTATCGCGTTTCTTAGTCATATGAGCACTATATGTATTAATATAATGTTCTATGGCTATTGAGGTAATACATACTGTAGATAACACTAGTTTGTACAATAAAACGTATTCAGATGAAGAGGAAACCAACTTTAATCTATACATTTCCGAAACAAATACAAAGGCAGAGTTTGCTTGATAGTTTTAGTAACCTGAACATTTTTTTATGGGCTGTGCGAAAGACTATTGTATAAAGACTATTTTGGAATAAAACACAGATTTTTTGATAAAAAAATAATTTTATTTTTCAACGTAGTCTCCCTTGAGCTCTATACACTTTGTCCAACGCTTCTCCAATTTTTGTATCCCTTCCAAAATAAATGATTTGTCGAGGTCCTCAAAATAGGCCTTTGTTTGCGAGATGACTTCATCATTGGAGTCAAATCTTTTTCCACCAAACCATTTCTTCAGGTTTGGGAACAAGAAGTAGTCGCTCGGAGCCAAATCTGGAGAATAGGGTGGATGAGGGAGCAATTCATAGCCCAATTCATGGATTTTTGCCATGTTTTTTGGATTTTCATGGATTTTTTGCAACTGCACATGTGTGCACCCTTGCATTGTCTTGGTGGAAAATAACTTTTTTCTTGGCCAAATGAGGTCGGTTTTTTTTTCAAATCGTCATTGAATCGGTCCAATAAGTTGGCATAATATTCCCCATTGATTGTTCTTCCCTTTTGAAGGTAGTCAATGTGGATTATCCCGCGTGCATCCCAAAAAACAGTCGCCATAACTTTATTGGCTGACAAACCCACCTTGGCCTTCTTTGGCGCCGATTCACCCTTAGAAACCCACTGTTTTGACTGTTGTTTGTTCTCTGGTGTGTTGTGATGGATCCATGTTTCGTCCACGTTTAAAAACGGCGCAAAACTCCTCCATATTGCGATTAAACAACGCCAAACCTTCCTGTGAAGTGAAGCACACGAAATTCACTTTTTTCCATTTTCTCCTCAAATTAGTGAGTAGTCTGATAAACATAGCTGTCAAACACAAACTAACTGACGCAGCAAGTTTAAATTTGACAGGAGTCAACTGACAGATGCCTGTTGACAGGAGCAGTGTTGCTGTTTCAGTAAAGAGGTCAGAAATTCAAAAAGTCACGGACTTATTGACCCGCCCTCGTATATATTCTTTTCACTGTTAGTAGCTTAAGTGATATAAACATGAAAAAAGATAATAAAAAATAGCAGACGTCAATCAGATTCATTATGAGATGCAAATGTTTTCCCTAATTTGTTTCCGGGTAATTGAAATACACCATTGAGCCCCAGCCACTCGTCGAATATATTTTATTTAACGTGGTGGTAGTTTCAAGTGAAAACTATCAAATTTAATTAGTAAATGGAAATGGTATTCTTTAAAATCATACCAAGAAACTCTGACAAGTGAGTAATGGAACCAGACCTCGTTACAAAGGCTATCAGTAATAGAATGGGAGTGGTTGCTTGCCGTTTAAATCGCCTAAAATTTAAAAAAAAAATTAAAATAACACGAACTACTTGTTGTACTTTTTTTTAGCATATTTTTTAAAGGTACTATTATGTCCACGTTTGCATTACCTTATTTTATCGTCTCCAGTAAGGTGATATGACGATGTAGGCACACTATTTATTTATATAAATAATTTTTAAACGGGTGATTCAAATAACACTGCTCACTGTTTAACGAAGTATGAAAGCTATGATATCTTACTTTTCATATGGATTTCTCAGTGTTTAAACAAAAGTTCAAAGCGAATAAATTTCTGTCATCGGTTTAAATGGAAGGTAGTCTAATTACTCTGGTAAACTTCCAATAAAATAAAAAAAACTACATTAAATGGAAAGTTTTTAAAGTTACACATCTATATTTTAGTTCGTCAGCATTAAAAAAAGAATATTTTTTTTTGCAAAAACAACTATACAAACAACAACGAAGAATTAAATTAGAAACAAAAACTTACGAATCTTTTCTTGTTTTAATTCCTTTTCATTACATTGCAACGTGAACAAAAAAGTGAAGATAGCTATTTAAATTCAACACAGCACCATAGTACAACCACTTATTTAACCCTCCAATGAGTCATTGTGGTGGAAATACTCTTTAAATTAAACTACAGAAAACATTAATCTTACCTTAAGTGCCACTCCAAAATAACTTCATTCTCTTGAGACGTTGGACGTGATGCTGTGCATTGCTTTTTAGATACAACTCCATTATTTACATTAATTCAAAACTGGAATATGTAAACTTAATAAGAATCCGTCTAATGCAAATTTAAATGGGGTTCAGGTTACATTTGTTTTCCAGTCAACGAAAGAAAATGGTTCAACTGAAGGAATTTATTAAAAAAAATATTTTAATAATTTGAATAGCGTAAAACAGGAACAACAAAATAAAATCAGAATGAAACTGGCAGTGCTATTACTTTTAATGTACAATAGATCGATATCGAAACGTAGTTACAAATATTCTACGCGATGAATTGGAAAGCATTTGTTTCCAAAACAAGTGGTTTCAGACGTACGGTGCCACATCTCATGCTGCAACGGAGCAAATAATCCTTCTGCGTCAACGATTTGGAAATCAATTAATTTTTCGAAGGTAAGTATCAATCCGCACAATATTATATGTAATATTTTGTCATTTTAATAAGTATTTAAATTGTATTGTAAATTTGAAAAGTAACTTTAATTTGGAACAGTTCTTGCAATTTAAATATCTATGGACTCATTTGAGTTGGTGACTTTTATTGTATAAGTACGTATAAGTACTATTATGTTGCAATTTGAAAATGGTAACATTTTTTTTAAAACATTAATTTTATCTAATTATGTATATGTATGTATAATAGAAGCGCGTTTTGATTCAACATTCATAACGTGGTTTTATATTCTGTTTTCCTTTTGCCATTTGGCTGGGAAGTAGAACCAATTTGTAATTTTCATGATAGGTTTATATTGATTTTTTTAATTGCTAGCTCCCATTTAAACGTATCTTTGCGTTGTAAAAGTCGGGTTGACTCAACAACTTTTTTTTCCGATTTTTTAAATTGGGTGAATCCCTAAAAAGTTTAAAGTTTATTTTTCATTGGTTCCGCAAACAGCAGCATGGGGTTTTCAAAAAACAAATTACGTATCGCAAGCTGGAACATTGGTACAATAACGGGAAACATATTTCGAAAAGAACGGAAAAGATACTCAGCGGGAGAAGATATACTAAATACTTAATTACCTACTGCAGCGGTGTGTACCAAACGCAGATTAGCGTCTATGGTGGAATAACGCGAAACGGCGAGGAAAAGAGCCTAAAGTGATCTGTGGCGAACCACTATCAAAGTCAGCATCGATTTTTGCTGACAGAATTTTTCGTGAAGTAACGTGAAAAATCAACGAAAACCGGCTTCCGTCGGAAAAAAGTGGCAAAACTTAAAGAAGAAAAGTGGTCTTAGCACTAAACTTACGGTAATGGCTCTAAAATCACATAAACGAAGAAGGAGAACTAAGCCCGAGTTATATTAATTTGATTCAGCAGATGTAAAATAAAACAACTAGTATAAGCATTCAGGAGGACGTTTATTATTTGAATGCTTTATACTCACTGACTTAATCTGGAATTTCCATCACTTGACTAATTCAAAATTGAAGGAAAAAACGCCAAAAAGTAATAAGTAAGTATGTACAAATTTATTTGTAAAAAAAAATTATAAAGCGATTGGAGACATAGTAACAGAGTTTTTTTTTTGGATGATAGTACTCGTATATCATTTATCTGCTAATACAAATAAGAAGGTAAAATTGGAGTACAACAAAACAGTATACAAGTCCATTGCCATACGTCCAGAAGAACGTCCCGTCTTTTCGCCGACGATGACAATGACATTAGAACCCTTAAGATAACTCTAAGTAATTGGGTTAAGGTGTTAGAATATAACAGTGCCACACATAGAGTCAGAGTGATTGACTCAACTGCCTTGAAAACTCTACGAAGGTGGACTGACAAATCTTTAGAATACCTCCATCTATGCTTACTAATAACAACTTCTTTTTTTATGCTGTGAAGTATGTTCCTTTAGAGGAAAGTAACGTTTGATTGAATAGTTTCTAAGTAAGAATCGTCTTTTTAAAGTCACTTCTGATCTTTTTAAAAATGGAAAGAAATTAATATCGCTCAGTGATTAAACTCTTTCATTTAAAAGGTTTAAAACCCAACCGCACAAAGTGGCGTATTAGTAATTCAGATATAGGATAAAGGTATGTAGCATTAGATGTTACCCATTGTACATATATAATCCACATTACATATTTCAATAAATAAAAGGAAAAAAGAAGTAGGAAATAATCTTGTTTAAAAATTTATTGAGATGGCCCTCCAGGATACCGTGGTAAGTTATCTTGTGACATAACACACTCATATAAATACTAACTCTGATAAGCAAATTGTTTCGCAGCAGTCATCTGAACTTCAGATTGAAGGTCATTATTTTGTTTGGCTCTACCCAGGCCAGTCGTGTAAAGCATGTGTAAAGTCCTAATTGTATCGCAGTTATATACAATAGCCACCGCTGCGCGAAAAACAGGCGGTTCATCATCGACGTGTACGTGCTCAATGCTCGGGAGCTCTTTTGTTTTAGTTCCACGATTGTGGACAAAGATCGGATCGATACTGAAAAGCAGCTATCTTATTTTGATGGCTTATGGAAGGGGAGAGGCATGATATGAATCCCTAGGTCGATGAGTTAATATATTTCTCCTAGATATAAATTAGTATAAAGTTAGGGGATTTTCGACGAAGGTCGGGCTGGCTAACATAATAATTTAGTTAGGATTAGAGTAGTAATAGCCAGTTAGACAAAATAAGTAAGTTTTTTTGCTAAGTTTGGTTTAATCACCTTTGTTTACAATCTAATTAATAGTTAACGAAATAACAAAAACGAACTTAAAAGTAAGTCAAAAGGGATGGTAATCACAATAGGCCTAACCTGGCCGCAGTGATAAAGGTACGTATGTAGTCCCGCCTCCCCGGCAATCTAATCTAAGTTAAAAGGGATAGAAGAAGAGAAATTCAGAAAGGAATTAGGAGGAATGGGTATTCTGAATGCTTTACAAACACGAGCTCTGGTCTTGATTTAATACATTGCTCGTATAATAATGAACATATTAAAAAGAATTTTTTTTAAAGTATTTTTTTAGTTTAAGTATGTATTTTGTTTTCTTCAAATTTTATTAATATTTTAACTAAAGTTTTTGCTATTTTGTCTAAAAAATAAAAGGGTTTGAGACGCATATTGAAGTTACAGATTTTTGTGTTTGGAGCATTTTCGAGAAAAAGTTTGTAAAAAATGTATTTATCGTTTACCTTAAATTACTTTTGATACAATAACGTTAAGCCAATAGTTTCAGTCACATTTTTAAAGTAAATACTTGTAAATATGAATTGAATGAGATTCTAATATAATACCTGAAAGATAATGCCATAATTCAATGTATATAGAGTAGGGCAACATAAGGATTGACTTTAAGCCACTATATTTCAAAGGTATTCCTTTCAGACAGCAAACTCTTCTCCTTACCCATAAAATTGTTTTCCAAATTCTCCGCTCAACACGGAACACACGGTATATCAGACTTTTCTTTTGCTCCAATGGCCTGTTATGTATACGTTTGCCTCTTGGTAACCCTAAGTAACATTGTACTCCGAATTATGAATTAAGTTCTCATTGTTTCAGTCGTGAATAAAGTAATTGAAGACTCAGTCGTGCGTTCTTATTACTAGACTACTACGAGTATATAAGGATTATCCATAAAAAAACGAACTAATAATTATTGTGAAAAGAAAACAAGAAACAGAAATAAAGAAATAAAGTGCGCGGAAATCAAAAAAAAAAAAATAAAAATAAGAAAATTCCGAAATTTCGGATATAGTTTCTTAGGAAAACAAAATCTTAGCAATTTTTAATCTCGCTTATCATTTAGTAAAAGCTTGATCATGTGCGGCGTCGATAACAAATCTAGTACAAGGTTGAGCCATGTCAAAAGTTTCATACTGTAGACACTCATAGCGGATTATTTAGATATACAGGCTTACCTTTTGATATAAAGATTGCTCCATCTGTTTTCCAAGCAGTGACGGATAGTATTTTGCAGGGTTTACCTATGACAAAAGTTTACGTTGATGATAGTACTCGTATCATCCTCGGCAAGGGTACTGAAGATTGTAAGCAGAATCTTTTCAAGGTTCTGTCGAGCTTTGTGCAGTTTGTAGTAAGGGTGCGCTTAGATAAGTGTAGATTTCTCGAATACTTGGAATATGAAATAACCAAACAAGCTGTCAAACCAAAGAAAGATAAACTAAGAGCTTTGGTTGACGCACCTCTTAGATCTTACCTACGTTTACTCAACTTTTACGGGCGTTTCATCCCTAATCTGTCATCAAAACTCGCTCCTTTATCTGAACTTTTAAAATAGAACAAAGAATTCTTATGGTCGCAAAAGTGTGAGAATACCTTTCAAGAAAGTAAGAAATGGTTACAAGATCACAAAATCTTAGCACACTGTGATCCTGATAAACCATTGGGGATCGTATGTGATGCAAGTTCGTACGGCCTTGAAGGTGTACTTTTTCACATAGAACCCAATGTGGAGGAAAAACCAATATTATTTATGTGAAGTACATTATTAGAGGCTGAGAAACGATATGCTCAAGTATAGCGTAAAGCGTTAGCGGTAATATTTTCAGTGCAACGGTTCCACAAATATATCGGCGGAAAAAAAATTTTACAATATTCAGTGACCACAAACCTTTGCAAATTATGATTGGTTATGAAAGCAACTCCGCAATAGCTACATACAGGTTACATCGCTGGGCAAATCTGCTCTCTCAGTATGACTACAGAATCAATTACCGCAAAGCATCCCTAATGGGCAACACTGACGCTTTATCTCGACTTCCATTAAGTGAACTAACCGGGGTGATAGCCAATTTTATAAATTTCTTCAGTGTTATCCTCTGTAACCACTAGATTTTGCATTAATTGCAAAAAAGACACAAACAGACCCTATCTTACAAGAAGTTCACAATTATGTTCGGTACGGTTGGTCGAAGAAAATTTGTAAAGACTTGGAAAAGTATTCCGACCGACGGGGCGCCTGGAACTGTCTATACAAGATGATTGTGTACTTTTAAGTTAGAGAATAGTCATCCCAGTTTCATAAAGGAACAAATTCTTAATCTTTTGCATGAGGGTCACATAGGGATTGTAAGAATGAAGTCACTTGCAAGAGGACTTCTCTGGTGGCCTCATATAGATGATAATATTAAGGATTTTGTTAGAACGTGTGAATCTTCTAACAAACTTCGAACAAACCAAGAGCAATTGGTATTAGTTCGTGGCCAACAACAACATTTCCTTTCGAACGACTGACTCCACATTTCTCCATTTTTCAGGAATGTATTCGAAATGGTTTTAAGGATGTCGAAGATAACAGCTTATGATCCTATTAAGGAGTTGAGAGGAATTTTCTCAATTTTCGAGCTTCCAGGAGATTGATTCCGACAATGGTCCTCCATTTACTTCACTGGAACTTACGGATTTTTATAAAGCTTATGGTATTTGTATATTAAAATCTCCATCCCATAATCCGCAATGCAATGGTATCGCAGAACGAGCTGTAGAGACGGTTAAAAGCAACTTTCAGAAAATTTTGATTGACGAGAAAACGCGAAATATACCGATTGAGTACAAAATATGTAGATACGTTTTTATTTAAGTACATATAGAAATACTCCAACCACCATAACTAAAGTTTGCTCGTCGAGTTTGCTATTTAACTCTACACAAACTACAACCAACTTAATAAATATAATGATTTTAAAGAACAAAATTATAACATATTTAAGAGAAATGAACAAATCTGGTATAGAAATGTTTTTGATAAACCTGTCAAATGGATTCCAGCTAAATTAGTTAAGCAGTTAACAAAAAGTTTGTTTTTGGTAAATGTGAAGGGTAGCATTAGGAAAGCTCATGATAACCAAATCAAATACAAATTCAAAGAAATGTTTTATGCTCTTATGAAAATTTGAGTCCCAATCAGGTATCTAGTGACGGAGGTGTTATGTATACGTATGCCTCTTGGCAACCCTAGATAGCATTGTACTTGAAGACTCAGTCGTGCATTCATATTTCTAGACTATAACGGAACATGTACACCACGGCTTACTCTAAGTATGTATAACAAGCAGAAGACCTTAATATGTAAACTGAAAACAATTTTATTCATTTGTTTTATAAGAAACTCAAATAAATTTGAACAAATTAGTTCACTGTAATATTGGTGTCCTTTTATATCTATATATATATAAAAATGAATTGCTGTTCGTTAGTCTCGCTAAAATTCGAGAACGGCTGGACCGATTTGGCTAATTTTGGTCTTGAATTATTTGTGGAAGTCCAGAGAAGGTTTAAAAGGTGAATATATATGAAAGTTGTTAACTATCTTTCAGATTATTTTTATGTAGATTGATAAATCTTAAATTACAATTTACGATGCCAAGGAGAAGACGACCTGACTTAGGTCGTCACAATCAATCAAATGTGAGAAGAGCTGCCTCACGTGCTAACCGCACTGATGACCAAAGACAGACAGATCAAGAAAATAGTCATGTTGCTATGTCAGAATTGCGTTTTTTAGTGAGTGACAATGAAGTAGATAGACTTAGAATGCAACGAGTTCGTGCACATCAAACACAACAACAGCGAGCACGACATAATGAAATTGAGCGATTCCGCAGACGCAGTGCTCCTGTGATTCTGGAACGAGCTGCATTCCACTATGATCCGGCAATAGATTATTGCGCCGACAAATCGGTAACAATTGAGGAAATGACAATAAGTTGTAAATATTGTAAGGCGATAAAATACAGTGGTGAATCTACTGGATTATGTTGTGCTGGAGGCAAAGTAAAATTACCACAATTCCGCAATTCAGATGCGGAAGTTGATAAGCGTTGTTCTCATAATCCAATAGTGAAGAGAACCATTGTCCAAGAATTACAAATGTTACTTCATCAGAACAACAATTTAGTAAACATGTTCAAAATAGCATTGGATCGGATGCCATCTGACAGCCATAATATTGTCATTCGAGCTGACAAAACACCTGCCGGTGAACACACAAGGAGGTTTAATTCACCTACCATTGACGAAGTGGCTGTTGTCATTGTGGGAGAAAATTTACAATCTAGAGATATTGTTCTTCATCGTCGGAATAATGATCTAAAACGTGTATCTGAAACACACAGGACTTATGATGCGTTACAATATCCTTTGATCTTCTGGCAGGGGGAAGATGGATACAATTTTAATATCAAAATGGTAAATCAAGTAACAGGTAACTAGATTGAACTAGATTAAATAATATTTTTAAATTCAATTCATCTAAGTAACAAATTAAAAATTTATCATTTTTGATTGCAGGTGCTGAAACCAACAAAAAAGTTAGTGCTATGAATTTCTATTCATACAGACTCATGATCCGTGAAGGTGAAGTAAATCATATTTTGATGTGTCGATGACTTTTTCATCAGTTTGCCGTTGACATGTATGTTAAAATTGAGACTGAACGATTGACATACATCCGTTTGAACCAACGACAGCTTCGATCAGAGGAATACATTCATCTCCGCGATGTTATAAATGCCGATGGTAATGTGAATAATGTGGGAAGAATGACAATTTTGCCAGCTACTTACATAGGAAGCCCGCGCCACATGCACGAATATGCTCAGGATACTATGTTATATGTTAGGCATTATGGCCCCAGACTTATTTGTTACATTCACCTGTAACCCACAATGGTACGAAATCAAGAGGGAATTGCTACATAGCCAAACACCAGTTGATAGACATGACATCACTGCCAGAGTTTTTAAACAAAAATTAAAATCCCTCATAAATTTCTTCATAAAGCATCGCGTGTATGGCTAAGTCCGTTGTTGGATGTACTCTGTAGAATGACAAAAACGTGGTCTGCCACATGCGCACATTTTAATCTGGTTAGTGGACAAATTAAGGCCAGGTGAAATTGATTCCATAATTTCAGCTGAAATTCCTGATGAAACAGTTGACCCAAAATTGCATGCAGTAGTTACCAAACACATGATACATGGACCTTGCGGAGTTTTCAACTACAATTCACCCTGTATGGTCGACGGCAAGTGTTCCAAGCGATACCCAAGAGACCTGATTGCTGAAACCATAACGGGAAATGATGGATACCGATCAGTTGCGGACAATGGGCGATCGGTAGTTGTGAAGGTAAGAGGACGTTGGTAAGAGATGTTGATGTAAACAATCGTTGGATTGTGCCATACTCGCCAATATTGTCCAAAGCTTATGAGACTCACATCAATGTGGAATATTGTAACTCTGTGAAGTCGATAAAGTACATATGTAAATATGCTAACAAAGGTAGCGATATGGCCGTCTTCGCTGTAACCAATGCAAATGACTAAGTATCACAGTACCAGATGGGTCGATATGTAAGTAGCAACGAAGCAATTTGGCGTATCTTTTCATTTGCGATCCATGAAAGACACCCTACAGTAGTCCATTTGGTAGTCCATTTAGAAAATTGTCAACGAGTTTATTTTAATGAATAGAACGCGGCAGACAGAGCGGCACGTCCACCGTCGACAACATTAACAAGTTTCTTCACAGTCTGTCAAACTGATGATTTGGCTCGCACTTTGCTGTATGCGGACATGCCACCCTATTACACATGGAATGCATCATCGAAATCGTTTCAGCGTCGAAAAAAAGGAACACCAGTATCCAAATGTATTTGATTCAGACACTCTGGGTCGCATCTATACAGTACATCCAAATAACGATGAATGTTATTACTTGCGGTTGTTGTTGTTGAATGTTCGTGGTCCGACATCGTTTAAACAACTGAGAACAGTTTATGGACAGCTGTGTGCGACTTACCGTGAGGCATGTCAACTATTACATTTACTCGAGAACGATTCGCACTGGGATGATACGCTCAAGGATTCCGTAATATCTTCATCGCCGCATCAAATTCGTACATTGTTTGCGATTATCATATCGACAAGTTTCCCCTCGAATCCAAAAGATTTGTGGGTTAAGTATAGAGATGACATGTCTGAGGATGTTTGCATCGTGTACGCCGTCAAACTTTGAATCTTACACTACAAATAACTGCAGAAATTTACAATGCGATATTGATCATGATAGAAGATATGTGTTTATTGATGGCAAATAAAGTATTGTCGTGTTTGGGAATGACAGCACCCAATCATTGTATACACGATGCATTAAACCACGAGTTGCAAAGAGAACAACAGTACGACATTGAAGCATTGCCCGAAACAGTTCGTACAAATGTTCAACAATTAAATAAACAACAAAGAATTGCGTACGACACTTTGATAGAAGCTGTGAACAGTGGATCTGGTGGAATTTACTTCCTTGATGCTCCCGGAGGAACCGGAAAAACGTTCTTAATTTCATTGCTTTTGGCGAGGATCAGATCGCGAAATGATGTAGCTCTAGCGTTGGCTTCATCTGGAATAGCTGCGACTCTGCTAGAAGGCGAGCGAACTGCGCATTCTGCCTTGAAATTATCATTAAAGATGCAAATAAACGAAACACCAATTTGAAACAAAATATTTTTGGTGGGGCCATGATTCTGTTGTCAGGTGATTTTCGTCAGACTCTTCCAGTTATTCCCCGATCAACTGTTGCTGATGAACTAAACGCATGCCTAAAATCATCGAATTTATGGCGGTACGTAAAGACACTCCAATTAACAACTAACATGCGAGTATTTTTGCAACAAGATGAAACTGCAAATGTGTTTGCGAAGCAGTTGTTAGACATTGGAAATAATAAAGTCAAAGTGGACACCTCGACCGGATTCATCACATTACCCACAGATTTCTGTCACATCACAGACCCAAAAGAGGAGCTTATTCAACGTGTTTTCCCAGATATAGCGCAACAGCTCTATAACCATAATTTTCTGAGTGAACGAGCAATATTGGCTGCGAAAAATAAAGATGTCGAGGATCTCAATGCGACCATTCTGAATTTTCTTCCGGGGCAGTTGGTTTCCTTCAAATAAGTCGACACCGTTATGAACCAGGATGACGTAGTCAACTATCCAATGGAGTTTTTAAATTCACTGGAATTGCCTGGATTACCACCTCACAATTTGCAGTTAAAAGTAGAATCAGTTGTCATCATGCTGCGTAACATTAATGAACCTCGACTGTGCAATGGAACAAGACTGGCTGTGAAAAAGGTGATGAATAACGCCATTGAGGCAACAATGATAAAAGGAAAATACAAAGGAGAGGATGTCTTGATCCCGCGTATACCGATGATTCCAACGGATTTACCATTCGATTTTAAACGTTTACATTTTCCAGTACGTCTGGCCTTTGCGATGACCATAAATAAATCGCAAGGTCAGTCGTTGGAAGTTTGCGGAATCAACTTGGAGTTTCCCTGTTTCGCGCATGGACAATTATACGTCGCGTGTTCGCGCGTCGGAAAACCGTCATCTTTGTTTATTTACGCATTTACGCACCACAAAACAAAACAAAAAATATAGTTTATCAGAAAGCTTTAAATTGATTAACAGACTGTATCATAACTGTGTGCGTCTGCCAATATCAAATTGAAACCTTATAAATAGCCAGTATTTCAGGAAAACTCTGTTTTGTAAGTAAGCAACATCATGTGTAATTAATCGAAAATACTAATAAAACTTCATTCATACCGAGCATTTTTTTTTATTAGTTATGGATTCCTTTTGTTTGATTTAAGTTTATTTTGTACAAAAGTTTAGGTCTTTTATTTATCGACTGAGGCAGTACGAAGTCTGCCGGGTCAGCTAGTTTTATAATACAAATTTATCACTTAACTAGCATTCATCTTGGACTTATTCCTCGTAAACGTTAGAAAATTGTGGGAAACGCTGGTTTATTGTATGTCGATATGTGTATGTATGTATGTAATGTACGCATTCTTCCACCAATTTTCAAAAAGTAACGAAAGGAAATAAAACACTAATATCCACCCGTCTGCGATGGAAGCGCCACCTCCTGGTATGATCCGTAAGGATAATTTCAAGTACAACAACGAGAAAAAAAAAGAAATTTAAATAAAATCCCTTTCCATTCTATGTTCTTTTTACATATGTATCATACATATGTGCGGTGGGCTACCACCATTCTATTTGGTTTGTATATCGAATTTTACACTTGTGCATCAAAAGTGAAATAACTGTTTCTAAAGCTCGATGGGGTTAATGATTTTATGCATGGTGCCATGGCATCGAAGAAAAAAAAAACAGAATTCGGAACTATGGCCTGATGATAGAAAATTCGGTATTTGAGAAAAAAAAAACGGATTTTTATTTGAAGAGAGAGTCGCTGTCTTAGCAATGGAAAAAGACACGAGATAGTCTTCCAAATTGGCTGAAAGAAAAAGTCCGCTTTTACACGTCGCAAGTTTCGAAAGATTCAAATGAGTGCAAAAGAGAGGGATAATGAAACAAAAAATACCCAATTAACCAAATTCCCACTGCATGTGGGTAGCAATTTCATTGCAAGTTTTTGACATTTCTTTTTCTCCTTCTTCTTTCTTTTTCGCATTTGCTTCATTACTTCTTTCGCTGTGTTACGAGCACAACATTTCAGTATGGCGGATGAACCGAAATGGACTAAAGAATTAACAAGGGGGCTCATTTTCAATTATGAAAGACTGAGCGCCAAAGATGAAATGAAAGAGAACTGTCAAATATCATGCAAACCCAAAGAAGGGGAAAGTCTTCATGTAAAGTTGCGCGCATCACTGAATGACAGTTCAAAAGAAAATAACCAGAACATGCTTCCCCATCGATCTAAAAGAGCAGCTACACGGACTAGAAAGCAGCTTGAAATACACCCTACTTACCTAATCCCATTCCATCTTGTTTTTCCCCGCAAAGGCCTAAGGAGGTGGTAGGCTAAATCATTAGGTATTTTTTTTATCAGATTGTGCTTCTCCCAAATTTTATTTTATTAATAATAGCTCTACGATCTGATAAGCAAGAAAAAGGACAGCAACCCCTAAAAACTTAAAAACCACCCTTAACAACCGCCAGCGAAGGAGTGCACTTCCTCTCTGAGATCAACAATTTTAAAGAATTCGGTAAGTCTGTTCAATAGCCTCTACTTCATATTTCTTGACAAATACATTATAAAATAAAATTTTCGAAGAAGCATATACTTAAACAAAAGAAAAAAGAAATTTATTTTGTAATCGTTTAATAGAGAGATACCCTCAGTATCCTCATAATATATAATTATGGATCACTCGAGCAACATTTAAAACATGCATACACACATGCAAACTTGCAGTATCGATACATAAAAATTTAATATTTGGACAACCTATAACAATATGATATCCTTATTTATAAATATCTTTATCCTAACCTAAGACTTTACTTTATACTTTATATTTTCTGTTTTTATTATTTGAAATTTTTATACTTCAAATGTTCATATAAAAATAACTAAGGTCCTTTGCTTCTTAATTGTTTCCTCCTCCTTTCTTATGAACTAAAATAAAATTGTAGCGAACAATTTTCAATCTACAAATCGTTTCTTTTTTTTGTTCCTACGCGAATAGTTGTATTCAGGCACCTGCTGTTGAACCTGATCGAAAACATCATGGGAACCCGAATTAATGAATTTTTTTCTCCTCAGCATTGTTAGGTTGCTCCTTTAGAATGTGGGACTAAATTTTAGAAACATAGGGGTGTGAAAGGATCTTTGGGCAGCGAGAGATGTAAAGGTTACTAAGACAATTCACAAAAGGGGTAGCTACTATTATATCGACGGACCATGTAGCTACCAAGGTGTGGTATAGCAGCATACTGCTATACCCAAAAGGGGAGGGTTTACTCCGTATGGGAGCGTACCATCTAGCTCCCTTCTCTTTCTTTTGGGATTTGAGAATGAGAGATCATCTGCAGTTTACACCAGACCGGTTTAAAATTAATAGAGGGTTGGAATTCGCTAACGGCAAATTCGGGTTTCCACATTTTAAAATTTTTAGCTCAAACAACATCCAGAGACATTCATGAAAATAGAAGTAACTACGGTTGACCATTATTAGCAGCAAGATCCCCCCCATTCCGTCGAGCTTAGGACGGAGCCCATACTTGCATGCCTACTGCTGCTGATTGGTCACACTACCTGCTGCTTTTGCCCGGACTGGCCTCTCGAGTTACCTGTGCTCGACGGTCATAAGGGTGAAGAAAAGGTAGTAGGGTGAGGTTATACTACTCTCTCTTTCTCCGTTATCTTGGGTTTGAGACTTGATTAAAGGACCCTGAGTTAGTTGTAAATAACAAAAATTATCGTTACAAAATAAAAGTTGGTTGAGTTATGAGTGCTTTCCTTTTTTTTTAATTAATCGCTGTCCAACTCACTTACCGTGAGAACACCATGAAAATTGAAAATTGAGCCAATAAAAGGGAAACGAATTAACATTTTTTTTAATTTTTTTTATTATATGTTGTGTATAATAAAAGAAACAAAATGTATAAATTTCCATAAAACAAAATGATTTAATGGTTTGACTATGGTCACTAAAAGGGTATTATGATTCACTGTAGCGGATGCTTTTTTGCCTTTTTCGCAAAAATTCAGCTCCGTAACCCTATCATAAGAGACACCCCACCAAACCATTACGTATGCCGGATGGTGACCTCTCTGAACTCTGGGAATGATTTGTGAAACTTCTTTTGAGCTATGCGCATTAACTTTGTCATTTTGTTTGTTGAATTTCTCTTCAACAGCAAACATTTTTCCGTCGGTAACCAAAATTTTTCGATGCTTTTTTTTCGCGTACCGTGATAGCAGTATTTTAGATTTCCGCTCTCTATTTTTTTTAATGCCACTCCAAGCAGATGTTCTCTATATCTGCGGTACGCTCCAAGTCCAAGGTCGTTCTAGACGTAATACTCATCTCACGTGACACTTTCTGCTTCCGAAAGGGATTCCGGCGAATTCGAGCACTCACACTTTGATAACAATTTTTGTGCGTTCTGAGCATGGACGCTCCGATCTTTGGTGGCCATTAATTCCCCCGATTTCTGTAAATCTTTTAATAGTTCAATAAACAAAACCCGGCTGATTTGTACTGGCAGCAAGGTTTCTAAAATTTACTTCGCAACCAGTCCACATTTGTGCAACACAATTACTGCTATTCTGTTCTCTTTATCTCGCCATTCCAAGATGACAGAAGTAGAGGAGACACTTCATAAATTAATGTAATAAAATAAAGGTACTTGCTCTCCAATTGGATAATACAGAGTGTTTCAAGATTTATGGCGAGACTAGATACACACATAGAAAATATGTGTAAAATGATGTTCATTTTAGAAAATCGATTTCATTCAAAAACTATGCAAAATATTACAAATTTACTCTAATACCTCTTTATAAACAATATCAGGTGTATTATGTATTATCATTTGCTAAAGTATCAATATTTGAGGCATCACTCATACTTGAACATGCCAGGAATTGTTGTCCATAGGCAAAGCAACATTTATTAAAATCAATGCCGGCTCTCTTTAAAGTTTTGATCTGCGATATATTGATAGCCATTGCGAAGCTAATATTAATAGGAAATTGCAATCTTTTATACTGAAATGGATAATTTAATGGGATTATAGGTATTCTAGGTATAAATACTGTCCACCTTCGATTACATTGTTCTAATCAGTGCCACTGCCAAGATTCGGTGGATTCAAATTGCGAAGCAGCATAATGAGTACGCCAATTTTCAGATCTATTTTATGGAGATGGGGAGCAACGATACTATCCAAAAATTCTTCTGGATAATATACTGCTTCTTCTGTATGGCATATTGTATTTATGGATAGGTAAGATATTGAATTACTACGAATTTTTGTCCAATATACGATTATTGAATAACCATCCCCGATTATTTCTCGGGCCTAAAATAGATCTCTCACACAACAATGAATTTTCTTTTATATTGACTTGCGGATGTAGTCAAAAATGTTAGATACTCGTAATAAAGTTTTAGTATTCGTCACAATCTGTCAAAGAGTAGCTGAAATTTCTATGGCATGGTTGGGTTGTTATTAATCTCTGGCTATTTTCCTTCGCCAATTTCTATGAGAACTTAACGAGAATTCAAATCGCCTGATTGTGCCCTCATGTTTTGATTCAAGTGAAGCTTTTCAATAAGTCTTCAAAGTATTCAGCGTTTTAAACACGCATTAATCTCATCTGCTGGCGTTCCTTAAACGACAACCGATAAAATTTGTCTAAAATCTCCTGCGAGTGAAAATGCTACTCCGCCGAATAAATGATTATTGCTTCTGTAATCTTGCATTGTTCTATTGACAATTTCATTCGATACTTTGTTCGCCATAGTGTATTCATCCCAAACCACGAAATCACAGTCTGCCCCAATTGGTATCTCCAATACAGAATGATCTGTTTTTCCTACGGGAATTACAGTTATAGCAATTCCTGATGACGCCACCGCTATAGCAATCTTTTATGCACGTCTTTTTGCCAATATCAGGGAAATTAAAAAAGCTTTGCCAGTACCGGAGCATCTAAGTAATATACACCACCAGCACACGCGGTTATTCTGTCAATAATATATTGAAGTTCAACTGGATCGAAATTCGATTGTTCAATGCATTCGCTGTTTAAATTTTCGACAGATCATTTAAAATTTCCAAAACAAATTTCCTGAGATGATACACCGTAATGATTAACAGTATTTCCGTCTATATAAAGCACAATATGTTATAATTTGTTGGCATTTGAGCTCTCTAATAAAATCTATAATTAAGTAATTTTTGAACTTATTTAATAATTCTAGTGGATTAGAAACACAAATAGCTCACGTAGTTTAGATGCATTGCTACTCACACTGGAATCTGTCAATGTATCGTGCCAGTGATCATCACAATCCAGTAAATCATGTTGGGTGTAGAATACCGTTCACAGTTTTCAAACTTTCGAATGAAGTTGGCCCTCTTGGAACATGTAACAACATCCATAGATAATAATAGCATTCTTGATTATTAGGATGAATTGTAAAGACTCTACGAGTACCAAGAGTATGCTCGTAAAATATACCAGGGGGGTATTTAAGGGGGCATTCGCTTTTAGAATTATTAAAAAACAAACTATTTTAGATTTTTATATTTATAGAAATTTTATTTTATTCTTTAGGCTTTTTGGTAGACAGTAGACCATTTTATTAATATTTTGCCGAAAATGTCGAAAAATTTTATTTTTTTTTAGCCTTTTTTACCTTTGTATAAAAAAAATAAGTAGTAGCAATATGAATTTTAACATGTTTACTGTCTAGTTTTTTGAATAACACTTTCAACGCGTTTTACAAATTGGTAGAGTAGAACTTGAGATATTTGTTGTACGAGTTCAGAAAATATACATAGTTTTAAGAAAAATTATTTTTTCGACTGACCACCAGATTGAAGCATTTTTTAAAACTTTAATTTTTATAATAAAATAATGGAATACATCACGTGCTTCTTTTTCGAATGATACTTCGAATGATAATTGCAAAAGATTTTTAAGCATGAAGACGAAGAATCGATTGGACTTAGTCCTAAAGTCGAAGCTGTCGAAGTCCAAAGGTCAACTGTTTGCGACGTGGGCATACCGCAAGGGAATGTGTGATCAAAAGGGGTTGCAAAGTATGCACACAACAGCATAATTCCTTACTTCATTTCTCTCAAGATGAGAGTACAGCAGTTTCGGTAAAAGGAAGAACATCCAGTGAAGAAGGTTCAAAATCAACACGAATCGCTACCGCATGTTATAGTAATAGAACGGTACTACTAGCTACAGCCATGGTGAACATATGCGTTCGATCAGAAGTTAGGCTCGCACGAGCTTTGATTTTTTTTTTATATAATTTACGCGCGCTTAAGGGGTTATGATACCCTTTTACTATTGCCAAGGTGCGGACGGAAAGATAGAAGGAGGAGAATGGAAAACATTGTTGTGATGTAGTGTTTTGAAACTCGGGTAAATTTGGTTTCGATATTAGCTCTCCGGGGGTGGGAGTCCGAATAAGACGCAGAGTTTTGTTTTTCTTCACTCGGGATGATTCGAAGTTATCAATTTTCACGCTAGTTTTTGTGTTTGAAACTCTACAACAGCCAAATCTACATGTCAGTGTAATGCCTTCACATGCAGATTTCTCTGACTGAGTTCCAATTAGCCAAATGAAAAACTTGTCATGAGTAGAATTCGAACCTTGACCCTCCGAGTGAGAAGCGATTGTTAGTACCACTACACCACGACCACCCCGTAAATTGATTGATCAAGGTTCTCAATCATGCTTCGTGATAGCGAAATTAGCCCGTCAATTAAAAGTTCCATTGGTCAAGTATGAGCCAAAGATTAATGGAATCTACGGTCATGATAGAGAAATCATCGCAGCATGCCGGTTTACCATTTAATCAATTCACGATGAAAAGGTCAACTTGGAGGTAGATGCCCTAGTAATGCCAGTTATTACATAAAAATTGCTAGCACAATAAGTTACACCCAACCAGTGGCTACACATCCAGGGGTTGAAGTTGGCTGATCAATGGTACGAACAACCGAAGGAGATTAAATTACTAATTGGATCAGATATTTTGCCGCAATTTTTGACGCATGGACTAGTCAAGGGTCCAGTCAATACTCCAATGCCACAAAGCACAAGGTTTGGCTGGATACTATCGGGACCAGTCAGCACCATCTTAAGGCTAGTACTCTGTTCATTCACGTGAAAATCCACTGGCAACATACATTTTTCAGTCGTGGAATATGACGTTTCAAAAATAAATGTTGCTGGGAAAAGTCAGCGGAGTAGATAGGTACATCTGACATCTGATATATGAATATTGTTTTTCTTTTTGGTATTTCTGGATACGGCAATTCTGTCTTGTCGGAAAGTTAAAAATATAACAACTAAAAAAATACAAAGAATAAAGAGAATACACAAACAAATCAAGGAATTCTGTGACTTCAGCTCGGATACTGTCAGTTTTTCTCTTATCTGTCACATTTCATGTACATTTAAATGGCACAGGTATTTAAATTGGAGTGAAAAAATGTTGCAGGCGACTGCTTAGATTCATGTTGATAACATTTCATGAGAGGGAACAGAGTACTACTTTGGCGGAAATATTTGGAAATTTTGACAATTATTTCACGAGCAGTTTTTTTTATATGGAGTTTTTCGGGAAATTTCACGTGGAATCGAACGCAGTACTGGGCTTTAACCTCAAAGAATAAAGCACAAGTTAATATACTCACATCATGCATCAGCGTGTGCAGTAAAGATGAAGGCTTAAATAAATTTTGGGAATTAGAAGAAGTTCCAAGTGCAAAGATCAAGTCTACAGAAAACGAAATGTGCGAGAATCACTACCAAATGATGCATAACCGCGTTGAAACAGGCCGTTACATCGTCAAATTGCCACTGCTGAACGATCGCATGGTTTTGGGAAATTCGCGCAAAATGGCATTAAAGCGATTCTTGATGTTGGAACAAAGATTCGCAAAAAAGGAGAATCCTCGGGATGAATATTTCAAGTTTATTCGAGAATACATGGAAGAAGTATCAGATGGTTATACTGGAAAAAGATATTATCTTCCACATCACGCAGTGATAAAAGAAGGCACTACTACCAAACTGAGAGCGGTATTCTACGCTTAGGCAAAGGCAACATCTCGGGAATCACTAAACAGCATTATGATGACCGGTCCCACTGTACAAAAGGATTTATTTTCTTTGCTACTTCGATGGAAGTCGTTTCCAATCGTCTTCACAGCTGACGTCGAAAAAATGTAGCGGCAGATTTTAGTTGATCAGGAGGTTCGAAATTTACAACGTATCTTATTTACAACGTATCTTATTAATTTACAACGTATCCAGGGACCCGATTAATGAATACGTTCTCAAAGCCATCACTTACGGAACATCATCCGCACCGTATTTAGCAATTAAAACTCTATGCCAGCTAGCCGAAGATGAAAACCAAAAGTGTCAACGGTCAAGCCAAATATTGCTTCAAGGATTCTATGTAGACGATTGTCCAGGAGGTGCAAATTCACTAAGAGAATGCCAAGATCTTCAAAGGGAAGGCGCCTTTCATTGGCAAGGCTGGAACTGTGGCAGCAGCACTAGTTACGAAGCTAATGAAGTACATCAGAGAGAAAAAAGACACGAATTATGCCAAGATTTTAGCATGGTCAGATTCTACCATAGTATTGAACGGGTTGAAACAACATCCAGTGAAATGGAACACATTTATCGCCAACCGGGTATCCTATGTGGAACAACACTTTAAAGGTAACAGTCCATTTACTAAGTTTTTACTTAAAATTTATTTTCTTAGTTCTAGTATTAAGTAATGTAATGTAAAATATAAAATTAGACTGTAAGATGCGTCGAAAGACATAGTTTAAGTGTTAGGTTTAGCTTAGAGCGCCCGCATGGGGCCAGTAAGTTAGAATAAGTTTATTTGTAAGTTATTTAAGCTAATTTTTAAGCATTTTTTTGTCTAGCATGTAAGAGTAAATTAAGTATATAAATAAAAATGCATTTAAACTGAAAACTGAAAACTGAAACACTTTAAAGGACAATGGAGGTTCGTACCCGAAAGAGAGAATTCTGCTGACATTCCGTCTAGAGGATCATTTGGGAATGCCCTAGCTGAAAACTCAACCTGGTGTTATGGTCAAGAGTGGTTAAAGGAAGATCAAAAATATTGACCAATTGACAAATCTCTGATGGAAATGCAAGATTTACCTGGGATTTGAAAGGCTCACGCTTGCCTGGCATTGCATCCCAGCAATCCTTCACACAAAAACGACATTTATCTCAATTTGTCATCGCTTTCAAAACTTCAACGCGTAAGTGCATACTGTCTATGGTTTAAAGCCAATTGCCAACGGAGCAAGAGGCATTTACCGTTACAATATAGCAGGCTAACGGTAAAGGAGCTACTGGAAGCAGAAAGAGCGTTGGTAAGGGGTGCTCAACGAAGTTTTTCTGGGGATATAAAGAGTCTAAATGCAAATAATGCACTGAAATCAAAAAGCAAGATATCATCACTGAACCCATAAATCGATGCCAATGGAATATTGCGGGTGGAAGGTCGGTTGAAACATGCTCATTTATCAACTGCTCAGAAACATCCTATGATTCTGTCATCATCGCGTCCACTGATAAAATTAATCATAAATAGGACCCATAGCGATACACTTCACGGTAGAGTGAAACTAACTCTGAATCACATTCGAAGAAAATTTTGGATCATCCGAGGAACCAACACAAGGCCATAATAAATCAATGCATCAGATGTTTCCGATTTAAGGCCAAGGAATCAAATCAACTTATGGGATAATTTCCGGAGGCTCGAGAAAAGTTCTCACGCCCATTTACACATTATGAGGTAGATTATGAAGGCCCAATCAACATACAATGCTCACAAACTTGAGGGGCGAAATCACATAAGGCTTACATAGTGCTGTTCGTCTGCATGACAACAAAAGCAGTACACATTGAGCTGACTTCTGATTTAACAACGGATGGATTCATGGCAGCATTGCGACAAAAATGTTATTGATGCATTACAATCCACGCTAGCCGAAAACGCATTCCAGTGGCATTTCATCTCACCTGGAGCTCCACACTTTAGTGGACTCTGAAAAGCCGGTGTTAAGTCAGTCAAATACCATTTGAATCGCATCATAGGAGAGCAGAAATTAGCATACGAAGAGATGAATACCATCCTAGTACCAGTAGCTTAACGAGGACGAGGTACGAGGACTACATAAACAAAATGCAACAGCTATATAAGTGGATGCAGCCAGTAAAGAATTTGTAACCTGGGCAATTGGTGCTGCTAAAAGACAAGCTGCTGACACCATCGAAATGGCCTCTAGGCAAAATAATTGAAGTGCACAGCGGAGTTGATAATCTTATCAGTGTAGTAACAGTGAAAACGCAAAAGGGAACATTCAAGACCAATAGCCAAAGTGTGTTTGTTACCAAGCGAAGAAAACAACATGAAGACTGATGATAACATGGTTCAACCGTCAAATCATCCATCCAGCATACCCAGAAGTAAGCTGATAGGATAGAAAACGATCAATCAGTTTCTCTATTACTCTTGTGATTATATCATTATTTGCATCCATCACTTCGGGACCTACAATGTATACAATCAGCCACCCGGAAGTTGGATTATTTGTAGAACAAATTGGAACAGCCAAAATTAAACGAGGAGTACTACGTACGAACATTCGATTCCCAATCGCAGACATTTTACGTGATCAAGTCAACATGAACAAGACGAGAGATCAAATAACTGAGTTGTGCGACAAGACAAAATCAGTGACAAAGGAGAGTCAATGTGATGAATTGCGTCATCACATGGAAGAAGAATGGAAGAACGTACTCTCGATTTTCAACAGACTGGAAGTAACACCTTTGCGAAGACAAAAACGAGGACTACTGAAACTATTCTCACGTCAATATTCGGAGTCAATGATGAAGTATACCATGACATCGAAGACCTAGACAGCAAGCAGAAAACCCTGATAAAAAGTAGTAAAACAAATACCAACATTATGCTTTCTACAATATCGAGTTAAACGAGACTGAAACTAGAATCTACAATAAAAACAACAACTTAACGAGAAAGCTGAGTGAAGGTTTAGAAGAGATCAACAAGGTGCAGTCTTGGTACAGGATTGTCGACAAGAATAAAATAAATATACATGTGATTGCACTTAGCTACATGCTGGAAATCGAAACAAAATACAATAAATTGCTAAAGACATATCTGAAACGTAGTCATTTGTTTGAGTTTTTGTCACACCAGAGCAGGGAAGAAATCATTAACGAGTGTGCGGAGACACTTGGCCCGAAGATGGAAGTACTACCAGATCCAATGGACAAACTAGAGTTGTGTTCAACTTCAATGGAGATTTTAGTAATAGGATACTACATGATCAGCGATGCCAATGAGTATGACCTAATTAAGGCTAACACTGTGCCTGAAAAGATCGATGAGCAGACATTTTGAGAGGTGCAATTACAGCAGTCGGTGCTTGGAGTCACATATATAATCTACAGAGGTAATTCGAATTACCACTGGAAGATATAAACAAGGCACCAGCTCTCAACAACATTCATCCTCCGGCCTTCAATATTTCACAGTATTGAGCACAGTGAGAATTGCATTATCCAGTAGCTGTATAAGAAGCTATATTTTAAGCGATGTCCAATATGTGCATTACACCCGAAGAAACTACTGTATTCGTGAATTGTGAACCAACTCGAGAAGAAGGAATTTTAAATGACACGGGTATTATTCATGTCACTCCGGACTGCGTCATCCAATCCAAATGCATACGATTGGAATCAAAATTAATCAAGGACACGAGAATAGTGATGCACTTCAGCAAATCAATTGCCACTGTAAACACATTACTGTCAACGCAGGTTGACCGTCAGAGGGATATTACATGAGGATATAATGGAAGTTTTCAATTTCAACAATCACGAAGCAGTCGAGGCGTTCAACCGGCTAAATGACTACAACGGGAAGACCATCAAAAAGTATCAGTATTGGACAATTGGGTTTTGTTCAATTTCCGCAGCCGTTATTTTTTTCATTAGTCTATTGGCTGTGATCCTCAAAACCGCAATCGTCCAACTAAGAACTCTGCCAACATTGAAGTGAGAACCCAGAAAAGACCTAGTCTCCGTTTTGAGATCAACTGGGCAACAACGTCTGAGGAGGCAAAATGTTGATGACATCAACATAAAATAGTTCTTTTTCTTCATTATTCGCTTTTGTTGCTTAGGTTCACAATATTTGTATTTTTATGTGCCAACATTTGTTTTTGGTATTCTTTAAACCATTATAGCTTAATTAGGCTAGCAAAATCTTTGAATAAATTAAGTTGAAATAAAGTTACTCAGTTCAGTCTTGTTATTTAATCGAACCAAGCCATTTTACTACCTAATGTGAGGCTGCATTAGGCGATTGAATAAAAAATATAAAAATTCTAAATAGTAGAATTTAAAATGTATATGTATGTAACCATACTCATATAAGCTTAAAAAAGGCAGAAATTCGGTATTACAGACAAATATTTAAATTTTATTTATTTGTATACATATAGATGTTGCGATGTAGCATATCCCCCACCTAGCAATAATTTAAGTACAAATTTTTCTTAGCCTTAAGTATATAAAATAAATATTTATAAATAAAATGTAAATGCAGTCGAAAGACATAGATATAAGTATTCAGAGTAGCTTAGAGTGCCTGTGTGGGGCCAGTAAGTTAGTATAAGATTGTTAAGTAATTTTAAGCTAGCATTTAAGCATTTTTTGTTAGTACGTAAGAGTTAGTGATTAAGAAAATAAAATGCATTTAAAACTAAAACTAAAGCAATAATTTAAGTTGTTCCGGTGGCTGCTGAAATGCCTTTGACTCCTCTGTCTCAGAGCTCTGCAATAGTTTCGGCCGCTGTAGAATAACATATTTCGGGATGGGAACTGAACCCGCTATTATATTTATCTTGTCATACTATATTACATCTTCTAGTTCTTCTGACTCGGTCATCAGTGAGTCGTCGCTGCCTATTGTCATTACTTTCAGTATCTCGTATGGCACTTCGCGTTCGTCTATATATAATCAAACGATTTTCTCGGTCGAACTGATGTTTCTGTGGAGTTGTACTAAGGTATCGATTTTCTATCTATGCTGCAGATGATATCGATCACATTGTGCTGTAACATAGCTATAATGTCATTCTCTACTTTCAATATTGCGTTGATTTTGCTGACTGTGACGATCATATTTTAAGCGCTGTTCTTTAGAATCGTCCGATTACTGACTTCGTGAGACCGCATGTCTTATACGATCGTTTTCTAATCGCGATGTATTGCGTGATCGAATGTCGCACACGATCATCTTCTAATCGCTGTTATCTAAAATCGTCCAATTACTGACTTCGTGAGACCGCATGTCTTATACGATCGTTTTCTAATTGCTGCTGTCTAGAATCGTTAATTGTACTACGCCTATAACCTTCGCGCAAGCGCCAATATCAATGTGACAAAGTTTCAACTCAATCGGACAAACGACACGCTAACGCAAAAACTACGGACAAAGAAACATTGGTTCTTATATATTAGGCTCAATTATTATAAATAATGGGCAATGATAATTTCCTCTATAAAGTTCCATTGACATTGGCTCAGCCGTTTTGAAGATTAAACCGCACAGATAGACAGATAAAAAAAATTTTAACAGTCTTTTGTGTTTTAATAGCTTATAAATAATTATACAACCTTAAAAAGGGCAGTTATTTCGTATTATAGACAATTTTATTTATATATATATAGATTGTAGCACATGCTTCTTAAGTTGTACCTACAAAATTTAATCAAAATAATATTTTCGCGCTTCTACACCAACGGCGTAAATTCCGTCTGGAAAACAATTTGGCTATACTCGAATACTCGCACACCATAGGGATGAAATATCATATTACTATCATACGAGTACTATAGAATTCGAATTGAAAATAAAGGGGTTGAAAGAAACCAGAAGAAAAGAAGCAAAGTAGGTAGAATCAACCATTTTGTTGTGGTTTGTAAAAACCAATCAGTTTTTTGCTTGGGGTGGAATATTTCGAAGAAGGTCCAATGTACAATTTCAGAACTTGAGATTGCACTTACGTTTACGGCAATACTCGTAAATCATCAGGAGACAAGTAGTTAAATGTCTAGATATAATACAATGGCAGTCATAGAGCTCCAGCAAAAGCTGTCGTAAGCATTCCTTTGGGAAAACACAAGTTAGTTAGTGAGATTCGTGTGTATATATGGACTTACATATTTAAATTAGTAATAGCCTGCTGCATTTTATAAGATTAATATAGCTTGCTGGGAACTCTTTTTTTTATCTATTTAATTACATTTACTTTTAAACACAAACAAATATTCGTATTTCATGATTTGGTTGTAGTATGCCGTGATACTGGCAATTGTAGATAGTAAATTCAAAATGGCAAATACCAAAAAAATATTGGATACTTAAATTATAACTCTTACTTAGTTTTGCTCACATTTGTATTTAAAAAGGTTGTAGTCCTTTTTAATTAAGTATATGACGCTTTTACGATGAAATTATACAACAAATTCCATTCTCGATCTCCCTTTAGATTGTTTTTTTCTGACTAACGCGCACAAATTTCCATAAGATATTTGGACACAGTGAAGGCAAATAGTTTTCTCCCTTCCTCTCTGCTGGCTGATTAATTTTTGGTTTGCAAACAAATCGATGAAAATATAAACAAAACGGATACTAATTTCTAAAACTCATGAAGCACTGCACTTGGAGTGAGTCTGCACTGCAATATACATATAGGTTACATACATGGTGTTACGGATAATTTAAAAGCATATCAGGATATTTTATCACTTATGCTCAGCACATTTAAGTGTTTAGCAAAAGTGTAGTGCACTGTTATGACGAGAGTAAGCAATCTGCAGTCTTTGCTGCTGAGAGAAAGCAGGAAGGCCGCTGACTTCTTAGAGACATTGGGAAACATTTGTTTGGTCTGCATGCATCAACATGCACGGCAGAGTCATGCTATCTGCAGTTGTGCTCATATGAAATTCAACTGTCAATGGAAGCCTTAACTGAGGACGCAGGTAGACCCAACGTAAGCTCTGGTCCTGAAAAACTCTCCTCTAGACCTTGCCTCGGAAGTTCATCAGCGATTTCATTTCCCGTGATCACAGGGTGAGCTGAGAATCACAAAAGGCTCAATGAATTCTGCCTTCTGACTGCGTTCAGTGACGTCTTGCTTTTTTGAACTAGCATGGAAGTCGTAAGAGGATTCAGCAAGGCTCTAAGCACAATTTAGTGGGCTTTACCCCACCACCGGTTCTTCACAATATAGTTCGTTACCATCAAGATTGCGAATATCTCCGCTTGGAAAACAGACGCAAGTTTTCCTAACGAGAAATGAAATCTAACGCTACCGTCCTCCAAAAAGGTATAGACGCAGCGTCCTACATCGGTTTTGTTGCCATCCATGAAAACCCGACTATATTACGCGTACATTCCGATTTCGTACTTTTCTGCAACATGACAATAGGCATTGCGTCAGATGGCAAGTAAGGTCGTAAGGAAGGTGGTTTTGAGAGTCTAGCCCATGGTATGAATATCTAGGGGAGGGAGATTTATCAGCTTCCCCCTTCTCGTAAAGCGAACAACCTCAGTTTTGAGAGGATTGACTGATGGCCCGTTTCTAGTGCACCAATCGTAGACCACGTCTAGGGCTGCCTACGCCTCAGAGAAAACAATTGCTAGACATGATCCAACATCATCCGCGTATGCCTGTGCATAAACGACAGAACGCCTCCTTGCAGGTAACTCTTGTTTACTCCCGTCATCAGATATTGGCCACATATTGCGGATGGTGAATTCGCAATCCTATTCACGAGCATTGCTTTTTCCACAAAACTACGTCTACGTCTACGCCGTGTTGTCTGACCGAATTACACATGCCAAAATTTGCGCTGTCGAAAGAACGCTCAATGCCGATGAAAATTGCCGGGGCGTATTCCTTGTTATCGAATTTGCACTCAATTCTGGGTACCAGATTTTGAAGCGCACTCTCACAAGATCTTTCGCGTTAGTAAGTGTTTTGCCTTGCAGGCAGAGGATGCATTCGACCTCGACCATTCCCTCCATGTTATTCACGTAGGTCTGAAATTATTGGCTAGCGTGTAGTCCTCTTTTTCGATTTTTGGTATAAAGTCTACTCTCACTGTTAGGGTTCCGGTATATATGCCAGTGCCAGGCTAGAAATGATGATTCTCTTCAGAATTACCAGCAGCTTATCAATACATTCCTGTAACATACATAACTGGGTATATGCCGTCGATGCCGGGCAACTTGAAGTTATCAAAGGAAGCAATAGCATGTTTAATGGCCTTATTCCTCACCAAAATCGATGAAAATACTAGCTACGGCATGTTGTGTTATTCATCTCACCAGGAGCTTCGTTAAGAGGAGGCGATTCTAATTCCGTTACCTGGAAGTGAGGCTCAAGTATGAGGCAGAGATTCTGTACTTTCGAGTTAGTGTAGGTGCCATCAGATTTTTTGTGTGTTTTCCAGCCTACTGGTTTCACCGCCAGGTTCGATCTTTTCGCAAAAGTCTTCGAAATTCGAATAAGCTTCTTATATTCATTTTCCTTTTCGGTAACGATTCCAGTCTTCCTCCAAATTTAACCTGAATAGAAGTTTTCTAATTTCTTTACGAAGTCGATGCTGACACCCATAGTTCCTGCAAGAATACTTGTATTAAATTGTATTAAATTAAAGTGTCAAAAGTTATTGAAGAAAAGATTTTTTTTATTAGATTTAAATTCGGATTTATACCTTTTTTATAGTATTTTCCGCTCAGCTACCACCTAGAGCAAGTAATGATTAAACGTAACTAAGAGCGGCCTTGGTGTAGCACAAACAACGATCACGAAACAATTTGTTTCGCAAGACTTCAAGGTAGAAATTCGAAGTAAGCCTTGGAGGAAGCCGATGGTGTCCGATCGGCTTGTTATCCAATAGACCTGCCCACACACTGATTTTGAACTTATGTTGAAAAGCTTTGTGTTTCATGGAGTGCGGGTTGCCTTCTACACAGGTATGTATATTGTGGAAATTAGTGATTCCATTTCTGGTGAATTGGGACTCTTCCGTCCATAGAATCCGGCCAAGAAAGTTGTCTTCCACAAAGTGTCTTTCCAAAATGTAATTGCAGAATTCCAAACGGTACTCTGTGTCCTCGGGTAAGATATAAGTCCTGATTAAACTAAAATGCCTAAAGTTAGTATTTGGATGGTTTCCTTCATAATGTAAAACGTCTTGGTAGCTGCGAACGTTTCTGTCTACTTGAATCTGGAAATAATATTTAATAAGGTCAAGTCATTTGGGACAGTCCTATCAGTATATCGTCCCAAATATTCCAATCTTTCTCCTTGACATTCACCATTGTATAAACCATAGACGTATTTTTTCGGCGGAAAGTTCATCATCGAGGATACTCGTATTATGTATATCGCCAACATCTCGATTAAAAACTACAAATTGTTAACGAAAATAATTTTGCATTCTTTCTATAATATTGCATAAGGAAGCTGCTAACATAAATGAGCGTTATCTCCCCGAGATGGTCCATTTTTCCCCTGTAAAGGGTTTATATTTGAATATTTATTGGATTTACTAATTTTACTTACTTTGCGAGAAAAAAACTCCAAAGCAGCTGTTAACTAGTTAATTTTATAGGGCTGTTGTAAAAGAATTCCCCATTTTTGAATTTTATAGTTTGAAAAAGTTGGGTTAGATCTTGAAAACTACTGACTTCAAATAAAATAACTTAAAGTGTTTTTGGTTTGTAAATATTAGGTACATGTTTCAAGGTTGCAAAAGGTAGGGGTTAATAAGATATTTTTTCGATATATGATGGCAAAATCAAAATTTTTAGTTTTTAACAAAAAAAGAAAACAACTTTTGATACATTAATCCTAGGGCAACATTTACTTTGAAGTAAATAAATTACTTATAAATACAAGTTCACCGATACCACATTTGTTACCATGCACGCATAAATTTGAAAGTTGTTATTTGCAATAGAAGTTAAAACAGGACAGCGTATGGCTTTGCTTAAAACCTTTCTATCACTGATGGGATGCATTTCCGGATATTCTCTTTATGGTTTTCGACACATTATTTGGACTGCCCAGTATAAAAAAATGTTTAAATCAAGCGATCCATGCACTGAAACATATGTCCCACATAAGAAATGTTTTCCAATTTTCATGTATACATCAACACATGTATACAAAAAATTAAAAGTTTTGATTGATGATCAAACACTTGGTGTAATGCGTAATAGTACATACATAAGTGTCCTGATGACACTATGATATGATAACCGATAGAATATAGAGATTGTAAAACAAATTTACGTTTGTTTTGTCGAAAAAGGTAGATTGTGCCACATTGCGATATAACGTGCTATAAGTGTTTATATAACAAGTGCATAGAGATTTTAAAATATCCACCATCCAGATTAGTGGGAGTTATTCAAATAAATTTTATTTTTTACTGCTTCACTTGATTTTGATTAGTTTCATTTCATCAAAACATAGAGTGTAAAGGAGCTCCGATCATGTATGCCCATTTTGACTAAAATGACTACATAAGTACAATAGGCCTGCAATTGGGGAAAATAGCAGACCAACCTTCACTAAGGGATGAACTGGACGTCCTGGACGAATACTGCTTTAATAGGTACGCTCGAAAAAACTCTTTATATATTTATATTTAAGTGCTTAGAATTTGTACAGTGCGGTGTATGTTTGACTTATAGAAGCAGAATTTTTTTAGACATTCGGTTTTATGTATTTTGTACTACTAGATGGTAAGTAACCTCCTTGGGAATGAACAAAAAAAATTTTTAATGTTTTTTTGTTTTATTTAATGTAGTCCCCTTTTAGCTTGATACTCTTATTTCAGCGATTTTCCAACTTCTTGATCCCGTCCGAAAACTAATTTACCGGAAGGTCTGCAAAATACTCCTCCGTGGCGTCGATGATTCTTTTCTCTTCTTTTAAGGTTTGGGAAGAGATAATAGTCCGAGGGAGCTAAATCGGTCGAATACGGTGGATGCGACAGCAATTGGAGCCGTAAGTCATTGATTTTAGCTGTGGTTGCGACGCTCTTGTGCGCCGGCGCATTGTCTTGCAAAAACAAATTTTTTTCGCTTCATGTGAGGCCGTTTTGCAGCGATTTCGGCCTTCAATTGCTCCAATAATACACAGTACTACTCGTTTTTCCTTTTCCGAGGTAGTCCACGAAGAGTATGCTATGAAAATCCCAGAAAACCGACGCCATAACCTTTCCGACCCATCGAGCCTCCCTTGGCCGTTTCGGAGCACTCGTGCCGGCTTCAGTCCATTGCCAGGAACTCATTCTGTTCTCTAGTGTGTAATAGTGGATCCAAGTTTCATCAACAGTTACCAATCGACGCCAAAAGTCCTCCCGATTCCGCGTCAGCAAGTCCAAACACTCTTTCGAAGTGGTCTCGCGTTCGTGTTTTTGGTCAGGAGTGAACATGCGCGGCACCCAGCGGCTAGAATAACTTTTTCATATGCTGAATATTGCCCAAAATATGGCGTGTGCGTCCAGTACTAAGCTTTGTGGTATCTGCTAGCTCGCGTACCTTCACTTTCCGGTCAGCCAACACCATATCATTTATTTTTTTGACATTGTCCTCTGTAACCGCATCGGAGGGCCTGCCGCTGCGGACTTGATCGGTAGTGGAGTTGCGGAGTTTACCAGGTTTTTGCCGTTTGTCAACTGTCGACTAAGCTCCAAACATGTCCTAATCTGTAAGGCCATAACTTTCTGGAGAAAATTCCGTTCAAGATATCTGGTTACTATCTGAAATTCTTAAAATACATACATATTCAATGCGAGTATATTGTATACAATGTAGGGAATATTGCTGAATTTAAAATACTGTCGAAGAAATTATTTAACAAATTGCCTCTGCTGGATTTCGTCGGTTTTGTATGTGTTAAAATATTTTTGTAAATATGTTAAGAGAGCGCCTTGAGGAAATTAAAAATAGGCGCAAAGATGATCGAGGAGTACACCAGAATATAACAATTCTACTACCATTTGCATTTAAATTCATCAACAAAATATGTGCTTTGTGGCTTTTCCTAGAACTTAATCTTGAATTTGAACAATTTTCTAGAGAATAAATTTCGTAAAAATAAAACGGAATTTTATTCTTTCTTTATTTTTTTTGTATGGAAGAAGTTATAGTCATCTAAATTTTAATAGTGGGTGGCCATGGCTCAAGTGGTAGTGTATTGGCTTGTAAATCGGATGGCTCGGGGTTCAATATCAGACGCCCTTGAGAGACTTTCTTTTTTTCAGGCAACTAAAATTACGTAATATGAGCGGTTGCCTAGAATACAACAACAAGTTCAATTACACTAATAATTTAGTCTCCCCATTTAATGTTGGAGCGAAATAACCACTGGGAACAAAAATCCTTCTTTCTCTGTCCCATTTCCCTATAAGCATAACACGTGATTAGTCACTTTAAGTGTAGTTATATACCCATTTAAGAGTTAAGTTCTTTAAAAAAAAATTGTGGAAGATGTCCATATTTGAATAGCAAAAGACTCAACCATTGGATAGTGGAGAATAGAAACTTTTAGTGAATATTCTAGCAAAATGGAAAGTTGTGTGGAACGCCGGATAGTACAGAACGTTTTCGAAAGATGTCAGGGGAGTATAAATATCAGCGCACCATCAGCGTGCAAGTCAGTTCTAAAGTAGAATCTAAAATGTGAAATACGAGCAGTGAAAGTGAAAGAAAGAAAGCAAACGTGGCTGATAAAAGAGATCGAATTGTAAGTTCTATCGTTTGAACCCACACAAACATTTTACATTGGTGTCAGAAGTGGGGGAAAAAAAGTGATTGTGTCAAAGCTATAATGTGTCGAAACCTATTGCAGTTGCCCTCGTCCAACTCAAATCCTAGTTGAACAATAGAAACCTTATCGCTAGGGTAGGGAAAAGTGACTTGATGCTCCGACTACAGGGCACTTTAAATAACGAGAAACATGATCCAGATACATTCTCATCTGACGTTGACAAGGAAGAACACATAAGTGCCGGCAATGACATAGCTGATGATGAAGGAACTATTTTTTTTTGAACACAGAAAACACCTCGACCAAACAATGGTCGAATAAAAAAAATATTGTACGAATGGACGAACCGCGTTGAACACAAATTCCACGAGCAAAAGAACAGTTTGGAACAAAACTTAGATGAGGAGAAAACAAATCTAGACGAATAAGAAGCAAAGAATAATCCGGAAGAACAAAAGAACATTCTACAACGAAGGTTCGAAGAACGCGACGAAAATATCTAACAAATGGACAAAAGAGTTGAGCAACTGTCAAAAGATCTCGTAGTGCGAAAACAGAAACTGCGGGAATGTTCTTTAAACGATCCAAGGAGAAAAGAGTTGAAGTCTGGCTCATTCGATGGACAAACCTCATGGTCTTAATATAAGAAGCAGTTTGAAATGGCCACTTCTGCAACCAAACGGGGCAATGAAGAGAAGTGTTTTGCCCTAACAATGGCCTTGCACGGTCCTGTAGCAGAACTATTGCAAACAATTGGCCTAGAAAAGCATAAAAGCATTGCAAAGTCGAAAGCAGTCAAAGCAGACGTCAGTGGACTGACAACCGCAGGCCAAGAAATAATCGACGAAATGGCAAAGGACGCATTCATCAGGGGAATCGGAGATTCAAAGCTACAGGCAGCAGTAAGATTGGCCGGAAAAAGAACCTTACTGAAGCACTTGTCTCTGGTCTGGCGATAGTAGCAGCCAATCAGACTTACAAGGGAATATATTTTGTCAGAGAATTAGCTTCTGGTGAAAGTCGTTTTGAAGCGAAACTGATTTTAAAAGTGAAATGAAAATCACAGTCACGATAGATGAGGGAGATTAATAAACTGCAGTCACCCATCATAGAGCAGAGTGTGCGGAGGTAGATAGAAGTTACCCTCACAGCTCGAAGCCGATAGATTATGCGAAGAGAAGGAGAGCATAGGTCTACATGAGTTCATTTACCGGCGCCACCAGGAAAATGGCGCCCGAAAACCTGCCGATTCTTCAAGTGTTGCCATCCTTGTGCCAACGTTTTGCCAAACTTCAACTAATGTAATCGCAAGCCTGTACAAAATCTACTACTCGTACTACAACTATGTCAGAAGCTATGTGCATGTGAAGGTAGACCCATCTACGATAATAAGGTTCATATAGTTCTTGGGCTTGCAAACAATTTCTTCGAATGTTTTTTGTCAGTCATCCCACACCGCATGTTGGTCACCATTTTCCTGACTTCAGCGTCAGGCCTAAAGATTTACCGGCGATATTTTCTGCCTAGAAAGGTATATAAAAAGAGATGCGAAGGTGATAATCGAGGCATTGGTTATTCGAGTATACCCCAATATTGTAGAACGGGTTAAGACAGAGTTGGACAGAAAATTATTTTGTCAGTTGTGGAAAACGCTTGTTAAGAAACATCGAAGCTTTTGCCAAGCCGCAAATATTTTAGTACTGTAGTGATGTAGTAGTAACCAATGTAAACACCATGTACATACTCTCTAACTCTATGAAAACATTTATATGTATACACTCCCTGACGATGTACTCTACATTGCGTATTATAATAAATCAGTCTTGTACCTACCGCTGACGTGTTAAGTTACTCGGTCATTAGAAGTAGCTACTTAGAATTTGGTCTTAAAAATCAAGCTCAAGAATTTGTTTCCGCTTGTGATGAGAGCCCTCTTCAAATTCTATCTGGAGTCCTTTCCAAACAGGGATATTGGGAAAAGAGGAATCTGCCAAGCAGGTCTATTGTAGACGAAGTGAGAAGAAGCAGTAAGGAAGTATGTTCGTAACCTGAACACATCGAGTTTTGCCGAGAAGATAGTGTAATTTGACAACGGAAAGAAGAGGTTTGGTCAAAAAAAAAATAAACCAACGTTCACTGCGTTGTCGCAATTTCGTCTTAGGGATATGTAATTCCATAATAGGGAGTTATGAGTTGAAGACAGGTATAAGAGAGAAGCCAGGTATAAGAGAGTGAGTCGCAAACCTGTTTGAGTTAAATAAGCATGGGAACAAATCATAAAGCGCCCTGTAGACGCTAAAACATAGTACTAGTAAACATGGTACCACTAAAACCCGCAGACGCTGAGAACAATTCACTCCAACATAATAGAACACATCTCTCCACAAAGATGGTAGGGTGTGAAAACACTCGAAAAACTCTTTCCAAACATCAATATTTGGAATGTTCGCCTTTTTTTCCCGATTATTTTGTGTGTTCACACGTCGAAATTCACTGATAAAATAGCTTGCTCGAGTAAATGTTGGCAGATGAGAACGCAAACACTCAAATATAGTATCAGCAACACAAAACTCCGCCCACAAACAAAAATCAAACCAGTTTTGATTTTAGTGAGACCAAATTCTGATGTTGGTGAGACCAAAAAATTGGTAGCGTACCAGCCCGCAGACCATCAACATTAGCTAAAACTTGGCTAGTGGTACCATGTTTTAGCGTCATCACGGGCATTTTTGTCGATGGTAGAGTTAGTCGATGACATTAAATCGAAGTTTAATTCAGCAGATTAATTCATCTGCTAGGAAGCGCACATTAAGTGGATTAATGGTCTATAGTTTTTAAAGTTACCTGAGGATATGTAAGCCAAAAAGAGTTTAGACAAAAATCTCTTTCGCAGATGAAAATGGTGAATACATCAATAATTGTCATGAGTACATTTTCTTAATATTTGATTTGATCTTTTTCCAACTTCGATCGGTTTAGGAGGCAAAAAATTTCACTTTCGCACTTTTGCCATTGCACGCCGAAAGCGTGGTGACTTCAGAAAAGTATATTACTTTGTCTTTTTGTTATGTAGTCTTGAAAACCGATTTAGTATCGTTGGCAAAACATATTTTAGGAACCCAACTGAAGGAAAAAGTCTTTTATACAATCATGATTACGAGTATCATGATGTGTTCCAATTTGAGGTTGGTTTTTACATTACTAATAAAATGAAAAAATTATTTGAGAAGTATCAACATTTTTATTTCAAATGGTAGTGCAAAGATCCCGGTTTAGTAATCAGAAACAATATTCTGTTCTGTACCGCAGGCCACCATTCTTTTATCAATATTTTCGATGAGATTTTGACATAACTGCGGCTAAATTACTTAAACCTGTGTTAATAATTCGTTTTGATCTTTATTTTCAAATAACCCCATACGAAAAAATCTAGAGGCGTCAAGATTATAGTGTATTTATATTAATACTCGTATACGAATATATTATTCGATTACGAAAGTGTTCGTATAAAAAATCAATTGCTTCTATTGCTGTATAAGATGTGTCATTCTCCAGCTGAATCCGCATATTCTGGACATCTTTATTTTCCACTTTATCAAACAAGAAATTTGTAATCATGTTCGGTTTCAAATAAATACGCTCCAATTACTCCACCAGCCCAAAAACCACACCAGATGGTTGCTTTCGGTGGATGGATCGATTTTCCATTATTTCTCGTGAATTTTCTCACACTAGATTCGAGACCTTTTATGTATATTAAAAATAATTACTTTTTCAAACGTGATGTTAAAATGATGTGTTCATTGATACTCTAGAACTTCTTCATAAAAAGTTTTCCTCTATGATGAAAGGCTTACGCAAACATGCAAAAGGTATGCCAAAAGAAATTTTATGCATGAAACTGAGTAGTGATATTGACTTATTTAGTATGCATATACGACTCACAAGAAATTTAAACAAAATTTAAAAAAATCATCAATAATATCATAAATAATATATAAACAACAGTTTTTGTTAGTGACAAAACTTTATTCTGTACTTTTACTGATAGATTGTGACAGCTTGATTAGGTGTTCTGTTTGTCAAACACTGTTTTGCATTCAAGATATCAAAAGATCAAGTTGTTAGCTATAGGGATAAGAAGAGGAAGAGAGACCTCCACATAAAAAGAAAGAAAAAAAATTAACAAAGTGAACGAAGAAAATAGTTGCCGTTTCGTGTGACGTAGAACTTCCCCAACCATGAGTAGTCTGCGAACGAGCGGTGAATTTAAAGACGTTACAGCGGATGCACGAAAACTGGAGACCTTCTAATAGAAGAAGAACAGCGGTACAAAGAGAAAAGAATCGTGGCATATAAAAAGGACAGACGACTGGGAAGAAGAAAAAGTTAAGAGTTGGCAGCCTAAGCAACAGAAACGTTGTAGAGAAATTAAAACTGAACGAACGAAATAATATAAAAATAAAAAACAATAAAAAAGTTTACCTCTCGGGAACCAGAATTTCCGCAGTTTTATTTTAAGCTCTGATTAAATTTCTGTTGTTTTCGTTCGGCTTCTATAGGTTTGGGCGAATTTCGTCACAATACGATTGTATATGACTAATTTAGTCAGATTTACTATGATCTAATGCCTGTTCTTTTATTAAACATTGATATATATAGCGCTTACAGGTACATAGTTTTTTTTACATACATACATTTCCACATTCAAATATTTCTGCATTGCTGTATGCGGGGTTTGTGGGGTTGCTTAAGTATACAGTCCGCTCCACTGCGGTCCGTTCTATTTTAAATTATCTGGTTAATAAGACCAACAGTTTGTTGATGCTTGTGTTCTTGCGTTGATCATCATCATCATCATAAGCGACCCATTCTCGTCAGGAGCTTTGGGGCAAATATTTTTGATGGAGTTTTGCTTTTTTAGCTTAACATAACACTATGAGGTATTATAGAAATATGCTCTCCAATGAATTCAAAATAAACTAGAACTAACCCATTGCTGTGCATGGTTGTATCAGCTGATGCGCTCAAAATGGATTCTTACCGCAATCGGCTTCATAACTTGCAAAACACGTGTTCTTCTAAAGTTCATGTTGTGATGAATCTGCATCCGTGTTACGTATTTTCATTTCTGCCGGCCTCATTTTATTTATAGTGCATTGTGGAAAATTGCGATATGTATGCAAAATCCGTAAGCATAACTATCGTACAAAGCAAATATCTTAAAAGCATTTATCAGTCATAAGAATCTGTGGATTCTTCGTACCATATTAAATACCCATTCTAAGAGGATGTGCGATATCGTCGTCGTAATTCAAATTTTGTACATTAGTTTTACTGACTTATGACTTTGTGTACAATATTATCAAGAGTATTCTTTATGTTATACCTGACTTTTGGGTAGAATTTTCAAAAATAAGTTAAAATAACTACGCCTTTGTCCTTCATATATGTACATATACATACGAGTATATGCATATATGAAGGAGTACATATGCTCGGCTTCGTTTTTGTTTCGGATTAGAGTTCTTAGAACTTAGATAGCTCTAAACATGGATGAGAAAAAAACCATGGTGTTAGTATGGGAAATTTTTTTCGAAAAACGAATTAAAATGCAAAGCAAAAGTCATTTACATGAAATACAGACTAAAGTTATGAGTCTCCCACTCTTCCTCAGTTGACCAATTTACAGTGTGGTCAAATAGGATAATTAAAATTGTAAAACAGTTCATTTTGTCTGTTCATTTTTTGGTTTCGCTTGAAGAAAAACTGCTTTCATTTAATACGTTTTGCAATGGACACAGACAATAGTTCATCTACTTGCCATTATGCTTCGTTACACAAATTAATGAAAAGGAATCAACTTCTTGCCGAAAGAAAATAAGGCTATAATTTTGAGTGAAATAAGAATGCCAAAATGCTTTCCAAAATTTTGAAAGATATTATATATATATTTTGTAGTATTAACTTAATTACATAACTATCCTCAGCATAAATGGTAAATCTTAGCAACGTCTGCATTCAAATCAAATTAAAATGGATGCGCACACACCTAAAATTCGATAAAATTCCCATGTAAGTATATAATTTTCTTTCCGCTAGGTATATTGTAAATAATGAAATTCAAAAACGCCTGTGCCACTTAAATTGTTGCAATAACATCTCATTAATATTTTTCACAAAACAGCTTAGATTACTTCTTTGTGCAAAGAAAGTTTTTACTGAGAGTTAATGGATTAAACCTTCTCTTTCGCTAATTCGTTCTAATATTATAAAAACTTTAGTATTTTTAATAATCTCTCCAAATATGCATATACTCGTATTTATGTTACAAATATAAAAGTTTCTTTAAATTGAAAAATGTAATATATGTATGTATAATATAATAATGTATGTATGTGGTAGGCGGCAGGCAGTCGTTTTGGTAGAGGAGCATCAGCGTGGACGTGGCCGTGGACGGAGTACATATCTAAATTATCGTTGTTGACTTAAATTTAATCCTTTGTATCAAATAAACATTTGTGAAGTATTGGTAATAGTTCTTTTCATTGGGGACAAAAGATCCCACAAATGGGGCTTAACCGGGATCCCTCCAAATGAAAAACTAAAAAAAAAAGAAAAACATGTTTTCAAAAGTGTCAGATTCTGTTCGTTCGTACTATTTACGCAAAACGTTTAATTTGCTTCCTTGCATACACACTCACGCATTCCGTTTTTGAACGTCTGAAAAAAATAAAACCCAAAAGAAGAGAAAAAAAAACCGTAGATTGTATCATCCGATCTCCGACTCCGGCACCGTTGCAGTGATTTACACACAAAGAAAAGAAAAGAAAAAAAAAAAACCCTTTTTCTGCAGAAGACACCGATTGCATTGGTGAAGCAAAAGATCGTCAGTTAGGTAGTCGTCATTTATCACGTCATTCGGTCGGTTGCTAATTTATTCGGAGGTGAAAATTTTTTAATAAATGAGTGGAAATAGACGTAGGCGAAATTTACAAAGAAGTGGAAGTACACTAATGGAGGATGATGAACTTAGACGAACCACGTCTATAGAACCTGACACTTACAGCACAAAGTTCAGTATATCTGATGTGGAAAATGTAGTGCGAAAATTTTCCGGTGATGAAACGATAAGTATAAAAAAATGGTTGGAAGAATTTGATTCTTATGCGAATGCATTTCAGTGGAATTCGGTTCATCGATTCGTGTTTTGCAAAAAATCGCTAGCAGGTGCCGCTAAAATGTTCGTGGAGTGCGAAGCGAAACCGGTTTCATTCCAGCAACCTAAAACCGCGTTAACGGAAGAATTCGACGGTAAAATCTCAAGCTCCGATGTCCATAAGAAACTTCGCGAAGCAAAAAAGCAAAATGGCGAGACCTATCGGGAATTTCTATACCGCATGTTGCCTATTGCGAGTCAAGCAAACGTAGATGATTTGTCGGTTTTTCGGTATGTTATAAATGGCATAAAGGACTCTGTAGTCATTAAAACGATCCTATACTGCGCACGAACGATTTTTGAATTCAAAGAAAAACTTTTTATATACGAGCAAATTAAGTCTGAAACCGTTTTCAATATCGGCAAAACACGCGACAACCTAGTAACACCAAGAAGTAACAGTAATCGGTCACGTTACTGTTTTAATTGCGGTGCTTCTGATGATAAATGAAGATGATAAATGCTTTGGATGTAATGGCTATGGACACAAATGACTTGATTGTCCAATGAAGAACAGAGGCGCAGTTAATTTAGTGCAGAAGACAGATATGACGCGAGTGATAACGGTGAACAATGTCAAGTTTAGTGGACTAATCGACACGGGCAGTGATGTCTGCATTTTGAAAAAGGATTTGGTGGATAAAATTCGTCCTAAGTATTTTTCATAAGATCTTCGTTTTCCTTTGACAGGCATTGGTGCTAACGTTGTTACACAAGGGGTATGCAGTGCCGATGTCGTAGTCGATGGTACTAAATTTGAAAATGTAGAATTTTTCCTGGTTTCCACTTTGTTAAGCCCGATGTCATTCTTGGCATGAGCCTACTTAGCCAAGCCCTGGTACAAATTGCCCGAGGCAGAGTCACTATCTCCAAAATGGCCGAGCAGTCTCAAAATATCGAATCTAACAGCATCAAGGAAGGAAATTGTTTTTTAGCTATGGGTGATGATTTATTTAATGATGCATTTAATTTATCAGATATTTCTTCCATAGAAAACAAGGAAATCCGTAATGCTGTTCAAGATGTCATCGTTAATTACACACTAGAAAAGCCTAAAGAGTCTCCTGTTACTATGAAGATAATACCATTAGACGACGAACCAGTTTATAGATCGCCAAGAAGGTTTCCTCCGATAGAGAGAGAACGCATAGACCAAATAGTCGAGCAATGGATTCGAGATGGTATAGTTATGGAAAGCGTTTCGGATTACGCAGTCAGGTAGTTCTGGTAAGAAAGAAAAATGGTACGTTTAGACTGTGCATCGACTACCGAGCTATCAACACGGAAATCCACAAGGACAGGTTCCCGATACCAGTGATTGAAGATGAAATCGATTTTCTCCAAGACGCTGTCTACTTCACCACACTTGACTTGGAAAATGGATTTTTTCATGTCACGGTTGATGAGTCCAGCAGGAAGTTCACATCCTTTGTAACTCAAAGTGGCCAATATGAGTTTGTTAAAATGCCATTTGGCTTGTGCAATTCACCGAGTATTTTTCAAAAATATATTAATTACATTTTTAGAGCACTAATTCGGCAGGGCATTTTAAGAGGTTACATTGACGACATCGTTATCATAGCACGCTCAATAGAGGAAGCGCTGTAACATTTGAAGATGATGCTTGAAGTAGCCGTAACAAACGGACTGCAGATCAGATGGGACAAGTGCCAGTTTCTACAACAGGAAATCGACTACCTAGGTCACCACATCTCAAGGGGTAAGGTTTCACCATCGAATTCAAAAATTAAAGCTGTGGAGAAGTTTCCAATCCCGACCACAATAAAGCAGCTGCAGAGTTTCTTGGGCTTGGCTGGATATTTCCAATAATATTTTCCATACTTTTCGCTCCGAGCAAGGCCACTAACGGAATTGGTCAAAAAGGGGGGACGATGTAAACTTTCCCAAAATGAACTAGCAGCATTAAAAGACCTGAAAACCGCACTCGCAACGAAACCAGTTTTGAAGATCTTCAAGTACGGTAATGCCACCGAACTTCATGCCGACGCCAGTAGAGAGGGTTATGGTGCTATATTGTTGCAACGCGACGACGAAGACAACACCCTACATCCCGTTTCCTATATGAGTAGAAGTACGACTGACGCTGAAAAAAACTATTGTAGCTACGAACTAGAGGTGTTGGCAGTAAAGAAGTTCCGTATCTATTTAATCGGGCAAAAATTCAAAATTGTATCAGACTGCAAGGCCTTTGAAGCTACCATGAAAAAGAAGGACCTTACAACGAGAGTAGCTAGGTGGGCTTTGCTGCTTGAGGAGTTTGACTTCTGGGTGGAACACCGGCAGGTACTGGCATGAGACATGTAGATGCCTTGAGCCGCAACCCAGCAGTCATGTGTCTGAGAGATGACAATCGTTTTTTACAAAAATTAGCCGATGCTCAACGCAACGATGAAAGCTTAAATGCCATTATCGAGACACTTAAACTCGGTCCTTATAAGGACTATGTGATGCAGCACGGGTTATTATGTAAGTGCATTAATCAAAATATTCTTTTTGTCGTTCCAGAAACCATGAGATATATCATCATACGAGATGCGCATGAGAGAGGACATTTTCGTAAGAAAAAAATGAAAGAGATTTTGTCAAAGGACTTTTTTATCCCAAACATCGACCGACTTATCGAAAGCTGCGTTTCCAGTTGTGTTAGGTGCATCCTCGCGGACAGAAAGCGAGGTAAAGCAGAGGGTTTGCTACATCTAATTCCGAAGGCCGATATCCCTCTGTCAACTTTTCACGTGGACCATTTAGGACCGATGCAGGATACCAAGAGAGGCTACCGCTACATATTGGCCTTCATAGATGGTTTCACGAAGTTCTGCTGGTTGTTTCCAACGAAAAGGCTTGGGTCAGAAGAAATGCTACAAAAGATGGAAGTAATTGCAGAAACATTTGGATACCCACACAACATTATCACCGATAGGGGAGGAGCCTTTACCTCAAACAACTTTCTACAGTACTGCAAGGACCACGAAGTGAAGGTACATTCAGTGACAGTTGGTGTACCGCGTGGGAATGGCCAGATTGAGCGTCTTCACACTACAGTCATTGCATCACTAACTAAACTGGCTTTGGACAATCCGGAAAAATGGTATTAGTATACTAAACATCTTCAGAGAACGCTTAATTCGGCATTCCATGGATCGATAAAAACAACACCATTCCAATTGATGGTCGGAACAGAAATGAAAACAGGTAATGATGTTCGTCTCATGCAAATAATTGAAGAAGAATTTCAGAAGCAGTACGATGAGGATGGAACAGCGAAATCAAGCAAAGTTGGCGATATCCAAAATTCAAGAAGAAAATTCGATTCAATTCAATAAGAAACGGAAAGCAGCTACCAAGTATTCTGTGGGTGATCTAGGGGCCATCGAGCGAGTGCAGTTTGGTACTGGGTTGAAGATCTGTCCAAAATTTTTTGGACCCTATCGAGTTACAGCGGTTAAAGGTTTTGATCGCTACGAAATGCAAAAGGTGGGAGAGCACGAAGGGCCAAAAGTAACTAGTACCAGTGCTGATAAGATGAAACCGTGGGTGGACAACGACAAGTTTGAAGACTACGATGATGGATTGGTAAATGAAGATGCATCGTACAACCATGCAAGAGGAGGTACAGATTCATCTGGGGCAGATGAATAGTCGGATGACCGAGTGTGGTAGGCGGCAGGCAGCCGTTTTGGTAGAGGAGTATCAGCGTGGACGTGGCCGTGGACGGAGTACATATCTAAATTATCGTTGTTGACTTAAATTTAATCCTTTGTATCAAATAAGCATTTGTGAAGTATTGGTAATAGTTCTTTTCATTGAGACAAAAGATCCCACATGTATAATGTAAACCCTAGTATGTTTTGGATTGTCTTAGTAATTTACCCAACTTTCGTATATACATAGATATGTACATACATATGTGTAGTCGAAAACGTCGTTCTAAAATCAATAATTTAAAGCCTTTTTTGTAATATACACTGCGGTCTACAATATAAAGTTTTACTTTTTCCTTCAACTTTTATTTAGTGTAAGGTCACTAAAGACATGCTTAGGACATTACCCATGTATCCGGGCGAAGTGTTCGTAGTAACAATATTTTACAAAGTCGTAATTTTTTGTGTGGGGTTTATGTATACCAACTTAGTTTTGATACGGATTGTTATGAGGCGTCTACTCACTTACATGGACGTCCATATCATAAATGAATTAAACTATCTAGATGAAACACATGGTGAATAGTTTCTCACGAGTTAAAAAAGATATGTGTTGTGTAGCATTGGCATAGAGGAATGCGATACACTTATGATTTGCTTATTCTGTCAATTTATCTTCGGTTATTACATCAAATTTCATTAGTTGCTAACAGTAAATTTACATATGTTCATCTTCCGACATTGCTTGTGCTAGATCATCACGTTTAGATCATGATCGTTTTCTCTTAATGTTGTCGTAGAAGATCCATTTTTCATCACAAGTGAAGATTCCTTTCAAAAAACAATCAATTCCGTAGCGTTTGAGATGCATATCACAAATATTGATTCTTTGTGAATTAAATATCGAGCTTTTTCAAAAGTCCAAGACGTTGTAAGTGATTTACAAATGTTACGTGTTGCACACTTAACCTCTTTGCAGTTTCTAGCATAGCCATATGGCGATATGATTCCATTATGACTTTGGTCATCATCATTTTCAGTTGGTCAACCAGAACGTTGCTCATCTTTGAGCGAACAATTTCCAGGACGGATGTTTGAAACCATTAACTTCATTATATATCTTTAGGAGATACAGTAGTTTTTTGCCTTTACGGGAATAAAAAAACAAAATCTGTCTACAATGTTCGCTTTTGCACTCCATGTTAAAATTGACATTGTATTAGCAGGTGTAAACAAAACTGAAATTACTTCTTTGCCAACCAATAGTTAGTTTATTTATGTTTTCTCAACTCGTACTAATCACTATAGCAAACGTTACAGTTTTTCATAGTCTATTTTCTTGGTCCATTCGTCGCATTTGTTGGATGGCAATAATATTTGCTTTGTAGCAGTAGGATATCCGATAATTGTTTGGATGCAAGTGCACCACTGAAAAGGATAGTACCAGTAGCATCCTGCGGAGATATGTGTGTTGCCACGTACGTACTCTTTTGTCGAAATTTTCCATGAGAGTTTTGCATAAATGAGACTGAATTTCGTTAATATGAGTACAGCTCTTAAATTCGTTCCTTCAAGGCGTAGGTGGCCGTGGGCTTGTTGGCATGAAAGTAAGACTTCAGGAAACTAATTCGGGAAATCACACGACCAGGAAATGCCTCATGCAGTAATTAAATTGTTTCAGGGGCTGTGTGACATGTGGTACCGTCTTGTTGAAATCACAATATGTTCAACAATTTTGGTTAACAAAGCCATCAAGATGAAAATGAGCCTTATCGCTGAAGATTTGAATTACGAACATCCACTGCAAAATCCTTATTGTTTGTAAAATATTGCTCAACAATAAAAACTGCCTTTTTCTTTCATGTTGCGCTACATTTTTAATATCCATTTTTTTTCATGGCAACACTTTACCGTACAAATGGTACAAAATTCAAATCCCTTTATATTTAAAAAAAATTCGTCTACGTCTTGTTTTTTGTTAAAAAATATATTAATATGTTCTAAATGGACAGATATTATTCTAGTTTGGAACAGAGATCACATTGTGGTGAGTATGGCAAGTAAATGGCGAGACCGCGGTGAAGAAAAAATAATGGTACTAGTTCGAATAAAAAAAGTTTAACATATGAGTGATCAGAGAGCGGGTGGTAATCTATCTGTAATTCACTAAGTACCAAAAAAGTTGGCCTATATTTTCACACGTGGAGGTATGTTGATAAATGGTTAGCTAATTTCCTAGTCATTATATTCAATAAAGTAAAAAAAAAAAGATTTGGTCAAACCTTTTTCTCAAATAAAAATTCTTTGTTTTTATTCATTCAAGAAATCATTGCCTTATATGATATTAAAACCAGTTTGCCCTTTCCAGTGTTTACTGCCCTTTCATAGTATTACTATTCGTATCATGTTTTACGGTAAGTTTCTTTGATCATTAGTTAAGCCCAACTCTTGATTCTTGCTTATACATTAATAGGTAATAATAATTTTTCATTTTAATTATATTTATTTTATCTTTGAAAACTTTTGGGTATTTAGTAGACATCATTAAATTAATGGCACTTTGTATTCTGATGTGGATCGCGCTCGGTACTCTCCACGCTTTGCATGTTCACCTAATCGTAATTTTTATCATTGATATCAGGAATAACGCTTCTATTTAACATTTTCATAAAACTACATAAATAATTCCTGAGCAAGTGCATATTGACATCTAATACCGAACATGTTTTGGACTATCAATTGCAACTCTTGTCACTAAACGAAAAGCGAATTTTTTTTAAGCTAAGCATTCTTGTAAGTGGTTGAAAAAAAAAACCTTATCATAAAACACTAGTGAGATACTAAAGAAATATTAAATGAAATTGGTTATATTTTATCATTGTACTCATGAGTAAAAAAAAGTTCAATAGTAGGAGGTTCGCAAGAAAACTTATGACTTCAAAATACCGGATTTATTGCAATTTTGTTCAAGCAAAAAGGATCAAACTGAATTGCAAAAGAAGTTCAAAGAATTATTAGCATAATTTCAAATAAGCGAAACATCTTCCAATTTGCATATTTGTGCGTGGCTTCATATTTTATGCCATGTGACACATAATGTCACACATCATAGCTTTCATCCATGATGGAAATACTTAGGCAAGGTTATAGTTCTGAAGTTCCGAGAAAAGTTCAACTTCAATGAAAAACAACTAAAAGTGAAGAAATTTATAGAATAAAAATTTAATAGTTGAATTTTTTAAATAGAATCATGAGATGGTTATTGAAACAGTGAAATAAAATGCCTTCATATTATTATGTCCAAAGAAAATATATCCATGGAAAAGAAGAAGATTTGCTTCAATATCTTTGTCGATTTTTATTAAATTGGCTTTTACAATGTAGGCCCACGTTGTATTTATTATTAACAATTTTGTTAATAATAAATAAATAAATAAAAGAAAATACTTAGTCAGATTTATGTGAAGATTTACTATTGACTCCAAAAGAGTAGTTTGCATTCTGCATCGCCACTCAGCACATTCAGCTTATTTTTACAACTAACAGCTGCTGTCATATGTAGCCTTAATTTATATTATAAAGCAGTGCTTATTAATTTTAAATTCCCAATTTTTTACTAGATCTGGCCTTGTGTGAATATTTGTTTAGATTGAGTTATTCTGAACCTTAAACAACATTTATTAGGATAATTGTATTATAAAACATAATGCATTTACAGACAATGACATGAAATATTCCATAGGCAAAGTTTATGAGTACGTTACATCTGTGGTTGGCACAGTCACGAATATGTTTTTCATTTTATTTTCAGTCGAACGACGCTAAGATTCGACTAAACGTTTGTGCATGCTCGTTAGTAAGTTGTTTGATTCTACCTTTACTAATTCAGAACCTATGACTTAAATACACATATTGTTATTCATATCCAGGTAATATTAGTTTAGTAAAATGGCAACATGTTGCATCTATGATTATGTGTTCGACCTGTCTTAATCGAACAATGAAAAGGCTTATACGATGTAGGCTATCAATGGTCTTACAAACTATTTTCGATTTTATATGTTGGAGCCTGAATTCATTATGTTTCAAACAGAGCACAGGTAAATTTCGGCAACTGGGCGTATTCTTACATGGAATATATCAGCATTTTCCGAAAAACTTAACACATGCTTTGGCACCTTATAGAAACTGCATATAAACAATAAGGGTAATTCTAATTGATCAAAAAATTATGTTTGGCTTAGATTAGATAAAACGCAAAAAGGGTAATTCAGACATATATTAGCTCTATTTTGCATGAAACCACCGAATCTAACAATTTTCTTTTTTGTCCTAGGGGTTTTAATGTAAACCCATTTTGCAGACCATCGGTAATTGTTTTTAAGTGCAACAAGTTTGTATTTTGCTATAAGTGTTAGGTGTAGAATGAGAAAGTGCGCGAAGAGTGCAATAAGAAAAAGTTTTATCTTTTCAGATAAAATGATTGGTAAGGTTTGCAGTATTTTAATTTATTTGCAGGCATCGGCTGACCTTCCAACCGCATAGAACTAGTTATGGAGGTAACATGTTTTTTTGCGTTCTCTCTTATTTTTTTCGATCAACAATTTATTCTCTCTTTATTAATACAAAATATTAAACAATTTTCTTAACGGGTTATAAAGTTTTTTTTTTCTCCGGGATGGCCCCTAAGTCTAATCGCCTTTCGGGTAACCGAAACGTTTTTCTCGACGAACACGCGCTTTCCGGTCCCCCTGACCCCGTTCCTCTCCTCCACAAAAAAGAACTAAAACTTCTAGTAGTCGTTTTAGTGATCGATTCCCAGGCCTACCAATAAATTCAACCTTAAGAATCCACGTTTTGTGCATATAACATCAAAAGATGAGTCCAAACCCCTTTCCAAAATTAGTGTTTTAATTTTGAAAAAAAAACAGTTGACTCAATTAGCACCCAACACGAGAAAATTTCTCAATTAAGAGAATTTTAATTTTAGCTAAGGACCAAAATATAGCCGACAAATTCATTCAATCGAAAGCTCTGGATAATATTTGCCCGGTTGATATTAAGCTTCATGATAACCTTAATCTCTCCAAGGCCATAGCATATGCGCCTACATGTGCCTGAAGCAGAACTTATATCAGAACTTAAGAGTTAAAAGGTAACTAATGTATACAAATTCACAAAATTAGTACAACATAAAGTGAAACAGGTTCCCACTCCTTCTGGTTTCAGTATTTTTATCTTCGGCTCGTTCCAAATACCCGACACAATTGAAATTGGCTGGCATAAAACTAAAATTTCCGAATATATTTTCCCAATCGAATGTTCGAAATTCCTCAAAGGCACTCAAAAACGAGCACTGATAACGAAAAAAAGCTAAATCCTAACAACCACCCAAGAGTACATAGGTAAAAAAATACAAATGACGACAAAATTATTCAAACTGAAAATACTTTCTTCTTCTTTAACACAAAAAAGTTTATTTATCATTGTTGACGATGAGTACGACACATCTTAATAGCAAAATTAACCAACTCACACCCCACGCCTCTATCGGCGATGAAAGTCCCTTCGTAGATCGGGGGGCTCCCATCGCTTATGGGAGCTCGCGAATACTGAACCACCAGGTAGAATTCTGGCTTCTGTCTGTACATTAAATTGAATGGATAAGAAGACAGGTTTTACTGCCTATAACGATGTCAACGTTCTACAATGGAATATGAAGGGTTATTTTAGCAACTACGATGCGCTCCGATTGTTAATAAATTTCTCTTGAATTTTAAATACAAAATTTAATCTACAACCGTTTCCTCCAAAACAATTGTCACCTTATTTTCACAATTTAACATGTAATACATCTTCAAAACAAGGTACTTCTTCTTGTTCAGTAATCGATTCCTCGCAGACCATTTGCCATTGATTCCAATATATCCGCTATCGCAGTGGAAATCGAGTTAAGTTTTACTCGTATATTAACTATCTTTTCGGCTTATATTCCACCTGATCAAAAATTTAACACCTGTGATCTTGAAAGTCTAATAAATAATATATTTACGCCTATAGTTCTGACAGGTGATTTTAATTCTTGGTCTCCTTGTTGGGGTCCTCCCACAATTAACACACTTGGTAGTTGAAAACTTTATAGCCAACACCGACGGAAGGCCCACTCACTTTTCGACCCTTGGAACATTTACCCATGTTGATCTCCCCACACTTTACTCAAAAATAAAGTTGGAAGGTCTCCGATGACTTGTTCGGTAGCGGTCACTTTCCCATCCTTACCACAAAATCTTTAGGTAACAACCTAACTCTACCAAAGGTTCATCCCAAATTCTTAACAGACCTATCTAACTAGAACCAGTTCCAAATAGAAGTTTCAAAACAAATTTTAGCCAGACCAACTTCCACTAACAATCACATCAATAAGTTCTGCAATTACAATTAGTTTTGCAGCAAATGTGTCAATCCCTCAGACAACAAATAAGACCCATTATAATACAGTCCCTTGGTGGAATCAAAATCTTGCCAACCTTCGCCAAAAAAACAAGACGCCTTTGAAGCAGTCAAAAAAGCACCAAATGACTCCAATTTAATTTTCTATCGTAATGCAAATGCCCTATTCAAAAACGCGGCAAAGTTAGAAAAATTATCTCATTTCAATAAATATACAGGGGAATTTAATCAGAATTCAACCCACAAAAAATTTGGGCTGTCATTAAAAGCCTTCATGGTATTGTTTTGCACACAATAAAACTTATTAAAACAGATTCAAAAAATCTTACTTACCCAGTTGAAATAAATGATTTTTTTTGCTAAACGTTAGGAAAAGTTTCACGACGACTCAAGGCCAAGGCCCATAGAATCCGTTGCGTCCGTTGCGTGAATTGCGTCGACTGGCAGCTCGATAGAATATACACGTTGTTATGGAAGCAGGCCCATAAACAAAGGATGTGACGGAACGGACGGATAAAGCAGATTTAATTTCTACTTTTCAATCCGTTGGCAGTTACACATTCACACATTGAGGACCATACTTTCACATATTGAGGTTCACGCATTCACAAATTGAGAGTAAGCACTTTCATTGGTGGATACATTGAGAGAATGAAGAGAAATTGTCATAGCTTGAAAGAAAATATTGAGATTAAATGACATTTAAATTTTTTTGTTTCGTTTCGTTCGTTATTCTGCCAACGTATGCAACGGATTCTATGGGACTGTCATTTCCGTCAAATACATTAACGTCTATGGGCCGGAGCCTTCAAATTTTAATCCGATTTACGTTGACAAAAGGAACACATGTTTTAATAAGCCCAAACTACAGTAAGTTACTCCCGACTCAGCAAATTTGATTGAATCCCCCTGAAATCTTTTAGAGCTCGAAAGCGTTTTGAGTTCAGTAAAGGATAAAACTCGGGGATACAACAGGATACCTTATTTAATGCTCAAAAACTCTCCTCTTTGCTTTAAGACTAGATTGTTATCTGTTTATAACAACATCCTTGAAAGCGGAATTATCCCTCAAACACGGAAAGTGGCGACTATCGTCCCTATCTTAAAGACTAACAAAAACCACACTTCTATAAATGGATACCGACCTATATTTTACCTCCAAAAAGGGGCGAGGCACTTCGGACTCAATTTTACACATTGATACGAGTACCTTTACATTCTCGGCTCTTTCAGAAAAAAACCACATTTTCATTACCACAATTGATTTTGAACAAGTCTTTGATAGAATTAGCCCCATGTCATCTTATTAACTACAATATGTTAAAGGTTTCCTTTCCAATCGCAAATTTCGTATTAAGATTAACAGTATATACTCTTCAATTCATTACATAAATATTGGCATCCCTCAAGGATCACCATTATCAGTAATTTTATTTACAATAACTTTTAACGAATTAAGTGTTATAGTATTATACGTATATGTTCATAAATAAACCACGTTCTTTATGCAGACCACTTTATTCTATTCACTAAATTTAAAGATCTTGAACCTTTAGCAACAATCTTCTCAAGTATAATTGCAAATTTGTAGTTCCAAAATATCCTTTTCTAAATGTGAGCTTCTAAATATTTGCGAAAAATATAAATGTCAAAAATGTATTCAATTTTAACAATATTTGTATCAAAAATGTAAAATATTCAAAAATTCTGGATATTATTTTTGACTCCAAATATAGTTTTAAGGATCATTGTTTTCGTACAAGACCTATTAAGAACATTCTTACTTCCTGACTTAACAGATAGAATCGAATTTCTAACTTGGCAAATCATACCAAAAGGCAATCACCGTTCGTAACACCTATTCACAATGATATCAAGAACTTGGTGAAATGAAAAAGAAAACCAAAATATCCTTCTGCCCTGCAAAAATCACTGGAATCGGCTGCAAAAAATCAAAGTATTTCTGGCCATAAATCTTATGATGGGAGTAAGAAAAAACTACCTAGAATAGTTACCGTGACTACTGGTCACGAACTCAGATCTACGACATCAATATTTGAGCTCTTTGATGTGCGAAAACCGATTTATATGGCTCCTGAGGAATATTCATCTACTCGTAAATGACAAACTTTATAAAATTCGTCTAATCATAAAAACATTGTCCAGAATATCTTCTTATCTATCGTCATACGAGTATAAGTCGTCGAAAAAAAAACAATCGGTGTATGAATCAGCATTTTCTGTCAGTATAAGCCAATGAAACCTATCAAGTGCGGGTATAAAGTGTGAATCTATGCCAATCAGTCTGGATACGTAGTTAGTTAGTTTAGTTTTAACGCATTTTATTTTCTTAACACTACCTCTTACATTCTAACAAAAAATGCTTAAATGCTAGCTTACAATTACTTAATAATCTTATACTAACTTACTGGCCCCACACAGGCACTCTAAGCTACTCTGAATACTTACGAGTATATCTATGTCTTTCGACTGCATTTACATTTTATTTATAAATACTTATTTTCTATACTTAAGGCTAAGAAAAAATTTGTTTACAAAAACTTAGCGTAAGGACATTTTTTTATTTTTTATAAAAACTTAGTATCTAACTTAAAATAAACCTTAGCCTACCTAACCTAAATGCACAATACACACATAAATATACATAGACATTATACACAGTCATATACAAATATCAGTATACACCTTTGTATACATTGATATATGTATATGTTTCTTAAATGCTAACCTAAACCTATGTAAGTTGGCCACCGCTATTTACAGAGCAAATAAATTGGTCAGCTCTGCCTCATTAGTGAGGCTGGTCCGTAATTGACGGAAACGACGACGAAACATCTTCCCCATCATTCAACCACCAGAAAAGCTGGTGCTGCCGAACGACATCCCTCTTATCGCGATTCCCCACCGCCCTACTGAACCTGTGGCGATCCAAACTGCCGTGTGCAACGTCTCTGTTGTAGTTGAGTCGTCTGTCCCAGCTGTCCGAGCGACATGGAAGATTAACGGCACCGCTGATCTATCCTGGATTAACCCTATCTGATCTAGGTAGAGGAATGCTTCCCGTGGAACGAAGCCGTCAGAGCGCACACTCTCGTGGTAAAGGTAATTGGGGTAGTAAGCCCCAGATATCAGGTTATTCGTCGAGGTCATTGCTCTTGCAATGTGCCTTCGAGTCAGCTTAATTACGAAGTGTTCCACTCGTATTAGGTTCGCCCTGTGGTAAAGGACCTCATTAGGATAAAATTTCTTGTACTCCGACTCTGGTGTTCTGTACAAGCGAAGACAGGCCCTAAGACAAACCCTCTCAAACACCCGAATCTTTTCCATTAAGCTTGCTCGTACATTGAACCACACGGGACAACCAAATACCAGAATGGGCCTGATAAGGGCCATGTAGCAGATTACCTTTACCCTCGCATCGAGTTGGCTGCTATAAAACAGTCTCTTTGTAAGGGCAAAAGCACCTTTAGCTCTGGCTGGAGCAGCATCTACATTTTTGCCAAAATACAGAAACTGATCTAGCCAGATTCCAAGGTATCTGACTACATTTCGACAGGCAAGAGGCTGCCCGTGTTGTCAATGATCGAGAACTTACGCCAATTTTTTCTGGTATCCCTGGAGGCTCTAGACAACGGAGTCCTAAAGAGAATGGTTTCCGACTTCTGAAAGTTGATTTTCAACTTCCAGTCATCGCAAAATCGTCTTATCTTATCGAAGTCACGCTGCAAGAGAGTATTAATGACCTCGATTTTTGGACCTGTTCTGTACGCTACCAAATCGTCTGCGTACGCAATAGTATGGGGAAGTGAACCTATCAAGTCGCTTGTATAAATGTTGAATAGGATCGGCGAATTGACCGCGCCTTGCTGAAGACCATTTTTAATTTGAAATATTCCAACAGAAGTCACATCACCATTTTTCACGATGAACTGTCTGTTGGTTAGCATATTATAAAGAATGTACAAGAGTGGTTTACTGATCCCCATCCCAGTCAGCTTATAGAAAATACACTCTAACCATACGGTGTCGAAGGCCTTCTCCAAGTTAACAAAGCAGGCACCAGTGCACTGTTTCTTGCCTCTGTTCCATTGAATATCAGAAACCAGTTTAGACGCGGCATGTGAGATATCATGTCCCGCCTTAAAACCGAATTGATTATCCGGAACTATATGTTTGTCTTCAACCCACCTAGACAGAGCTCTATTGATTACTTTTTCAAAAACCTTACTGATATTCGGAAGGAGACTTATCGACCGGAGATTCGCCGGATTGGATATATCCTTCCCTTTTTTGGGGATAGGTTGCACCACCGCCGTTTTCCAATGCGCTGGATAATGTGCATTATTCGTTGCATTGTTAAACAGGGTGGTGTAAATGTCCACCGCTTCTAGAGGAAGACGTCGAAGCACGATGTTCGGAATACCGTCGGTCCCCACTGATTTCTTAGCCCTGATTGTGTCGAAGATCTCATGGAGTTCTTCCTTCGAAATGAATGGGGGTAGGTCACCCTCTCTGGCAATGACATTTTTGGCCATATTTTCGTCGTTTAACTGGGTGAAACCAGAGCCCTCGGATCTCCAGTTCCCCATTTCATTTCGAATGCAGAAGTCGTGCACCAAGACGCGATTGTCCAGGTCATAATTAGGGCCAATGATATCAATGGCCTTGTATACTTCCTGGAAAGTCGCCCCTATGGCCTCAACTTTCTCCTGTGGATCCTCGATCACAAGCGGCCTCATTTGGACCAATACCTGCTACTGTCAGTAACCGTTCGTTGTCTGTTGTCCGGGCTATTTTAAGACACTGAAGGTCGTTTTGATTTTTTCTCCGAAATAGTTTATTTATTTGCGGAAACATATTCGGGTTGCTGGTGTTTACAGCCCGAACCTTGTTGTTCCAATACAAACTTACAGAAATTCTGTAATTTTCTTTTATTAGCGTTTGAATATTTTTAATCGACGACTTCAGTGTCCTAATCTCCGGATCTTGTCTGTCAGTTAACTGTCTGTACAAGTTTTTAGTCTTGACAGAAGTCTACTTTTCTGTCGGTGCAGTGCGTCAATAGTAGGATTGCGGAACAGGTCTTCGTTAGTCGTACGTCGATACCGCGGTATTGTAGTGTCCATAGTTTGTTTAATTGTCTCGTCCATTTGTTTTAGGTAATTGTCGATCTCCTCGTTTGACAAATTCCTATTGGACGGTGGGTGGAGCGTGTTCGAGGATAGCGCTCTTGTCAAAGTTACGGAGAAGCGTGTCCATCGAGTCTTACTGTAGTTGTAAGAATATCTTTGGACAAATTCCTCCAATTCCGCAATTTGAGGAGTACCGAGTCGACCACCGTCGAGTGCACAGCTCCACCAGTGCACTCGCAATATTGTTGTGTGCTGTGCAGCAAAAAAAAAAAAAAAAAAAAAAAAAAAGAGAACAAAAGCGCGCGCGTGCAAAAAAAAAATATATACAAAAACAAAAAAAAAGTGCAGTGACAGTGAATATCACACAGTGCGGGTATCCCACCTCACCCGCTCCTTGTCGAAGTACTGTTGCTTGCACTCAGTCACTGCCGTTACTGTATTCACCATACGGTACGGGCAGTGGCTGAGTGTATGTAACAACTGATGGATAGCGGGGTTGTGAGTGAAAATTTTGTTGGTGCACTGTTTCATATTGTTGTAAGGGCATAACACCTACAACAATTTGATTCGGTAAACCAACGTCAGAATTTCCACTTCGCAGCCTTGCTTAGTATCGTCGGTGTTTGTGTTTTCTGTGTTTGTCTGTGATTATGACTAGGGAATTCAGGGTAGACGTAGCCAATATACGCGGGCTAAAAAGTGATCACTTTTCTGCGTACGTCCACGTCTGTAAGTACAGACCAGCTGTTTTGGCACTTAGTGAAACACAGGTAGATCCCCGCCCACACCTCTCAGATCATTCTGATCTGAAGCTACCTGGCTACGAACTAGTGCCATTATTCTTCTCTCACCGCGGTCTCGCCATTTATGTGCGTAGTGATGTAGCTTACCAAACTCCACCACAATGTGATCCATGTTCCAATCCGGAATTCAACTTCATGTGGTTAAAATTCCGTCTCCGTAAGCAAATTATACACTACTGCTTTATTTATAGAAGCCCCAAACTGGACAGCAATTCAACCTTTAACGAGTTTGATGCGCTGTCTGACTCCATTCAAAGAATTGTATCCCTGTATCCTCATACTGAAATCGTTATTACGGGCGACTTCAATATACACAATTCTGGGTGGCTTCGACATTCTGGACAGACAACACCCGAAGGACGGTGTGTTGAGATCTTCGCTGCGGAAAACAACCTAACGCAGCTTGTAAATGAGCCCACGCGAATACCAGACGTTGATAGTCATACCGCCAACACACTGGACTTGTTTTTAACTTCTCACCCTGATAAGTACACCATTGATGTGCTCTCCCCTCTAGGCTCGTCGGACCATTGTGTCATATCAGCTAATTTCTCGTACACCGACCACACAGTTAGAGAAAAAATTCCTAAAAAAACCGTATGGCAATACGAGAAAGCCAACTGGAGCGGTCTTAACAGCTTCTTTAGGAATTTTAACTGGTCGTTATGCTTCCTCGATAACGACGTGGATGCCGCTGCTGATATGATTACAGACACCATTCTCTTTGGAATGAGATCCTTTATTCCTCATCGGATGAAGAGTATCAAGCCAAAAGAAAAGGCATGGTACGACTCGAGCTGTAAAGAGGCCGTCAGGGTTAGAGAAATGTTTTTTCGGTCCTACAAGACCAACCCGACAGAGGAAAACCGAAAAAAGTTCAAACGAGCCAGAAATGACTGCAACGCCTTTCTTAAGCGTGTGAAATTCCTATACGACCAAAAACTGAGGCAAAAAATACTGCAATGTCCCAAAGGCAGTAAAAATTGTTGGTCGTTCGTCAAAAACATTAGAAATTCCGCCTCATCCTCCATCCCAACGCTCATTTACAATGACATTCCAGCTGTCAGCTCTTTGGATAAGGCCAATCTGCTTGCTGCACACTTTGCGGCCAGCTCAACACTCCCAGATTGTGCTTTGTCTCCGCCTACACTTGAGTGCGTCGAATCTTCAATGGGACGAATCTACTTTCGCACTCGTGTAGTAGCAAGAGTACTTAAGAATCTCAACATACATAAATCCGCTGGTCCAGATGGTATATCTCCCCTTCTTCTGAAGAGGTGTTCTTCCTCGCTGGCAAAACCACTGCGTAAGCTTTTTCATCAATCCTACACTTTAGGACTCTTCCCGAGCAGATGGAAAACAGCATTTGTCCAGCCCGTCCCTAAAAAAGGCGAATCATCTTCTCTCTCCTCCTACAGACCCATTGCACTTACGTCCCTTCTTTCCAAGGTCATGGAAACACTGATAAATCGTCAGCTCATGAAATATCTCGAAACACGAAAACTTCTCAATGACCGGCAGTACGGTTTTCGTAGCAACAGGTCCACTGGTGATTTGATGGCATGTCTCACCGAAAAGTGGAACCAAAGCGTACATCAATCTGGCGAAAGCAAGATAGTTGCACTTGATATTTCTAAGGCATTTGACAGAGTTTGGCATCAGGCTCTTTTGTCGAAAATGCGTGCATTTGGGATCGACGACTCTCTTCTTCAATGGATTAGAAATTACCTTTCGGAACGTTCAATTCAAGTTGTCTTGGACGGTTTCAAGTCTGATATTCACAAAATAAATGCTGGTGTGCCCCAGGGCTCTGTTCTGTCACCGACACTCTTTTTAATTTTCATTAACGATCTCTTGTCTGCTACTTCTAATCCAATATATTCCTTTGCTGATGACAGTACTCTCTGCTTTTCATATTCGTTCCCGGACTCACGGCCCTGCTCTTCGGCTGTAGTACGAGAACGGCAGCGTATGCTAAGCTCTTTAAATTCCGATATCAACAGCATAACCAATTGGGGAACTATCAATAGAGTGGAATTTAATGCTTCCAAAACACAATGCTGTCTGCTGTCTTTAAAGCGAAATTTAAACACCCAGCCATTATCTATGAATGGCACTTGCATCGTCGAAACCGAAAAACTTTCCATTCTCGGTATGTGTGTTAATGACAACTTACGTTGGAATGACCACATATTTGATGTCGCCAAAAATGCTGCGAAATGTCTAGGTTTCCTCAAGCGATGTAAGAAATATTTTACCCCCTCTGATCTGGCCTCAATATATAAGGCATTCATCCGCCCAAAATTGGAGTACAACTCCCACATCTGGTCAGGTGCTCCTAAAACATCTCTGCACCTGCTAGATAGGATTCAAAACCGTGCGATAAAACTTATTGACGATACTAATATCAGTCAATCAATGGACACCCTCGAACACCGACGAAATGTCTCGTGTCTCACTTTGTTTTATCGCTACTTCCACCACCAGTGCTCCACTGAAATCGCCAGTAGCATTCCGCCCATTCAAACTTTCAACCGTAACACCCGTCTCGCTATGAATGCTCATCAGTATACCCTCAAGCCCATTTTCGGACGTACTCTAAAATATCGTGATTCGTTCCTAAGCCGTACATCTCGCTTATGGAATGCCCTGCCGATCTCTGTATTTCCTGGTCGTTATAACTTGCAAACATTTAAAAACAATGTACATCGGTACCTCTCTTTTCTTCCTCCCTAAATTTCCCTTGCCCGCGCTGTGTACAATCACCTTAAGGGTACTCAAACCCCTTGAGCGCGCGCTCATTATAAAAAAAAAAAAAAAAAAAAAAAAAAATTTCGTTGAGAACTGTAATTTCGGTGCTAAAACCGCAATGGTCACTGTCATACACGAATGTGCGCAGACAGTTTAGCGTTTGTAAATTCGTACCTGTCAGTCGTATGCGTCCGTCGTACAGCAGTAGATCCAAATAAGACCCGCCTCTGGGAAACGACGGGTTATCCATCGCTTTAAGATCGAGTCTGTACATGACATCGTGCTGACCCCACCAATCGAGTAGTAGGTTCCCTCTAGTATTTGGCAAATTATTTCCCCAATCTCTGTGTCTAGCGTTGAAATCTCCGCCGATTATAAAATAATTCTCCCCTCTTTCCAGCCTCAGAAGTCGAAAAAGCTTGTCGAGCTCTCTAATGAATAGGGTGGATTGTGAAGCATCAGGTGCATCTTTAATGAAGATCGTGACACCGCCTCCACGTTTGGATCTGGATCGATTTCTTCTTCTAACAATATAATTATTGTACTCCAGTTTGTGCTTATCGGTTAGCTTGGTTTCGCTAGCGAAAAGCACGTCAGGAGTTTGGTCTTGTAGCAATTTAAACATCGCGTCTCTTCGTTCGATCCTAATCAGTGAATTCACATTCACCGTAAGGACCTTCAAAGTTTGCTCCACCATGTGCGTACCCATTACGGCATGTGTTGCGTTAGGCCCGGCAGCAACGCGTAGATCTGGTTCACCCGCTTGGCTTGTTCTTGAACCTGCTTTTGCAGCTGAGCCATCTGCCCTTGGATTGCGAGCAAGATGGCTAGCATGTTGGGTGCAGCTTCCGTTGTTCTCGGCATCGGCGGCGGAGAATCAACAGTCGCTTACTGTACCGTAGCCCCCCTACCTGACGCCATTTGGGCGTAGGAAATTTGTAGCGTGACGGCTGGTGTTTGAAACCTCACAGGTGAACGTTTGACCTCCACCTTCTGCTGCAGCGCCAATTTTGCTTTTTTAATGTCGGTGAACTTAGGACAACCCCGATAGTTTGCGGTGTGTCCCACGTTCCCGCATAACACGCACGAGAGCTGCGTCCTATCGGATGCTCCGTCCCTACCCAGAGCACACTCCTCGGAACTGTGGTTCTTTGCGCACTTCACGCATCGAGGCTGCATTTGGCAGTTCGACGCGGCGTGCCCGAACCTCTGGCAGCGAACGCATTGTATACCGCCTTCGCTCCTTTTTAATTTTTCCCAGTGAATCACCTGGTAGTCTAGGACATTGATTCTCCTTAGACTATCCAGACGACTTCCGGGACTGAGCTGCACCAGGAAGAACGGCAGACTCCGTTTCTCCCGCCTGGCTCTAGCTGTGGTAAATGGCTTTACCCCCACAAACTTGAGTCCTTCGCACTCCTTCTCTTTGAGCAGTGCAAGGATCTCCTCAGGATCAGAAGACGGTTCCAATCCCTTCAGCAGCATCGATTGCCGCTTTTCACACTTCGGTGTAAATGAGTAGTGCTACGTCGTCGTTTCCTTTAGGAACTCTTTCACTTTCGCGTAGCCCTCCACTGTATTACAGTGGATGACATGGCGATCGTTCCCCAATCTCTTGATATTAAAATTATTACCAATGACCAACTTACACAGGTCCTTGGTTTCATTTACCTCTAGTTTATAGGTGTTGATAGGAGGCACCTTCTCCTTCTTCTTCTGCTGCTACTGTTGCTGTTGTTGTTGTTGCTGCTGCTGCTGCTGCTGCTGCTGTTGTTGTTGTTGTTGCTGCTGCTGCTGTTTTTTCAGCTGCTGTGATTTCAGCTGTTGGTGTTGTTGTTTTTGCAGCTGTTGCTGTTTCTGCTGCTGCTGTTTTTTCTGCTGCAATTGTTGTTTCTGCTGCTGCTGGTTTTGTTGTTGCTGCAGTTGTTGTTTCCGCTCTTGTTGCTTATTTGGTTGGGAGCTTTCCACCTCTAATTGCTCCCTCTGCCTGCGTGCAGTTTGTTTCTGCTTAACGGCAAGAATTTTTTCTTTGAGCTTTTCAATGCTGCAGGTGATATCTTTTATCATTTCATCCTCATCGTCCGATTCGGATGCCACTAGAGAGGCAAAGTTGTTATTGCCCCCCTCATAATGGACCTCATCAGCCGTTAAACCGGCATTTATTTTCTGTTTTGTTAGGTTAGGAGGGGTTTTCAGACTACTCCTCCTTTTAATGGCTTTCGCCACGGCACCGGCAACACTGTGCTTGCCTTTTTCCACTCCCATTATGGGAAGAGCGGAGCGCTCTCCACCATCCATCACGTGACTGTTTTTTTTCTGATAACACTATGTACTATTCTCAGAAATTAAGAAATGCAAAAACAAAAAAAAAGAAAAGTCCCAAAACTTAGACTGGGCTCGAACCCGCGGTCTCACAATTTGATGGTCGACGCCGCTAACAGCTTGACTACAGCCTCAATTAGGAAAACTGCAACCAATTGTCTTTAGTATGAAATCACTATATTTTTCACTCTGGCAAAAGTCGAAACACACGTTTATTCCTCACGGAGGTCTATGAACGACTGAGTCTGGATACGTTTCAGGGTTCCTAATGTACACTGACTTGATCTCGGATGCTGTTGAGCAGACAGGAGCGCGAGTAGTCAAACACCTTACTCGAAGAGGACATCTCATGTACTTTGGTAACTATTTTAATTCTGAACAATTGCGAAAGAATTTGAAGAAAAAATTTGTCTATTCCTGTGGAACAGTACGCCCAATAGAATAAATTTAGCGAAAGTGTCTCATTAGACGAACAACAAAATGGATAAGAAAAAATCTGACTTTCTTGAGGTTTGTATCGAAAATTAGCAAAAAAAACTTATTATATATACTCGTACATTACGATACTCACCGAGTAATGGTATAAGAACTCCATCCATTGGTCTCCCATTTTCTCTTAGACCTTTCAATGTTTCAGTAATAGGTTGGAGAAAATCACGCCGAGCAAATTCGTTGGACTATTGATCTGTCCTTAATGTTTGCCGGTCGGAGTTTTGCTTGCTTTTATAGTGACTACGTATTCATGTGATGACATTTTTTCCAATGCCGTTGCGCTCATGAAATAATAACATGTCTTGTAGCGTTAGCGATGAAATAAAAAATAATAATACTGACAGGCAGACATTAATTGATCATATTTTGTACACTCCAGCGGCTTATGTGTGTATACAGAATATCTGTTTATCTGTTTGTAACTTATAGTTGCATAAGAAACAAATCAGTAAAAGCGGGATTTTTTTTGTTCGCACTGACGTGAATTAACTGTTTTGGGGCATTTTCGACATTAGGACATTTTGCAAACATTTGAATTAGATGGAGGCACTTGTTACATTGTTACATATTGAGTTAGAAAATAAAATTTGGGAAATTGAAAATAAAAAAATTAAGTACATTTTTTTAAGATTCGCTGAAATTGTGAAACTTTTCAAGATCGGCAATAAGCTTTATTCGCAAAATTATCTAGTCATTATCAGCTTTCTAAAAACACCCAAATCGACGTAATGGGTTAAGCGGTTTAGACGCCTATAGCCAACAAACAAATACACAAATATTAGATCTAATAATAAAATTTTAACTGTAACAAATCTAAGGAAAATTAATTAAATCTTCCTGTTAAGAACACTAGACCAGCTGTGAAATGTTTCTAGTTTTATTCTGCCACTCCTAATACTTTGGAAAATAATGAATACGCCTTTCCGTTCATGCAGACAATGGTTCTGGACTCACATACTTAATGTTTCATCTGAGCTAGCTTATTGACACCCGGTAAAGTCTTTCAGTGCATGTTGGTGGCATTTTTTTTACCTCCACGGCTAGACAGATTTTGGCCGGGACCAAATTCATATGTAAAGTTTAATTTCGGTGTGGAACAAAATAAATAAATTAATTAAAGAATTTATTTTTGTCTGATAAGAATAAAGTTGAAATGTCGAGAAAAAATACTCAAGTTTCGAAATAAGTGCTTGTGAAGTGTTTAGATTGAATAGAATCGTGCTTTAAAAAATGTAAACAAAGCACTTGTGAAACACGAAGAAATTGTTGTGTTGTTACTTTTCCATTAAATATTTAGTGAATATTGTGTAATATAGGTTTTTTTGTTAAATATATGGTTAAACAAATCAATAAAGATAGTGAAATGCGGCTGAAAATTCTCATAGTTGGAATACTACACATGTGTATGTATATGCATATACTGCTAGTAGAATATTTCAAAAGGACTATTTCGCTTGGTGGAAGTGAAAGAATACTGAAAGCTGATTGTAATTACTCTCTTGCACTTGATCCTGCTTCAATTATAACTTAAGAACCAAGCCAATTTGCACAAACTTTTCAGTTTCACCAACTGAAATATTCCCCTTAAAATAATATTGCTGTAACATTAATAGGATTCCATCTGTGAAAATTTTAAGTTGCATTTCACTGTCTTTATTGACTTATTTAACAATATATTAAATAAACGCTTCATATTATTCACTACGAACTTAATATTGAATAAAGAAATAACAAGAAAAACAATTTATTCGCGTTTAACAAGTGATTTGTTTACATTTTTTAAAGCACGATTCTTTTTAAACTACCACATCTAAACACTTCACAAGCACTTATTTCGAAACTCGCATATCTTTTCTCGACATTTTAATCAAACCCGTATTTGAAAACAAACAACAATTTCTATAACAAATTTATTAATCTTTTTCCGTACCGAATTTTTGTTTCTCATACGAATTTGTTCCAACCAACGAATTGTCAGAAATCGACATAGGGGTTGAAGTACAAAAAATATCCGCTAGAATTTTCGTTCCGAGTCTCAATTAAAGTCACTCAAAGGAAAGCAAACCAAGAGTGGAAGTAAGTACAAAGCACATTTTCCATTTTCTTTTTATGTTCACCTAATTAGCACGTACAAGTATGCCATTAACACTTAGGCACTTTCAATGCACTTTCGAATCCAAAAGACTGTTATTCAAAATAATATAATGTTCGTCTTTAGATATACGAGTACTAACGAAACCGATACAAAACTTTGCTATAGTGCAATTTGTGATATTTCAAATATCTGCAACATCGAGTATTTTTCTTAAAAAATTTGTATTTGTTTACTTTTTGCATAACGCAGAGCACATTGAAGATTCGAAATTGGGGGAAAACCTGATTGAGAGCACGTGTGATATTCGATATCCGTGATGAGGAGAATGATGGAGTCTGCGTAGTTGCACTGGTGAAATAAGGAGAAAATTTGTTTAGCTATTCAACCAAACAGTATTTAACAATTTAACTTTTCATGTTCTTTTCATTCATCCGGTTTAAAGTGAATGGTACAATTCTTTATAATTAGCTGACCACATACATACATATAGTTTTTTATCCGTTGTGGTCGATATAGCCTCAACAATATGTACATATAACAATTGTCAAATAGAAATATTTTCCAGTCTACACTTCGAGGGACATAATAATCTGGGATTTTTTGGAAAAAAAAAAATCATTTCCCCCCAAATCAGTTAGGGAAATCACTGTCGCACATATGAATATTAAATCTTATTTTAATTAAGAAATGTTTTGCTAAATATTAAAATTATTGAAATAATTTTATTCTCTTATATGTGGTCATTTAAATGACCTCCATTTTCTTGCTGACATAGAATACCCATTTCTAAAATGTTTTTATTTACACAACGCAACATTGCATCTACTAAGTTTAATCTCGACCCTAGTTAAATGGTATCATGATATCATCGGCCCTGTAAATTATCTGATCGAGTAATTTAAAGTCTTAATATTAAATGGCAACCAAAAACATTTGTAAATTGACTTTAAAATTGCTATATTTTTCACACTCAAACGATGAATTGAGAAAGGTCTTTAGGTAAGTGAATATAATCAGCAAATTAACTTACTCGTAAAAATAATAAAAGTTCTAATGTACTCATGCAGTTGCAGCTTTTCGGTTTGGATTGTAAAGGATCAAAACAAGTTGTAATGCCTGAAACACGCGTGCATTGATTTCCATAAAGTGGAAATATAACATTCACAATTAGACTAGGGGGAGAAAATGTAAATGTTGATGATTTTTTAGGTTTTAGATTTTTTTTAATAGATCAATAATTAAATTCGTTTTGACATGGATATGTCTAACCGCTTGTCTTTCTGAAAAATTTGTCCCATTTTTGCTTTCCTTCAGTGATCGTACTCGTGTGCGTATTTGGTGTTGTTGTTGGGCTTGTGTGCTTCACAACGAATCAACTGTGCAAAGGAATGGAATATTGGAGAACAGTCTGTATATGGACCATAGACTACACATGAATCGTCCTCGCTCTGTTTCTCGACGTTTTGTGTGTGTTTCAAATATACGTTTCATCCTTTGTGCATATTTGTTTTCTTTTTCCTCATTTAGCCTTTTGCCCAATGCTGGTACTGCCACCAACATCGACACCGCTGCCACTACTTTGGCGATTCTTATATCATTTTATTGGTTGATGGGAAGTGAATGTGCTGGATTTTATTAGATTTTTCCCAGATATACTCGTACATACGAGTATACTCGTATTTTGCTTCAGTTCAGTGATCGTACTCTGTTTGCGGATAAGTTTGTCTTTTACACCGATTTATTGCTGGAAACAGGGATTGATAGGAAGGAAGCATCCAATTGGGGGAAAATATGTAGTATGATGCGATGTTTATGTGTAATGAAGGTGGTTTAAGGGTTGTGTATAGTTGACTCATAAAAGTCAATACATAGTTGCTTTGCTTATTATTCGATTGATCGTACATTCCTACCTTGTGTTGTGTGTACAACGGGTTACCGGAACAGGGATGGATAGAAAAAAAAGTAATTGTAAGAAAGGATGTGGTAGTTTTTACTCTGAATTTGCTCTCCTACAGTCCGGGTTTAAGGGTTTGTTAGAAAATCTAGAACAGCATCATTATTACAATATGCTGATAATTCTCAGTGGTGATCTCAATTTAGATCTACGTAGCCCTGATGGTGCCAAGTTTGTAGAATTTATGCACAACGTGATGTATGTATTGGTCTGAAGAAGTACAATTGTTGTTGCTGATCTCCGCTCTTCTCGAGTCAGTCATTACTCAACTGTCAACTGAATAAATAACATTAAATACCACAGCTCGTGAGTTTTCTTCTAATACGCAACATGGCGCAGCCGGTCTTTCAATAAATGTGTAAAATCGCATAAATCGAAAAAACAAAAAAATTTACAGAAAAATCAAAACATTGAAAAAAAAAACTAATCTAATTAAAGTAAAAACAACTGAGAAAGAAATGAATGAGAGAAGTGACCAGTTTATTAAACCCAGTCCATTATCGATGGATGGAAATGTTAAAGAAAATTGGAGAAAATTTAAAAAAAATGTGGGACGTGTATACGGTGGCTTCAAAAACAAAAAGTGAGTTGGAAGAAATTCAGGTGGCACGTTTCTTATCATGTGCAGGTGAACACGCAATAGAAATTTTCAATACACTTCCCTAAGTGAAGAAAACAGAAATAAAATTGATGAAGTCATAGCGGCATTTCAAGATTATTGTATGCCAAGAGTTAATGTGGTGTACGAGCGGTATTTATTCTTCTCACGCTGCCAAAATGAAGGGAACCAATGGAACAATTCTTATCTGATGTAACAAGATTAGCCGAAAATTGCGAATTTAGTAACCAAAAGGAATCGATGATTAGAGATAGGATTGTAATGGGAATAACGGATCATGCAGTTCGACTTCAATTGCTTAAAATGGATGATTTGACATTGAGGAAAGCCAAGGAGATTTGTCGCGTGGCTGAAGAAGCGGGCATTTAAGCAAAGCGCATGGAATCTGAACGTACTTCTACTGCTGCGATTCAAAAGAGACCAGGGAATTATAAAGACAAAACAAATTTTAACAAAACTGAACATTTCAAATCTCATTCCAGAATTGTAAAGAAGATGGGAGATCAGCAAAAGCGCGATTATAATATTTCTGAACCAAGAAAGCAGTGTCATAAATGCAACCGTAAGCACGAGCAAGGGAGGTGTCCAGCAGATGGTAAGAGATGTCTGGCCTGTGGTAAATTAAATCATTTTGCATCTGTATGTAGAAATTCCAATACCCGAAATTATAAAATTAATGAAGTCAGATATGTCAGCGAGTCAGATGAGTCAGTTGTGTATGTTAGGGAGCTACTATTCATTTCTGGTGCTGGTACTAGCTGGTGTGAAACATTAAAGATAGGAACCCTTTTGATTGATTTTAAACTCGATTGTGGAGCTGAGGTGAACATAATTCCTGAGAGGGTAGTGAAATCTATGCATAAAGAAGTAGCAATTAAGCCAACAGGTACTAGATTAGAAGCATACGCTGGTTTCCAAATACAAACGCTAGGCTCAACTGTACTTCGAACAGAGTACAAAGGAAAGTTGTTAGATGTCGAATATATAGTAGTTTCGGGTGCTTCAAAACCAATATTAGGGCTAAAAACTTGTGTGGAATTCAATCTGATTCGAAAGGTGCATGAAATTGATACAAGCAGTAGACAGGATTTTATTGCCAAAAATAAAGATATTGTGATAACCACTTAAAAGTGAGCAGCGACATCTAGCAGAAAATCTGCTAGAACAAATCAAATCAAATCTAATCTGCATCTAGAACAAAAGTTGGATGAACAAAAGAATAGTCTAGAACAAAAACTGGAAGAACAAAATAACACTCTCCAGCAAAAATTCGAAGAAATCGATGACAAATTTGAAAGAATAGAGAAGAACGTTGATGACAAATTTGATAGAATAGAGAAGAACGTTGATGACAAATTTGATACAATAGAGAAGAATTTTGGCGAAAAATTCGAAGAAATGGACAGCAAAGTTCAGCAACTGGCAAAAGAGCTCGACACAGTGCGAAAACAGAAACTGCGAGAATGTTCTTTAAGCGGTCCAAGGAGAAAAGATTTGAAGCCTCCCTCATTCGATGGCCAGACCTCATGGTCTACTTATAAGAAGCAGTTTGAAATGGCTGCCTGTGCAAACGACTGGCACAATGAGGAAAAATGCTTTGCCCTAACAATGGCCTTGCACGGTCCTGCAGCAGAATTGTTGCAAACAGTAGACATCGAAAAGCATAAAGATTATGTGACTTTAGTACAGGCTATAGAGAAACGGTTTGGGGATAGTCACATGCAGGAGGTCTTCAAGGTCCAATTGCAAAGCCGAATGCAGCAAAGAGGAGAAACACTGCAGCAGCTCCAAGCAGACGTGAGTAGACTTGCACACCTGTCATACTCCACCGCAGGCCAGGAAATTATCGACGAAATGGCAAAAGATGCATTTATCAGGGGAATTGCATATTCGAAGCTACAGTCAGCAGTAAGGATGGCTGGGAAAAGAACCCTGGCTGAAGCACTTGCCTTCGCTCTGGCGATGGAAGCAGCCAATCAGGCTTCCAGGGGAACACATTTCGTCAGGGAAGTAACATCTATCGAATGCTCCTGCACAAGAATTAGTGCCGAGGAACGAGATACTCGACGGGATAGACGGATAATACGCTGCTGGAATTGCAATAAAATAGGACACCTTCAAAGGCAGTGTAAAGAACCGGTGCGACGAAAAGACTGCCCTCACTGTGGTGACAAGCCAATAGAGGAAGAAACCAGCAGAAACAGCTATCAAGAAGCCGGTCAACCTTCCCGAAGCCATCAGTCGGGCAATGCTTAAGCACCAACTTCGCGGGGCAGAAGTTGGTAGCAGGAGTCGACGGCCCCAGGACCATCATCCAAGTCTCGCTGGCAAAACGATGCAACGAAAGCCTTCTAGTAGAAGTAGTCAGTGGAAAAGAAAAGTGGATGGCAACAGTAGACACCGGTGCCACGGCCTCAATCATCAGGAGGAATCTTGTGCAGAACTCTTGGCTGCATAACACTAGCAGTTGCAGCTTGCGAACAGCTACAGGAGCAACGATTAAGTTATATGGTGAAGTTCGCATAAAAATCCAATTGGCCGGAATAACATTCACTCACGCGTTTCTGGTAGCTAACATATGTGACGAGTGCATCATTGGTACAGACTTCATGAGAGAACATGGACTTGTAGTCGACTTGGGGGCACAAACCCTGAAATACGGAAACATGGAGATACCAATGATATACGGAAACGCCAATACCTCAGTCTCAAATGTCGTCATCTGCAGCAATCAGAGTCTAGAGCCTTCGTCAGAAGCAATTTTGTGGGCAAAAGTTGAAGGTGGTCCTGGTAGCCACCGATTCTATTTGATGGAGCCAGAAAAGAAAAGAGACTTCATGATGGGAAAGACCTTAGTGGAGCCAAAGAACAACATGGTCCCTGTAAGGATTCTAAATCCAAAGACATTCAGTGTAAAGGTGAAAAAGGGGGAGATAGTGGGAAAATGCGTACCTGTTGAGGCTATATCGACCACAAAGGAAAAAAAGGGTGCAAAACCGGTCACAACAGTTCAGAGCATAAAAATCAAGAACAAAATTCCCAGCCTCTGTAATCTGGACGAAGATCAGCGAATCCTGGCAGAAAAACTAATCGGTGAGTACGCTGATATATTTGCTACACAAGACGGAGAATATGGACGTACGCATATTGTTCAACACCACATTGACACCGGAGACGCTCGACCAATCCGTCAACCTGCAAGGCGTCTTCCATTGGCAAAGCAAACAGAAGTTGCCGAAATGTTGTCGAAGATGAAATCTGAGGGAGTGATTGAAGAATCGCAAAGTCCGTGGGCATCTCCAGTGGTCCTCGTGAAGAAGAAAGATGGCAGCACGAGAATTTGTGTAGACTACCGACGTCTCAATGATGTCACTAAAAAGGACAGCTACCCACTTCCGAGAATCGATGACACTTTGGATATGCTTTCTGGAGCGAAATAGTTTTCAACACTTGACTTGAAGAGCGGTTACTGGCAGGTAGAGATAAATCGTGCGGATCGTGAGTGTACAGTCAGAAAGTTTTTTTTTTTTTTTTTGACTGCTCTTCATGGAAGATTGGTGCGATTATTTCTTCCAATCCTTTCCTGAAGAGGTATTGTTTGAAAATGTCACAAAAAATGAAAAAAACATGCAGAGCGAAATCGACTACGACTTTCTAAAAAATTACTTTGAAAAAAAACGAACGAGCGAAAATTGATGGCGACTGTTTCTATTGAGTGTTGACACGAGAAGACACTTTATTGCAATTCAGTTTTAAAAGAAACTTATTTTAGTACAAGTTTGTTCATACATTTTTCCGTTTTAGTACAATAGTGTTTATTAAATATGGCGAACATTGGTTTTTGGGCGCGAAGTTTAAATCTTTTATTTAATTCAAAGTTTGATGTGTCATGTTTTATACATTAGCAATTCAAGTTTTTCAAAGTACAAATGTTAGATAATTTAATATTAAATTTTAGCCAAATAAATGATAAGTATGTATGTTCTTGGTAATAATTTTATTTTTATTTTTTATTTTTTGATATGATGATGTGACCCAACATTCCGCCCTCTTTGAAAGCACCTGCTTTCAACATGGAAGGACGGCCAGCTTGTGGATTGGTCGCCTGATTACCCCTCTCGTCGTTCTAATGTCTGCAACTCTTGCCTTGCCATCATTGCCAATAATTGTTCTTTCGATCCTTCCAAGCAACCATCTTTGTGGCGGCGTGTTATCATCATGAACGATGACCATGGTGTCCGCTTGAAGATTTTGACTATGAGAAGACCACTTTGTTCTTTGCTGTAGCTCTTGCAGGTATTCTTTCGTCCAACGTTTCCAGAAGTGCGTTTTTATGTTTTGGATGCGACGCCAGTACTGCAAGGCGCATGTATTTGGAGCTTCGTCTGCTGGTTCTGGAATCGACTTAAGGGATGAACCGATTAGTAGGTGACCCGGAGTTAAGGCTTCGAAGTCGTTTGGGTCATTCGAAAGTGGTGTTATGGGTCGGGAGTTCATCACAGCTTCTATTTCGCAAAGTGCGGTTGCGAGTTCCTCAAATGAAAGCTTCGTATTATGAAAAGTTCGAAGCAGATGTCCTTTCGCTATCTTAACCGCCGCTTCCCAGATTCCTCCGAAATGAGGTGCCCTAGGAGGAATAAAATGAAAATTAATTTGTTCATTGCTGCAAAAATTAACAAGTGAATCTTTAGATGGTTTGTGAAACAATGTGCTATGTAATTCTGTTAGCTTTGAGTTAGCCCCAACAAAATTTGTAGCGTTATCGCAAAATATGTCAGTCGGCAACCCTCGACGACTGATCATTCGTTTTAGGGCCGCAATAAATGCCTCTGCTGTCAAATCTGAAACCGGTTCCAAATGAACAGCTTTGGATGTGAAACATACGAATACCGAAATATATGTTTTGTAAGGAACCTTTTCCCGAATCCTATGGTTTTTTTTTTTTTTTCAGTTTTCAATGCATTTTATTTTCTTACTAATTAACTCTTACATACTAACAAAAAATGCTTAAATGCTAGCTTAAAATTACTTAACAATCTTATACTAACTTACTGGCCCCACACAGGCACTCGAATCCTATGGTACGTAAGAATAGGTCCACAGAAATCGACTCCACATCGTGAAAATGGTCGAGCAGCGGTGACTCTTTCCTTCGGGAGATTTCCCATTACTTGCTGCAGAAGCTTGGGCTTATATCGTACACAATGGGTGCAATTGTTTACGGTTTTACGAGCGAGGTGTCTAGCGTTTACGATCCAGACTTGCTGCCTAAGAAGTGTCACGAGAGCTTTGGGTCCAGCGTGGATGTTTTTCCTGTGCAGATGACGAATTAAACAGGTAGCCAAACTAGAATTTTTTGCCAACAAAACGGGATGCTTGTGTTGCTCAGGTAACGTAGAATTTTCTAACCGTCCACCAACTCGAAGTATTGGAAAACCTTTGGAATTCTCTAAAAATGGGGTGAGATACCTGAGCGGACTTTTGATGTTTTCACCTTTCTCCAGTAACTTGATTTCTTCAGCAAAGTGGTGATTTTGTTCGACCCAGACGATTTTATAGAATGCTGCATCAAGCTCTGCGGTGCTACAAGTTAATGCGTTTTCTACTCTACCCTTTCTTATCTGGGTAATGAATCTAAGAATGTATGCGAAAATATGTAAAAGTTTACTATAAGAGCTGCAATCGTTGATTTTCAAAAGAAGATTATTTTTGATGGGTTGGGTGCATACCAACACCGTTTTCCTTTTTTCCAATGCCAATTGCTCCTGTGAAAGTGATACTATTGGATTAGAAGGCCATTTTACTGGCGGCTGTAGTAAAAATAAAGGTCCAGTTGACCATATTGACTTTTCCAGCTCCCCGACATTGCATCCGCGTGAACATATATCGGCTGGATTAAATTCGGAAGGTACATGCCTCCATTGGATGCCGGTAGTTGTCTCTTGAATCTCGGCCACGCGATTTCCAACAAAGGTACTTAGTTTTGAAGTATGAGTTGAGATCCAATGTAAAACGACTGTTGAATCTGTCCAGAAATGCACTTCTGTTTTCCACTTTGTGAAAATGGGTTCGATTTTTGCCCAAAGTTTCGAAAGAAGATGTGCAGCGCATAGTTCAAGCCGAGGTATCTGCTTTTTCTTGGATGGTGCTACTTTTGACTTTCCTACTAACAATCGAACTGACACCGAGTCGTCTTCACTAACTGTGCGAAGATAGATGCAACATCCATACGCATTGATCGATGAGTCACAAAACCCATGGATTTGGATTGTCTTTGTAGGAGCCGATAAAGCATACCTGGGTACCTGTAGATTCTGGATATAATTCAAATCCGCGATGAATTTCTTCCAGTCGGTTTCGATGGTCGGTGGAATGGATGTATCCCAGTCCAACTTTTCCATCCACAATCGTTGCAAAATAATTTTTGCCTTAACTATGATTGGACATAGAAGGCCCAAAGGATCGAAAAGAGACGAAGCAACTGATAGAATATTTCTTTTTGTAAAAGTAGTATATGCTTGAATGGGATTATATGAAAAATAGAAATTGTCCTCGATTGGATTCCAAGTTATACCTAACGTACTGGTGATGTTGGACTCGTTGATATTTAAATTCTTTTCGAGAATATCCGACGAAAGAGTAGAGAGGTTGCTATTCCATTTGGATAGCTCCATGCCTGCAGACTTTAATATGGCTACGACTTCTCTTTGTTTTTGTTTTAAACTATCAAGATCGTCTGCCCCAGTTATCAAGTCGTCTACGTAAAAATCTTTGCGAATAACTTCTGCCCCGATCTTATACTGCGAATAGTATTTATCTCCTAGATATTGAAGACTTCGAATAGCCATGAATGGTGCCGAAGAAGTTCCGTAAGTAACAGTGTTCAGAGAGTAAGTTTTAATCGGAGTTTTCTCGTTTTCGCGCCATAAAATGTACTGGAATCTGCGATGGCTGGGATGTACCAAAATTTGCCGGTACATTTTGACGATGTCAGCCGTCAGTGCGAATTTGTGCAGCCGAAACCGAAGTAAGATTGAGAAGAGATCATCCTGTATCGTGGGTCCTACCATCAGAATATCGTTGAGAGAATTCTTTGATGTAGTACGACACGAGGCGTCAAATACGACTCGCAATTTTGTGGATGAGCTACTAGGTCGCAACACACATTGATGAGGTAAAAAGTAATGAGGATAACTAAGGTCGGGATCGTTTACCAACGACATATGACCCAGTGCTTTGTATTCCCTAAGAAAGTCGACGTAAGAAGATTTTAATACCCCATCCCTAGATAATCTACGTTCTAAGGAAAGAAAGCGACGAAAGGCAGTATTATAAGACTCTCCCAGAACGGATGGTTCCTGTTTAAATGGTAACTTAAGCATGATTCTTCCGCTGTTTACCTCCTCCACTGATTCTTTGAAGTGTTTCTCACATTCCTCTTGTTCATTTGTCCATTTTGATTTTGTTTTAGAGACTGCTTCGAGTTCCCAAAAGCGTTCCACTAGTTCATCGAGGCGATTGTCCATAGAACTGACGCAGCAAGTTGTTTTTTGTGTTTTACTTAACGTTTTATACTTTCCCGATACAATCCATCCAAAACGAGTGTTTTGAAGTAAAGGTAACCCCGACCCTAGTTTGATTTGGCCTGTTAGCAGCAGATCGAAGAAGGTTTCTGCTCCTAACAACATGTCTATGGCAGCTGATCGGTTAAATTGCTCGTCTGCAAGTTCTAGATTTCTGGGTACATTCCAATTGTCGATATCTAATGATGGATCAGGTTGGTATCCAGTAATGGAGGGTGAAACTAAAAACTCTAAAGACATTTCAAACTGCGAGTATCTGGATCTTATAGTCGTTTGGGTAGTACCACCAATCTTGGTTGCTGTCATACCGATTCCTTGAATATCAAAACTTTTTCTATGAGTGCGCAAGCCTAGCATTTGAGCGAAGTGTTGTTTAATGATATTAACCTGAGAGCCGGAATCTAAAATAATTCGGCCTGGCTGAAATCCTCCAGATACATCCCTAACGAGAACGATGGCCGTAGCTAATATTACTTGAGCTACCTCTCTCCCTACTACAGAGTTCACAACCAGTGATGGATGAGGCGATTGTTCCAGCGAAGTTGAAGCGACTACATTTTGGTTTGGTCTATGAAGCATAGTATGGTGAGATTGCTTACAAACTTTACATCTGACTGAGGAAGTACATTTCGAAACGTTATGCCCTTTTCGTAGACAATTAATACACAAACCGAGCCTCTTTATGTTCGTAAAACGATCTGGACGCGAAAGGTTAGCAAAATCTGAGCAGTTGACAATGGTATGCGAACTATGTTTGCAAAACGTACACGATTGCTGGTTAATGGTAAGTGATGTTCTTTCACCTTGTTCGAAGTGAACTAGTGAGAAAACTGCCTTCACTACAGGAAGCGGTCTTTGGCAGTTTGCAGTGATGCCGTTTGGACTGTGCAATGCTCCGGCCACCTTCGAGCGACTAATGGAACGAACATTGCAAGGACTCACCTGGAAAACCTGCCTAGTATATTTGGACGACGTTATCGTCATAGGTAAGACGTACGAGGAGCACCGCGAAAATCTAAAAGAAGTGTTTGAGGGGCTACGAAGTGCTCATTTAAAGCTCAACCCGGAAAAGTGCGCCTTGTTTCGTCCGGAAGTAAAATATCTGGGTCACATTATATCAGCGGAAGGAGTAAGAACGGATCCTGACAAAATCGAAGCCGTGAAAAGTTGGCCTTCTCCAAAAGATAAACACCAACTGAGAAGCTTCTTGGGACTCGCCACGTATTACAGAAGGTTTGTAAAGGATTTTGCTGGCATTGCAAAGAGCCTGCATCAACTTACAGAAAAAGGCCGACAGTTCAGGTGGTCTGGAGAATGCGAAAAAGCATTTCAAGAACTGAAGCGACAGCTGTGCAAAGCTCCCATCTTGGGTTACCCCACGCCCGGAAAAATGTTCATCGTGGACGCAGACGCTAGCAATGTTGGGGTCGGAGCTGTGATCTCCCAAGTTCATGACGGTCAAGAGAAAGTGGTCGCATATTACAGCAAAGTACTCTCCAGACCTGAACGGAACTACTGTGTAACCCGGCGCGAGCTTCTGGCTTTAATTCTGGCTACGAAGCATTTCCATAAGTACCTCTACGGAGAAAGAGCGAAAGAACAGGCAATTATCCAAATGATTAGGACTGAGCCAATAGAGGGTTGGAGTATAGACGAAATCCGTTCCTCTCAACAGGCAGACAATGACATAGAACCAATATTGGCCTGGAAGGAACACGAGGAAAGACCAAGCTGGCAGCAGATATCAGATCGGAGCCAAACTCTGAAGGCATACTGGGCACAGTGGGACACTTTTTGTGCAAGATAGATTGCTGAAGAGGAAATGGGAAAGTGCAGATGGGACAACATCTCGTATGCAGCTAATAGTGCCACGGCCCAGAGTCAGCCAAGTACTCCATGAAATACATGACGGATTCTCAGGAGGCCATTTGGGAATAAGCAAGACGTTGGAAAAGGTAAGGGAACGTTTCTATTGGCTAAGCGCTAAACAAGATGTCGAGAATTGGTGCAAAAAGTGCATAAGATGTGCGGCTACCAAGGGTCCAAAAGTAAAGCCACATGGACAAATGCAGCAATACAATGTCGGAGCACCTTTCGAACGAATAGCCATCGACATCGCTGGGCCGTTTCCCGAAACCTTTAATGGAAACCGATATACTCTCGTAGTCATGGATTACTTCAGTAAGTGGCCGGAAGTGTTTGCCATCCCAAATCAAGAGGCTAAGACCGTAGCCGAACAGATAGTCAACAACTGGGTGAGCAGATTTGGGGTCCCAATGGAACTGCACTCTGATCAAGGGCGAAACTTTGAATCAAAAGTCTTCCAGGAAATATGCCAATATTTGGGAATAAGAAAGACAAGGACAACGCCACTACACCCTCAATCTGATGGAATGGTCGAGCGATTCAATCGGACCTTGAATGAGCATCTATGTAAGGTTGTCAGCAACTGCCAGCGGGATTGGGATCGACACATACCCCTCTTCTTAATGGCCTACCGAAACGCGGTCCATAGCTCAACAGGGCACACACCATCCGAGATCTTATTTGGTCAAACAATTCGGTTGCCAAGTGAAGCAAAATTCGGATCCCCACCGACGGAGCCCAAAGAGGTGAACGAGTACGTGAATGACTTACGCAGCAGGATTCGTAAATTGCATGAAGACACCAGAGAAAAGATGAAGCTAGCAAGCAGCCGCATGAAAACTAGGTACGATATCAAGGTGAAATCTTCCGGTTTCAACGAAGGAGATCTGGTTTGGCTGTATAATCCTCAGCGTAAGAAAGGCAAATCACCAAAATTGCAACAGAACTGGGAAGGTCCATACAAGGTGATAACCCACATTAATGACGTTGTCTACCGGATCCAGCGTGGGGATCGAGGAAAATTGAAAGTGGTCCATTTGGATAGAATGTGTCATTTCAACGGGATGCTGAATGACGAAGTTGTTCGGGACGAGCAACTGTAGGGAGGGAGCAATGTGATAACCACTTAAATGTGAGCAGCGACATCTAGCAGAAAATGATGATACTCGAAGACCAGAAGATTTCGATACTGGAATAACAAAGTCTCGACTGGAGAGTGGAATCGAATTTTCTAGCAAAGTGGAAATTGTATGGGACGCTGGATGGCGAGGATTGTTCTCGAAGTATGTCATTCGAGTATAAATACCAGCATCCCAAAGGTATGCAAGTTAGTTCTAAAGTGTAATTTGAAGTGTTAATTAGGAGAAGTGATTAAGTGGTTTAAGTAAAAGATAAGAAAAGTATAAGTGGTTGAGAAATTGAATTGTACTGAGAGAAAGAATTAAATAGTGAATTGTAACTGTACTGAATAAAGGGATTTGTATTGAAAAGAATAAGTTCTATCATTTGTACCCACACAAACATTTTACAATATTTTTGTAGGCTCAGGGTACTTTCCAGATAAGTGTAAGTTAATTGTAAAGCCGGGGCTACACCGGTAAGTAAACCTCCACGACACATCCCGTTAAGTTTGTATGACAGAGTAAAGAAGAAGTTAAATGAGATGGAGAAAAGAGGCGTTATAAGGAGGAGAGAAGAGCCTTCTGAATGGTCACACCAATTGGTTATAGTGGAGAAAGCAAATGGTTTCTTGCGAGTATGCCTAGATCCCATGGAACTCAATAAGAATTTAAAAGATGAGCATTTTTTGATTCCCACATTAGAAGATTTTAGTCAGACAAAGGGTGGTATGAAATATTTTTCAGTTTTCGACCTCCGTGAAGGATTTTGGCAGGTGAAACTATGCCCGTTGTCTAAGGAACTGACTGTATTTAGTACACCGTTTGGTGCATATGAATACAACGTTCTTCCATTTGGCGTAAAAACGGCAGCAGAGAAGTTTCAAAACTTAAATTTCAAATATTTTGGAAATTTACCTGGAGTTTTTATTTACATAGACGATATTATTGTAGGGGGGAAAACCATTAAAGAACATGATGCTAATGTTCAGAGAGTTATAGATAGGGCACGGAGCATCAAGGTGAAATTTAACAAAGAAAAACTCCAATATCGTATGGACAGGGTACGATATTTAGGACATATTTTTACAGGTGACATTATAGCTCCTGACCCCGATCGTGTTGCAGCGATTCTCCAGTTTAAAGATCCGACAAATAGGAAAGACTTAGAGAAAATTTTAGGCACACTTAATTATCTACGATCCTTTATACCTAATTTCTCAGAACTAAACGCACCACTACGAAAATTACTAGCTAAAAATAGTGAATTTTATTGGTCAGAAAATTGTTCAAAAATATTGACAAAAATTAAAGACATTTTAAGAGAACATGCAATATTACATACGTTCGACCCATCCAAACCTATAGTAGTGCAGGCAGATGCTTCTCAAAATGGGCTAGGTTGTTGCCTTATTCAAAATGAGAAACCAGTGGTATTCGCATCCAAAAGCTTGACCGACACAGAAACTCGATATGCCCAGATCGAGAAAGAGATGTTGGCGATAGTTTTTGCATGTGAGAAATTTAATAGGTATATCTATGGACGGTCAGTCACTATCCATACTTACCATAAGCCCCTCGTTTCAATTAGCAGAAAGGATATTATTCAGGTGCATTCGCATAGACTCCAAAGAATGAAATTAAAACTATCCAAATACGATTTACGAGTAGATTTCAAGTATGTTCCTGGTAATTGTTTGCATGTCGCGGACCTTTTGTCAAGAAATTCTATTATTGATAAGACTGTTGATACTGAAACACCCCTTAAAGACCTAGTTCACAGCATAGAAAATGAGTGATTCTAAAAAAAAAATATTTCGGGAAGAAACGCGAAATGATGAAATTTTAAAAAGCCTTACAAAAGTTTATAAGGAGGGGTGGCCGTTGTCAAAAGATAAACTTATGAGAGTTTAATTGAATTTTATAAAATAAAAGATAAGACTTATATTGAAGATGATTTGGTATTTGTAGAGGATCGAGTGTTTGTTCCAAGGAACCTTATAGAAGAAATGTTACAGGTCTTACATTCTTCTCATATGGGCATAAACAGAACAGTTAACAGAGCCAAACAAGTTATGTATTGGCCCCAAATGCAAAGAGACATCGAAAACTTTATTTCAAAATGTCCTGTTTGTGAGAAATATAAATTACAAAACAAAAAACACTCGCTTATACCTCATCCTATACCAGAACTACCATTTCAGAAAATAGGAATCGACATCCTAGAGTATAAATCCAGATACTTTCTTGTAGCTATAGATTATCATTCCAAATAGATAGAGCTTTTTCCGAGTCGTGACAAGACTGCTTCTTGTATTATAAATCTAATGACTAAATTGTTCGCAGCTCATGGGATCCCCAAGGTGATAATTGCTGACAACCAGCCTTTTAACTCATACAAGCTTAGGAATTTCACAAAAGAGATGAATTTCGATTTTGTATTTACAAGTCCAGGATTTCCCCAATCTAATAGAATGGCAGAAAAGGCAGTCCACATTGTAAAAACAATGCTACAAAAAAACTTACAGTGACCAAAATCTATATTTAGCTTTGTTAGCCTATCGAACTACCCCAGTGCCAGGTTATCGGTTATTCTCCTGCAGAAATGCTCATGTCAAGGAAATTTAGGACTAAATTACCCGCTACTGAAAAGCAACTCAAACAAAGTATACCAAATAACTTACCACACTTGTTAAGGAAAAAGCTGGACAGAATGGTTAGTGTTAAGCGACCTAGAAAAGAGTTGGTATTAAAAAATGGTGACAACATAGTTTTTCTCAAGAATAAAAAGTGGGCACCGGAAGTAGTAGTAGCTCGTCATGATACACCTCGATCGTATTGGATAAGGAATGAGAATAATAATGTGATTCGGCGGAATACTGTGCACTTGCGAAGATCAGTCCATGCTCAATCCCGTAGATGAATATGATACTACCAAATCTCAAAGTCTTATGTCTGCCTCAACTCCACAAGGGATTAATGAAAGTAATCATACTCAAATAGAATCAGATAGCACCCCTAGCAAAAATATAGAAGATAGATGTGTAGTACAACCATCATACACTACTAGGTATTGACGCAGTGTGAAAAGGCCAGATTTCTTTAAACCATCATAGATTTGTAACAAAATCGCTTGCTTACTTTAAATTGTTTTTTTTTTTATTTACGTTTTTTGAATTATATAATTATGACACTGAAATAAAAGCTTACATAAATTTTTTTCTTAAATTTTGAATTACTGAATTTCCGAAACTATGATTTGTTACACTAGAATAATAAGATATTTATTTATTGAATTGTAATGTTGAATTTAAAGGGGAAAGATGATGTATGTATTGGTCTGAAGAAGTACAATTGTTGTTGCTGATCTCCGCTCTTCTCGAGTCAGTTATTACTCAACTGTCAACTGAATAAATAACATTAAATACCACAGCTCGTGAGTTTTCTTCTAATACGCAACACAACGAACTTGGTTTAGAAATGAACAACAATCTTGCCATCTCAACAACTCGTTATTCAATCTGTATTGATACCATCTTCTCCCGACACATCAATAATCATAAAGCACGCCACTATATTTCCTACTTTAGTACACACCGCCCATAATTGTCTGTAACATCGAGTTCTACAATTTGAGTACAACAAGTGATGTCTAAACTGGAACGAAACTCATTTTTTCATACAGGTAATACCATAACATAATTTAAAAAACTTATGTTTTTGTTTTTTACACCGGGGTAAAACTTTAAACCATCTCTTTTTTTGCACAAGCATCCTATATTCATTTACATCTTCACTCGTAAAACAATTAAGGTTTTTTCGTCGTATGCCTATAAGACATATCTATGTATCAATGTATCATGTCATGCAGATACTTTCAGCAGTTTACTGTTTTTTTTTTAAACAAATCAGCACAATTATCTTAAACACATTAGCTTTTTTCGCAGATAAATTAAAGTTAGACTGAAAATCTCTACTGATGAATTGTAATGTAATTGTAATCATCACAACAACCAAATAAAAGTTATTCCAATACGAAATGCATTATTAATATCTGTATATGTAAATCAAATCAAAAAGAGTCATATATAAAAATATATTACTGGCTTTGATAAATTTATTAAATTCACGAAAATTTTTCTTATTAAAGAAAAATCGGATTTATACTTCAGAAACAAAATAATATAAATCCTCCATTACTTCACAGTTCCGAAAATACTAATCACGGATAAAGAAAGTGGCTTAAAACGCTAGGAGTTCCAATACGGGTATATCTGACTCCTGCTCAAAAAGTTGAAGTCAATGGCACAATCGGAAGTCTCCATTCAACAATAATTGAGATTACCAGGTGCTTAGGCAACAAGTACCCACACTTTATTACAAAACAATTGATTAATATAGCAGTCGATCGCGATAACAACTCCATATATTCTGTCACAAACAAGAAGCCAAATGACATATTTCCAGGCAAAATCCAATGGATAAATTACGAAAATCAATCGATTTTCAGGAAAAAGTGGATGAGGATTCAAAGGAAGTTATTCATAAAAATTTAAGAAATAAAATCAGTAGAATAAATCGGAACAGAACCAAACACCTAAGACTTATCAAGATGGTGAAACAGTTTCTGCTGCCGTCCAATGTCAGGACGGGAAACAGAAAACCTTGTTAAAAAAAGGACAATTTCAGGAAAATAGTCGCGTAACAATTACAACAGAAATTGGGAGAAAAATTCATAAAACACATTGAGAACATAAAGCAGTAACAGTATAATTTTTTCTTCCCGCTCTAGGTCGATAGATTTGTCCTTACCAAACCTAAACATATTCGAATAAAATACACCATCAATAACTATAAAACATGGAAGCGGGAGAATCATTAGAGGCAAATTTAAAAATTTATATTACAATTGAACAACAAATAGATAAAAACATTTTATCAGCTATATTAAATCTCAACTCTCCTCATTCTCTTACGTTATTGTATGACAACGATCTTGACAATGTTCCATTCTGTAGCTTATTTACCCAAAAACAATTCCTCATCTTCACCACCCTGGTATAATAAAGAGCTGCGATCTCCTCATAACAAAAGAAATAAGCTCTGGTATACTTACTTAAAATCGCTTTCCGACACCGATTTGTTCTACTACCAGTCTGCTCAAAGAAATTTCTCTGTACTTTTCCGAACTCTCTATGACAACTGTTTAAACCAAATGCACCATACACTCATATCCGTACCCAAACGATTCTTTCATGGTCAGTCCTAGGGCGATCCCCAAATTATTGCAAATCTCTTCGAAATTTTTCTAGCCAAGCGTTCACCATCCATACCCAAGAGCCAGACCACTCTTACTATTCCTACTTAAATAGCTGCTGCCCATAAACAACTTTCAATCAGCGTCAGGATAAAACAGGATAAAATATATGTTTGAAGAAATGTGAAACGCAACTAGCCCAAACTCTTACTTCAGCTTTCTATCGCACAGGGATTATTTCCCTCTACCTGTAAAATGTCTTTAGGACCACCAACTTAACGGAATTCGTATCAAGCACTTTATATGCACTGGAATTTGGAAATGAAGTTGATGTGATTGCAGCAGATTTCAGCAAAGCCTTTAATAGAATTTCTCATGATATAATCCTTCCAAAATTAAAGGCTCTTGGTTTCCAAATAAAATTTAAATGAACAATTTTACAATATTCTATTTAGGCCCATGGTCTCTGACCCAATTAATGCTACCTCTGGTGTCCCTATCTTAAGGGACACCCCTGGTCTCATAATATTTATTCTGGCTATTAATGATGCTGATTCTGTCATTAAAAAATTATACATATCTGTTTATGCAGGCGATATGAAAATCTTTAGATATATATCATCTTCCTCAGACAGTCTAAACAGATTTTATACTTGGTATCAGAAGATATTTCCTTGAGCTTAACTCATAACTCATATAAGTAAGCGCACTCCTACTTCACTTTGCGTTGAGTGATATAGGTGTTATCTGTGATAAGGAACTCAATTTCCATTCTCACATTGATAATATGATGAAAAAAACCACCTCTGCCCTTCGTTTCATCAAGTGTTGGTCTAAGGAGTTTTCCAATCATTATGTTACCAAATCTCTCTACATAACCCTTGTTATGTATTCTTCCTAAATACGCAAGCCAATTTTGGTCACCCTATTACAGAACTTACATTCTCCGGAAAGAATCTGTTCAACGCAGGTTTCTATGATTCCCTTTACGTGGTCTTCCCTGTGATGATAGCCAAAACTTTCAAAACTTTGCAGAAACTTATAAATTTACAATATCTTTCCATACGCTGAAAAGTTGCCTATATTCTCTTAATTCATCAGATCTTAGTTTGTAATATTGATTGTCTCTTTTACTTCAACTTATTTCTTTTACACAAACCCACGCAATCTTATGTCTGTGCCACTTTCCGGCCCAATTTCCATAGAACGAATTATAGACACCTGGAGCAAATGTTTAAAATGCTTTGTGAAGTTAACGGTATTCTGACTCTCTTCGACTACCACCTCAGCAAACTTTCTTTTAAGAACATTCTTATTTGCACTTATGCCTCACGCCCTAACTTTCTGTAACCGCTCCCAACCTTTAGTTTTAAGCGAAATTGTTAGGTTTAAGAATATGTTTACAATAAGCTTTAATAAATCTGTCCGGGGTGAACCCGGGTCTAAAATCAAAATCGAAGAATCATTATAAAAAAATTGCATGGCAAAAGACTAAAGCGGCATTTACACAAGAGGATAAATCAAAGAATACAAAAAAAAAAGAGAATTTAGATGAAGGATTTGTTAAAAAAAAAGAAATTAGTTCACATACGTAAATTTTTTGAACAACTCGGAAATATCTGCCCGGGACGTTTATAAAAATTTAAATCATTCGTTAGCAACGTATTAACTTGTTATGTTTGGTTCCCGGCACCGATACGGCGATGCCCTGAACCAAACGATAAAACTTCTCTCTGGGATCCCGCTATCCCAGCTGTGGATTCCTCCAGGTAACGCTTGGACGGCAGCTAAACCTGGGCGAACTCAAATGGCGCCACGTGATTGGAATCACGAAACCTTTCCGAGCGACAAAAAAGAAGAAAAAAACTTCCCCTTTACTCTACTACAAAAAAAAGGCAGACTTGCTTATATAGTGGTGCTAGAAAAGACTAAAAGTAGAATGAGGTTATGTATTGAATACATACAAGGTGACAGATAAAAAATTTGTAATGATCAAAGTTAAAGTCGTCCTTTATGCATATATAGAATAGCCTGCTCTTGCATTCGTTTCCGTGGGAAACTTAACAGACCAATTATTTGCTGAATCAGCTGGGAACATGTTTGTACCTGTTGAAACAAGTTATTGGGCGTCGCTTATCGGATTGTGATAACTTCAACCATAATCCACTTCCGGGTGTTGATGACGTATTTGTAAATCAGGTTGTTCATGTTTTTGTGTTTTGTGTCTGAAAAGTGTCTATGAACAATTAGAGGTGATAAAAGAATGTCAGGAATTATTAACAATAAAGGGATTACAAAGATTTATTTTTCAACCTATTTTCAGGATACAATGGATGAAGTCTTGATGGGAATCAAAAGCGTCCAATGTGTGGTGACGTCACAAGCTCATCCACGTTTGGTATAGAACACACCACTCCTCGATGGCAGTTAGGTGACAACCATCATTTTTCAACATATACATACTTAAAATGTTTCACGCCTTCGTACATGGCCAACAGTTCTCGGTCATAGGTGCTGTACTTCGCTTGCGTTGGTGACAGTTTCCTAGAGAAGAATCCTAGGGGTGACATTAATCCGTTGTTCGTTTGGGGAAGTGAGGCTCCGATGGCACTATCAGAGGTATCTACTCACAGCGAAAATGCGCCGACTTTTGCAGGGTGCGCAAAAAGCCCAGCGCCGATCAAGTGTTGTTTGCATTTGTCGAAAGCCACTGTAGTATGCTCATCCCATGCGATTTTCGTTCGATCGTTTTTTGTATTGCCCTTAATGGCACTAAGTTTACGTTGTGAATCGTTTACACGAAAAGGAATGACGGAGACATCGTCGTCTGTATCTATCAAAAAGTTTGTAAAAGAGTTGGAATCGGTAATGTAGAGGCGGTTTTGGATTAACAAGCCATCGCTACCTGTCTCTTTTAGTGATTGGCTATTTAGTTTCCCGAGTGTAAATTACGAAATTCACACGGCTGCCTACACTTTCTGGCATGTTGCCCAAATCTTTCGTGAAACCAACAAAACTTTGAGTTACGCCCCGCCATCTGCCTAAGTGGCGATCTAGAACGGGATCGGATATTATTTTGGACTTGCATCCTATCGAACCTTCTTGCAAGCGAATTTATTTTCTGCTCCAATTAATGAATGTAACTCGGTGTGGGTGCTGCACTTATCATAGCAATCGTCGAATAATCGCTTACTTCCATTATTTTGTCGGCAAACACTGCCAATGCAACTAGACCTTCACTATCGGCTTCCACAGAGTTTCAGGAAAACTTCGTCATTAATTTTATTGTCTGATAAACGCTTTAATTCGGTGTACAATTGCAAAAGCTTTTTCGCACCTAAATCTACCTCGAATAAAAGCTTCGTTATTTTAGTTTGTTCTGAATCAGAAAATCTTTCTAAAATTTTGTTTATAAGATTGTTTTTCCTTCCATACGGCCGAGTATTGTGTGAATGAACTGAGTCTCGATCTGGGCAAACCATATTTCTGGATTTTCCTCCCGGAAAGGTGGTACGCTGATTGCCACCCTGGCAATGTCTCCGTTTGCTTGTCCATCGCCGCTGCGTACATTTGCTGGTTGCCGTTCGGTAACGCTGCCTGTGGACTTTTCTTCTGTGTCGGAATTTACCATCATACAATAGATCTTGCCGCTGTAGGCCTCGTTCATATGAGGGTATTTTGTACGCAATTGTACTTGCATTGTACAGCACAGTGAATATTTGGGAAATTTGTTTACCTTTGGTTACGAGAAAATTGATAAAACCTATTTCGGGGTCACCACTTATGGGATATTACTATTTAAGAAAAGTTAGCCGTCCAATTTTTACTTAATTTTTTATAAAATTCACTTTTCTTAAATAGTAATACCCCATAAGTGTTATTTCGGTGATATTTTAGTTGGTGGGGAGGAAGAAGAAAATTGTGACAGGAATTTGGAGTTTGCTCTAAAGCAGTTTAAAGAAAAAATTTCGCATTTAGATCACATTATTACAAAATAATTCAGAAGACTGCAGTTCCTCAGGTCATCTTAAATATTTTTTAGTATTAACCAACATTTACTCTTGATTTGTTTCTAACCCATCTACTGAACTTTGTTTATTACTTCAGCTAAGAAAGAAAATGCTAAGTTTGAAGGTCAAGAGCATGAAATAATGCTTTCGAGGGAGGCAACATTTTATTATTGGAGAACAACCTTTTAGTAAACTATGATCCACAAAAACAAATAGTTCTTCACTGTGATACCAATCCTTATGGCGTAGGAGGTATTTATGGATGATTAAGGAGTTATCGATGGAGTGGAGCGTCGTCCAGTCTTCTCCGTGTAAAGTACGAGGAAGGCGAGCCATAGTCTTCACCATAGATATGCATACGTTAAGAAATTTACCATATGTACGTAAAGAACAATTCAGCTCAACTAAAGCATCTCCGCCAGTATGTAGCTGCAGAGAGATTGTGCGATATTCCTGAGTATGTAGGTACCAATACATACTGAAGTACAGAAAAAATTTCAATCAATATTTTAAATTTATTTTAAAGCCACATAATTTCATAATTGAAAATAATAGAAAAATATAATAAATTATTAATTATTTGATTTTAACAAAATATTTTTACGAATAAAGAGTATAAATAAATAAGTAAATCTAGTTATCAAAACGAATTATGAGAGAATTTTGGCTGCATCCTTGTTATTTCTGGAAATATAGAATCTAAACTTTTTTTTAAAGAAAAGCAAAAAATACTAACTTGAAGAAGAAATTGCTTCTGATCCTCGTTTTTAGTGAGTTTTATATTAAACTCCTCCATGAGTTTAACGCCACGTTCAGATGTATTATTGACTATTATTTCTTTTCTTCACACATAATCTTGTTGTTCATTCCATAATATTGGATTAATGTGCAAACAGTTTTTAAATATGCCAAACCTTTCAAACATTTTCATAGATTTAGCTAAGATTTAGTTCAGATGGAAGATTCTTGTCAACAAAATGCGGAACATCAGCTGGCTTCAAACATAATTTATTTTTTACTTCTTCTTCATTTTGTTCATCATCTTCCAAAACTTTTAACACCATTTCATTTTTCTTCAAAACGACGTCTTTTTAGAAAATAAATTTCATTTAAAAGTGGTTGCAAAAGGTTTGGGGCAGAAAACCAAGATTGGGCGTGGCATTTGAGAACGAAACAGCAAATTGTAGACAAAACACTTTTGTCTTTGGCTGTGAGCTTAACTTGCTGTTGAAATAATAGTATTTTAAGACAATAAATTCCTTTTGCGGAAAATTATCTTCCATCCTTGACATTGCAAGCAACAGGATCTCTTACCTTAGATCTGCAAGCACACTGACAGCCCTTGCGTCCATTGACCACACATAAAACTGTCTCTTATAAATTTTTTTCCATCGTGTTTTAAGTCTTTTAAACAAAGGGATATCAGGACCAGTAGATGAACCAAACTTAAATTCTATAAAAACTCCTTGAAGATTAATTTCAGAAACATACTTAGCTTGAAGGCAAGTAAAGTATATCTCCACCAATTTTATTTTCTAACAACACACACCTCCTTTTAAATGCCTGGTGTTAGATGCAGTTACGTTAAATACAAATGCTTGCACTTTATCGACTAATGACCAAACCTGTACACTTCCAAAACCTGTACACTGCAGACTTCACTTCCATCCCAGTCCCAGCTGACAGTCCCAGAACTTCAAGAAGTTGTTCAACTTTCGGAACAGTTGCAGTCTGTCAACTTTTGCTTGACTAGTTATATCGGGAAGAAGCTTAGAGTCGCAGTGTACTACGGAAAAGCTTAAGTCCAAGTCAATACATTTTTTGTATAAGCTGCAGCCTTTTTTTTGAAAATGTTAGCTGGAGAGTTTTATAGAAGTGCGATTGATAATAAATTTGGAAAGATCGAAGCAAGTGGCTTCTATAGAAGCTATCAACAGGTGAACTGCATCTCTTTCACTCTATCATGTGCATTTATCGAGTGCCGCCAAAAATCTGGGAGTGAAAATATCTACCCGTGCCCATTTCGAGTATGACGGGCCTGGAGAGGAGGTGAAAACAAGAATTATTTTGATTCTCAAGTTCCTCTAGAACTGGTAATAAGAACTACAATAATTTTTAAAAACAAGTTCCTCTCCCGCATATGAAATTGATGAACAAGATTCCACTAGTGAAATACATTTTTTTGTCTAACATTTACAAATATAAAATTTACAACCAACCTTTATGCGAATAGCATAAACTTTGAGCCTCAGTTAGTATCTTTATTCTCATGTCCCGAGCCTCCTTTCTTTTTCGATTCCTGTAAGTTTCAGATCCATTCCAAGCATGCAACAAGCTCGACCTTTTTACCTTTGTAAGGGTAGCAAGTTTTTATCCTCTTCTATCTGTATCAAGTCCAAGGCAGTTGCGTGTGCGATATGAAATAAATCGTTTAAGGTTTACAAAAAAACTGTTTCTTTTTGTGTGATGTCTCGGTATTTTTATTTTTACATTTTTAATGTTTCGCAGCTCTTCATAAACTTTTCTTAATTGTTTTATGCAATAACATTGATCAAGAGTGGGAATCCTTCCCTATAAAATTTTAGAAGTGCTGCACGATACGCATATACAGAGTGTCCCAGTTTAGTAGTATAATCCTTTAAGGGCATATTCCCGAAGTTCCGACGAACAAGAAATTATATGGCAAGGGGGTCCATCATCTCTTTAATTTGAAAGTGTAACCAGTTTCAACACTAACATTTCTAAACTAGTACAGGTACAAAAATAGTTTTGGATATTTTGGAAAGATAATTTAGTAGTGCATAAAGTCTTAAATGCTTTGGGTACATCTGTGCACCAACAAAAAAGTAATGGCTCGTTAAACTCAAAATTATGAAAATTTGCTGTTATATTATTTTACTTAAAATACATTTTTCTTAGAATTTTCACTTATCTTGCATTTACTTATCAAGCAGTTTTGGGCGCTAAATGACGGGAGATACATTTATTAGCACAAAGTTTGAATATAGTTAATGTGGGAAAAGACTGGTCGTATATCAGAGATGTGTATTGACGGCGATGGGAATAACATTTCCACTTCAGTGCTAGTTTTCTCTTGATGTTCTGTATCTTCTTCATCTAAGGTATAGGTTACAAAACTGGGAGACATGTTGCATAGAGTAGCACAGCATTTGCGGATGAGGTTGTAAGGTGGCATTAGCTACGTTCTTAGTGGGTAGGCCCTGTCACTTAGTATTACGGCATTGGGGAAAGGCCTAATTCCATTTTCCATTTTCTGAAATAGCGTACTATTTCGCAGCACTCGCGCATCATGCACACTTCCCGGTCAGTTAGCACTGACATAATGGAATCTAAGTCGGGTCCACATACTGCCATACAATAAATTGAATGTCTACCATGTCGGTCAACGAAAACTGATTCATTATTTGAAGATGCGACAATGTTAATCAGAATACCATCGATTGCACCACATACTTCCGGCATACCACCTTTCTCAAAAAAGTCCTGAATCGTAAGATGTAAACTTTCTGGTCAACACACTTGCTTTTGAAATTCAACTTCATTTATTGCAGAAGTGACTTCTTTTATCCACCTGCACACTGTCATTTTTTTAACACCATTAACGTCACTTGACATCCTGTCCTAAACCAATGCAAGGCTATTAGTATTTTGTGCCTAACACTTAGCGCTTTGCTTTTCTTAGTTGGCGAACGCAATTTAGGGGAAAGTCTCTCCGTAAGGTAATCAACAACTTTTATTGGAACACGAAATTTTTCGATGAACAAATTAGGCTCTATTTCGAAATTAATTCTTTCTTTTTATATTTTTTTATTTCCTTGATTGGTAAACATTATTGCAAGTATTTAATTCAAACTTGTTGACTTCTAACAAGTCGGTCACTGTCATTTAGAATTTATTAATTTTTCAACAAGCAGAGACTCTCTTCCTGCAACATTTGTTGTTCTATTTACAGAAAAAGTAGATTTATCAAATTTCCCACTTGTTGATAGATTCTAAAACAAGTGTCGCAGCGATCTCAGACTTGTTGTTACACGAATTTTCATCAATTGTTAAGTTTTACTTGTTTAACAAGCACCTGTTGTATTGTGTACTACTTTAGAATGCTATGTTTAGTTCCCGGCACCGATACGGCGATGCCATGAACCAAACGATAACACTTCTCTCCCGGGATCCCGCTATCCCAGCTGTGGGTTCCACCAGGTAGCGCCTTGACAGCGCTAGACAGCTAGACCTGGGCAAAATAAAAAAAGGGCGCCCCGTGATTTCTCCCCCGGAATCACGAAACCTTCAGGAAAGGAAAAAAAAAAGAAAAACTTCCCCGAAAAAAAGAAATGAACAAAGGAAAAAAAGCACGGAAAAAAAAATTAAAAAACAAAAAATTCCACAACGTTATAAAACTCCGTTGGAGCTCGACGATTTATTTTTTTTTTCTGCGTAGCGGTACACTCGTCGATAGAGTGACGCGCTATTTAACAGTCCCGAAACAATAAAAAAAACCTTCGTTAACGGGTCGCGTGTCCCGTCTTTTCTCGGGATTTTTCGCACGCGCGGCCCACCGGAGTCTCAGCTTCAAAATTAAGAAACAAAACGAATTATTTTTTTTTCCACTGCACTACACTGCACTATACTTATCTTTTTCCTGGTGGTACCGTGCCCCTTTTTGGCACAGTTCCTTGCTCCGTTTATCCCGCTACTCCCGGTATCCAAATCCTCGTTCCTGTCCTTTCCCCTTTTCCCTTCTTGAAATCCCTTTTTCTTAATTTTATTTGTTTTCCTTTTTTGACCCGACTCGCGATTTTATTTGTCAAAAGAATTTTACTCTACTAAAGACAGAATTGCTTTTTTTTTGCAATTCGCAACTCTCAAAAAAAACCTTGCTTTTCGCAAACTAGAAAAAATTCGCAAAACGAAAATAAAAAAAACCTAGGCTGACCCTCTCAATAGGCTGGTCGTCACCATAGATAAACTAACCTAGATTTCAAACTCTACTATTACTTTCGCAAACCCTTAACTTTCGCACAGACACACTGTAAGGTGAATTCTAACACTTTTGCATCTCTATAACTTTGTCAAAATTTGCTAGAATGAGAGCAATTTACAAGTAAAATTTCTAGAATGAGAGCGATTTGCACGAGTGTGTGTAACGTTTTTTGGTTAAAATGGGGGTGGTTTGTATAAAAAGGGAGGGAAAGTTCCATTGATCACAATTCACACGTATTCACAGACGGTGTCACACGGATAGGGGCGATCAGTAGAAACCCGGTTTTGATTTTCCAATATCTGGAAAGTTTGCTATCTAGGTTAGTTTATCTATGGTCGTCACCAAAGTGTCTTCCAGATCTTTTTCGATCCACAGCTCCCGCCAGACACACACACACATTCACACGCATATTCTCTCACACATTCATTCAGAACTAGTGGACCCAACCACGGGATTTCTAGCTACAACACTAGCAAGCTTTGCAAGTGTGTGCACCCGTGTCCGACTAGGCCTCTCACACATGCCATTTTCCACATTCATACTAAACTCCTCAGTCTCGGACATAGATAAACTAACATAGATGTCAAATTCTACTAATACTTTTGCAAACCCTCAACTTTCGCACAGACACACTGTAAGTGAATTCCAACCCTTTTGTATATCTATAACTTTGTCAAAATTTGCTAGAATGAGAGCAATTTACAAGTAAAATTGCTAGAATGAGAGCGATTTGCACGAGTGTGTGTAACGTTTTTTGGTTAAAATGGGCGTGGTTTGTATAAAAAAGGAGGGAAATTGCCATTGATCACAATTCACACGTATTCACAGACAGAGTTACACGGATAGGGGCGATCAGTAGAAAACCGGGTTTGATTTTCCAATATCTGGAAAGTTTGCCATCTAGGTTAGTTTATTTATGGTCTCGGAGTTCGCTCCCACTTCCAGTAATGACTGGGAACTCCGCTGAGCAAGTTTATGGAAGCTGTGGATCCTAACTATGCCTAGCAATTCTCCTACTCTTAGGTTCTACAAAAAAGAAATTGCGAAAAGCAGAGTTTCTTTTCCTTCTGCTAACCGGGTAATTTTCCGCCATCGCATTACACTAAAAAAAATTGTTGTTAAAATTAAAATGAATTAAACGTAGGAGAAAGGAAACGCGATGGGATGGTAGCTGGAGTGTTGGGACGAAAGGAAAAAAGTTTAGATACAATCCAGAATGGATTATACGAGTATCTCGATACAACCATCATAATTTCAGTGCCTGTGAAAATTATACTTTTTATATTTTTAACCGCGAATCCCTCACTACTCCGGTGGATCGGCGTTCAGATTTGGGGGGGTGAGGACTGACAAATAGCGTGTCACTCCTTACAATTATTTATTTTGTTTTTTTTTTTTGTAAATGGGCGCTTGGGCCCTTGTGCCCTCTGTCCACACTGCCAGTTTGTACTTTTTTTCTCGTGTTCGCTAGTTGTTGTTGTATGTTTGTGTATTGTTTTTGGTTGTTGTTGTATGTTTATCTGTTCCCTCGGTGGAGGCGGTCTTATTACTTAGCTGTCCGCCTACACGCCTCTCCTGCTCCTTTGTTTCTCCCTCTTTGGAGTGTTGCTATAAAAGAGATCTTCGTCTCTTCACCCATCGATCAAATGGCTCGGTGCTAACTCCAGCTGGCTGCATCCACATCAGTTGTGGGATGTGATGCCGGTATCCGCACTCACATCGTTAGCAGGATGGGGTGTTATCTAAGCCTCCTGTTATTGGCTTTCGTTGGGGTGTTTGTTCCAGGGATCGTCTTCCCCCACCCGTCATCGTCGTGTTGGGGTGCTGGATTGAAAGGACCGTCCGTCCCCACCCGTCGGCGACTTTCAGACGTCCTGTCTGATGCTGCCCGTTGCGAGTCTCTTGTCTATCTATGGGCTCCGACAACGGTGTTCCTAGTGGACCTCCTGTCGCACCCTGGGGTTCCTCCCGTGAACCTATGTGGGTTGTTTTCCAAGGTCTGGGGTTGGTGGGCCACTGGCTGATGGGACCATGGCTGCCCTCCACCTCCGCCAGAGCTCAGTGTTCCCACTCAAAGAAAAGAGGGACCGAAGGGACTTACACGGGAAAAGATAGCCAAACTTGTTGCTGGAAAATTTACCGCAACAAGAAATGTACTAGCTTACTGTACCTGTACTACTTTAGAAATTATGGCGTTTAAAGTGGTTACACCTCCAAATTAGAGGTCACTCACTTGGATGGGCTGTGATTACTGAGTGTTTGTGGCCAAAATTGAAGACGTGGACATGGACGAATTTTTGGTTTTAGCTAAATCGTAATCGTGTTATCAACCGCCTTGGCGATTCCAGTTCGATGCCACCTCGAAGCTGAGATTAGATACCGTTAGACTCTTGTTTGTGGGGTGATCTTAAAGATCGATGTCATGCGGACAATCCAGAAACGTTTTAAGTCCTTACAGCGAATATCATTAGAGACATTTGGGAGATAGAGCCAGAAACTGTCAACAAGATCTTATAAAATTCGGTTAACAGCATGCCCTATTGCGAAGCCAGGCGAGGCAGCCACATGAGTAAAATCGAATTACATAACTGATGGGAATATTCGTACTTTCTAATAAAGCCACACTGTATATACTGTTATACTGTACTACAATAAATTAGCAAAATTGTTTTTAATGTTAAAAGATTACTGATAACATTTTACAATTCAATTTATATATTCACTTTGATTAAATTGGTAAAAATGTATCTTAAATTGGGAAGAGTGATATGTATTAAGACTTGTACACTGTAACACATTCCAGTGAAATTATAATAGGTATCTGCATATTGTAAAGCATTTAGGTTAGTACGTATGAAGAATTTAATAAATGTTTAGTCTTAAGCGGAGATCACTGCGTTTCATTTCTCTTGCCCCGTAATGCCATTTGTTCATCTATTTATATTATACTATTTATTCATCCCCTTTGCAAACCTTCAGATAAATGACTACCATCCCAAACGCATGCTTTGTTGTCTAAAAACATGGCTGTTAAGGCTTTAGTCACTCTTAACGATAATCCTCAGTTATATGACTTAGAAAAACATTTCCTATTTGCGATTTCCTTGAATTATGCCATTTTCCTATAGAAGATATGCAGAAAGTCTGACTGAAGGTTCTGGTTCATTCTTTTCAATGCTTAGCCTAATTCGTCTTCTGGGAATCATCATTAAGTAAATAAATACTCGTTCCATGTAGTGCAAATTTCGTTGCTCCGCCTTTTCTTCAGAGTGGGTGGTTTAACTCTCACGCCATACATACTTAGGCGCTTTTGAAATTTCCGATACTTGAAGAGTTGCACTTATCGCTCACCACTAACTTCATCTTATGTGGATATATATATATATGGACCCAGCCTTTTGAGACAGCAATCAGAATTTGTATTCTACCCTTGCATTTTTCATCGATGTTTATTTACGTTCACAAATAGTGCTTTATTTTTAATTTTAATTTAAAGTGTGCCAGTTTATTACCTTACCTCATGCTAATGTTAGTGTTTTTTTGGTTTATTTACGCCAAAGTCAAATGGACTTGCTGGTGATTCGCCTAGGATCACTTTGAATCTTTTACTTTTACTGCATTAAAGGTTTCCGCTGTGTAGAAGTACTACTTTGGCGGAATAGTTTGTTCACATGGGTGAATATGCTTGATATTCTCGTTTTTGTTTCCCCGCATTTATAGGAGTATACATACACTATATTTAACAATATACAGAATTCGGAAGAAAAACGAGTAATCTCCCTGGTCACTTTCATCTAATGGGCCACTTTAAATCTAAACACTTCCAACGCGCGTCGTCCACAAAACACCGATGAATTTAAAAAGCTATAAATTGCGACAATATTGCCTCAAACGACTACTCGAGTAGTACAAGCCTGCAGGGACTACCTACATCTATAACAGGTGATTCGAGACTAACACGTACATAAATGGCAGCTCTAATAACATATGCATATGATTTTTAGTTAGTAAAAACCCTCAAACGATACGTGTCAAAGATATAAAGACATTTCGACTCACCCAATCAAGATATTGAAGTTTTACTGACGCACCTTTTGATATTTTCAAAACCGTGAAAAAAAACGAGTTTCCTATATTGATAAAACACTGTTATTTCATGGGCAAAAATACCGGTAAAACTCAACAATGGCTTGAGAAGTGTAATAAAGAATCCGCTCTGTCGAAAGCTGATTTTCTAAATTCAAACGCGGTCTTACAGACACAAATAATGTTGAACGTTCTAGGCACCCAAATGCGGGCGTTACATAAAAAAATTTCACTAAATCGTTTTGAACAATCGTAAAATAAAAGTGCGTGAGATAGATGACATGGTAAAGATCTCAATGGACGCGAAAGCTCTGTCCCAAGTGGGTACCGCATTTGGACGAAAAAAAACAACGTTCTAATAATATAGAGCGCTGTTTAAAGCTGTTTCCGTGAAATAAAAATATTTTTTTCATACGCTATGTGATAATGGATGAATCATGGAGCCTATTACTTTTTGCAAAGCAAATAAAAAAATGCTCACAGGAAAGAGATATGGCTCTAATGAAGAAGTGATCAGCGAAACCGAAACGTATTTTAAAGGGTTGGACAAATCATACCATAAAAAAGACAGAAATATGAGAGCTGCGTTGGAATGATTGTGTCACTCCAGAAGAAGATTATGTAATATTGAGGATTAAAGTCGAATTTTGACAAAAAATTGTGTTTTTATATGTTAGTCTCGGGACACTTTTTATAGTGAAAAAAATGGTCCTCACTTAGACGGAATAATTTTCAAGACCAAAAAAAATTACCTACTATATACACATTTTCGTTTTAAAAGACAAATTTCTAAATATTAGTTTATAACAGCCTTTTAATTAAAAGTTAGAATACGGGAGGTGTTTCTGCTGGACTATTTATTTGTTCATTTCTGTTACTTCGTTTGGTATCCAATTAATTCGGTGATTTCGTATACATTAAATTCCAATTAAAAATGTTGAAAATTAATGATCTAATGAAACAGTTGAATCAGAAAGTTTTAATTAAGAAATGAAGAGTCACAATTTGCCATTGAATACATTGGGTATTTGATCATGGCATTTCATGTGTTTGTACGTACGAGTATGTACATACATGAACAAACATAACTACAGGTTTATGTATATAACATTATATTTTAAGTGTGCCCGATCTTTCAGGAGACATTATTTTCTTAAACTTTCGTTTGTATTTGTAGGTAATTGTACTTTATAGTACCAGCAACTGAAAAGGAAAGGTTCATACTTCCGAACGAGAACTCTATTTAAATTGTTGTTTTTGGTATTTGTATTGCAGATGATCAGTGCATCATCTATTTTATGACAACTACTCGTACATTTGGAGTCAATTTTATTCCAATTTTTTAATTAAGCAGGCACAACTACTTGATTTTAACTCAACTTTTTAACTGCCCCATGAAAATGTCACCAACTTCGAGAGATAAACGGCGAAGAACACACTACATTATGGGCTATTTACTCGTATTTTTTCGTTTTTATATGAACTTGCAACAAGTAGGTAACAAAATGCTCATATACTTTGGTTTTGTGTGAACGAGCCGCAATTTTTTTCATTTGCTGCAAAATGAACGTAGTTCCTTGCTGTACAAAAGAAGGGAAGCTAACAAGATATGAGTAAATTTAATCCTAGAAATAAGTTAGATCATAGGGTGGAGTGGCTGTCGGCTTGAAAGTAAACACACTTAGGGCAATATAAAGTCCATTGTGAAAACCATAATAATCAATCATAATGTATTGGTTAATATCTAAAACAAAATTTAAATAAATAGAGAGTGGTTGCCGATAAGAGTCTGGATTAGTAAGATCAGCTAGCTACAACGTCTTTATTATTAGGATAGATGTTCGAAACAGCTATGTAAGTATTTTTGTAGGATTTTATCTGAAATTTTGATGGTCTTATAAACTTATTTATATGGCCAAACTTTTAGATTCAGAAAGTTAGATTGCGGTGTGGTATTGTTGATGACGCGAACAAATATTATTTGTCAGATGTTCCGAAAAGACCATTTTTTTGTTGTAACCGAAAATATTTTGGCATAGAATTGTTTGCAACAAATGCCTCTTCCAGTGTAATAAGTCAATCAGTATAATATTTTACTACATATTAATAAATATTTAAAAATCGATAGGGGCGAACAAGGAAGTAGAAATACATGCAGAACATAAATGAATATTACCTCACGGTTTGAGTCACTCAACTACCGTTAAAATATTATGTAAAACCATATACAATATTTGTACATCTAAGATTTCTCTAAAATAATGTATTTGGGTTTCATTTTACAGTGAATGACTATAGTGTAAGAGTCTGAAAGATGAAACGGACGAAGATTACGCTATAAAGGGACAAATTGTGCAAATGATTTCCTTGCTATTAGAAAAAAATTATAAAAATTATGGTGGTTCTGGCAGTTATGTAGAACACCTTTTCTTTACATATAGATGACTAGCTGGGCTAGCAGATTTATTTATGTTAGATTTAAAAAAAACAAATCGTTTTTTCTCCTATTTCGAAACATCCCCTTATTTGAGAGAAGAATAAGCACTTTAATGAACATAGATTTACATGGAACCATAAATTAACTGGGTTAAAGTCTGCCCAACGAAAACCATACAATAATTCATTATTAGTCCTAAGATGTTTAGTTTTTTGGGTTCATAATTAAAATACTCGTATGTTAGTTTAACGATTGATAAAAATAACAGATAAACTGTAAATGCAACTATTTTCTGCAATAAAGTCGAAAACTGTTCTATTATTTGGCACATTTAGAGCAACGATAAGAGTTGTGATATACATATGTATATGTTGTCCCTATATCAAATATCTAACTCAAAAAAAAATTAAATCTATTTTCTTGTAAACGTAATAAAGTTTTATGTATTTGGGTTTATTCAAAAACCAGACAAGCGTCAATGAATCACAATTCAACATGGTATTTGCAAGGGTCTACTACATCTCCTTAAGAATCTTCATTTCATGGTTGATAAAACTATTGATTAACTTCATGTCTATAACAGTTTGCGCAACTTAACAACGAACACCTAAGGCAGGACAACATTTTTTCATGAAATCTAATTTAATTTATTTTGTCTACTTTTGTAATGGGCTATTGATTAAGAGAAAATGATTAGAACGATAGAAAAAAGGGAAGCAGAAAAATTTTTGAAATTACTCGTATGTATTGGAAAATTGTAAAAAGGATATGAAAAGATTTAGCAAGGAAAAAATGCCTGCGGAAAACTGTAAATTCTGCTTTGATTCGTTTTATTTTTTTAAACAAGCAATTGATTAGGAAAATAAATAAACAAATAAGGAATTTGAATCAGCAGCTTCAAATAAAAAGATTAACCATGAGATGGGCTACACTCTCAAACCCATCTTCTATTTAAGATGGATTTGTCCTTGGAAACATTTGCATCTATAATGATAGCCAAGATGCGTTTAATGTCTTGCTGAACCCTCTTACGACTTCGAAACTACATAGTTCGAGAATGCAAGTCTTCAGTGAACGCAGTCGAAAAGCCTTAAGCACTTCACAATGTTATCACGGGGAATGAAATAGAAATCTGGCTCTGTGTTACTCGCAAGTCTGTCTGTGTCCTCTGTTAGGGCTTCCCTTGAAATAACGGCAGATGGCATGACTTATAAGGTGGCTGATCAACAGAATGCTTTCCGACATATCTAAAAAGCCAGCGTCTTCTTGCTATAACTTACTAGCCGTTCTAGTGCAGCTACTGCTACTCGTACATTAAAAATCAATGGAAAAGAGGAAATTCAATCATCATCATCATCTCCTAATCTCAACATTATAGCTGATAATGCTTCTACTATTACTGTTACTGCTATATCGTCTTCGGCAGACAATATAACTTTCAACCACGATTTGAGTATTCCTGTTACAGCAATTGTTGCTGCTAACAATAAAAACGATGTAAATATTGATTCTATCGTTATCACAAACTACAAAGATAACGGTAATCATCGTGATGGTAACTCTCATCGGCTCTTGCTGCTATTGCTGAGAAATTCGATGAACATTATGATGATAATACTATAGGGTTTTCCAATAAGGACTTGACAACTTTTTTTTTAAATAAAACGCAAACCATTTGAGATATTTCAAAAACTTTATTATCGGCTTGAAGTACAATCAAACCATTTATGAATGGAACTCTACTTCGTTCATATGGCCACCGCGGGCACGTTTGCAGCGGTCGATTGGTTGGACCCAATTTTCAACGACTCGGCCACACAATTTCCATTTCTTGAGATAACACGCTCACCATACTTACTCTTCAATAAGTCGATTGTAGCGTATGCTGTGTGGCTTGTTTCACCATCCTGTTGAAACCACGTGTCGTCCAAGTCCATATCTTCCAATTCGGGCCAAAAATGATCGGTGATTATGGCGCGATAACGCTGACCATTCACAGTAACGTGACGATCGTTATCTTCGACGAAAAAATATGGCCCAATAACACCGCCGCATGCAAACCGCACCAAACAGTTATTTTTTGTGAATGAAGTGGTGATTCATGAAGCACATGTGGATTTTCACCCGACCAATAACGTATATTTTGCTTATTGAGGAACCCATTGAGCCAAAAATGAGCTTCGTCACTGAAGATGATTTTGCGATGAAATTCATCATCTTGGCGCATCTTCTCCAGAACCCAATCGGAGAAGGTACGTCGCTTCAAATGGTCCATCGGCTTCAATTCTTGAGTCAGCTTGATCTTGTATGGGTGTAAACTAAAACCCTTATGCAAAATACGCAATAATGTGGTCTGAGCGATGCCCAATTCTTGAGAACGCCGTGGAATTGACTGATTTGGATTGTTTGGTACGAACGCCTGAACGGCAGCGGTATTTTCGACACTTCCACCAACCCGTTGTCGCACTGACACGGCAACATCACACAACAAATATGTACACCCAAATTTTTGCACTAAACTTGTTATTGCTTGTCTACTAGGGCGAGAATTACGACCGAAAATTGGAGTTAACGCTCTTAAAGTTGCAGTCACCGACTCCGAATTTCGGTAGAAAATTTTTATAATTTCAAGACGTTGCTCGTGAAAATGTTGAGTTTACTGAATAAATTGACAGTGACAATTTGATGATTGGTGAAAGAGTGCGTTCACAAATTAAATTCAAAATTGTCAAGTCCCTATTGGAAAACCCTTTATAATGGTGGGTTATACCTTGCAATGTTAATATTGACCTGGTTGATCCTGTATGTACTCGTACAAATGATTTGCATGGTGATGTCAGTGCACCTATCATTGTGAGCGCTACTTGCAAAGGAAAGGTAAAAAAGAATGAACGTCCTGATGTTATTCTGGGAAAATAATGTTGTTCGTAGGTTAAGTGGTTTCATATTTTGAGTTTCCACACATACACAACTACAGATGCAATAATTTCCCACATTTCATCGAAATTAAAAATTTCATCGCAATTCTATTCCTGCTTTAAATTATGTGAGCCCAGTAATAATTAGCTGAATTGTTAAATTGGAGTACCAATTCAGTTTGCTAATTCTGTTTATGATGGGAACTTTTGGCCGAATAGAGTGAAACTTCAATCTTTTATTCACAACCCAATAAAAACTTGAGACCTGTTAATGCTAATGGTGGTGACATACTTCAACAACATTTAAAAGTATCTATATTGCCACAGTGCGAGCCGATGCAGAATGAAGGCCTCTGATATGTTTATTGCGTCTAGTCGCAAGGATTATGATTATAATTATAATTACGAAAACAAGTTCTTTTTCTGAGAAACATAAAAATACTGGCTTACTTTTTTTATCACAAAAATAGGTATTTGCCGATATCGCCTAGGGAAGATGCGGTCAGCAACCGCTTCGTCTGGCCGAGAGGAAAAACTTATACAAGTATGAATCAAGTTGAAATACTCTTGGTATTCCAATATGGGCATATGAAAATGTTTATTTGTTTAAATATAACAATCCCAATTTATACTTAGCCAACAATTCCTGTCATGGGAAAGATGTTCCGATATACGAGTATGTACATATATTCTCCATCGCCTTCCCCTCTATTCGCAATTTTGTTAAGGATGCTATTGCTAATGCTAAAATATGGTCTGACCTTATGATACCATGCAGCGAGGCAGAGTAGGCAGTACATCTAAGGCTTTTCTTTATCCATTATGGATAAGAGTTAACTCCCATCTTACGAAGATTCACATAGATTAAAAATCTACTCAGAAAAGACACTATATTTCAGCTTGAGACATTAATATGTATCCCACAAATTGTAAAGGTTATCAAATTTGACCCAAATGAATAACTCGGGAGTAGAAACCATTTGAGAATTGGTGAAAACATTAAAGATCAGGATAGTAGGGGCGATATATCTTTTTGTTGAGAAATCAGTTGAAAAATCTTTTAAGAGCGTTACAGTTCAACATCTACAATATTAATTTTCAGTATGTGCTCCGAGAGAGTGCGACGATGGATTTAGGGTATAAGGAACTCTATTAAAGTCTTTCGAATAAAGGCAACAATTTTTAAATAATTCATTCAAATTACTTACTTTATAAGACATCTTAGTCTGAGGTGGGCCTGGGCATTCTCTAGTCATCGCAGTCATTATTTTTGGTAGATACTATGTTACATATACATAAGTTTTTCTCTCGGTGATCGATGGACCCGCTTCACGAACACGTTTCTGATATCACACTGTCTTCTACCGATGATCGCCGATGCATGCGAGTTGGTGGCTTGGCGCGGTGGGTAAATTCGATGATTAAGAAGGTAAGTAACTATGCAAGAAACTTTTGGCTTAAAACTCGGCCAAGATCCAAAATAAAAATAAAATCAACAAATTTTCACATTTTCAAATTTTCATATTTTTCCTTCCGCCGTTCGATAATGGTGATTGGCTAAAAAGTTCACCACTTTTTTTAGTTGCAGTTATTCTTAGGACAACTTTAAAAACCGTCATCTTTCGGCTAATTTCATAATGCCCCTTTCGTAGCACGTTTAATTTTTCTGGGCGGAAAATTGCTCCATGCAGATTTTACGAGCTTTCAGCGAGACGAAATTTTTTTCATTTACTCGTAGTAAGATCTGCATTGACCGGAATAAATGGTAATCGGAATATAAGTTAATTAAAATGCTCCATTTTTATTATACAAAAAATTACAAGGCAGAATGGGTTGACCTTTATTTTTTCTCGATACTTTAGAACTAACTTAACAATTATTGAATTTCTTATATTTATAATCTAATTTCCCTAACTCAGCTTCTGCTGCTGTTTTGGAAATTGTTCGATGTGCATTGACTGCACCAGCTAATTGGTCAACATTACATGTTATTGGGGTTAGCGCGTTCTAGCGTGGTCAGCATTTCTTGTAATTGGGTTTCGCGCGTTATGCTTTTGTTTGCTACGTCTGCTGGTGCTAAGTTATACAAGATCAGGTGAATGCGGCGGGTGAGGTAAAACATCCCATCCAAGCTGCATCAACTTCTTCTGGACCTGCACCAAGCCATATGTATGGCAGGGCGTTGTCTGTTGAAAAACGACGCCCCTCTGATTCACCAGTTCCGAGCGTTTAAAGCTGATTTCATCCTTCAGTCTATCCAATTGAAAGCAGTACTTATCGGAATCAATAATTTGGTTATGCGGAAGAAGCTCATAATATACAATTCCCTTCCAACCCTACAAAATACTGGGCATAACCTTCTTAGGGTGAAGACCATATTTTGGAATAGCTTAGAGTGGCTCACCTGTTTTTTTCTACAATCTTTGCCATCGCCCGTTATCATCCGTTTTAAAAATCGTTTACTTTCGTTGTGTTCTTGCAGGGAATCGCTGATGGAGACACGATCAAATAATTTTTTTTCACTCAAATTGTGCGGCAGCCAAATATGGTATCGATTTACATATTGCAGTTTGCGCAAGTGATTTTCTAAGATTGATTTCGATGTGTCCAATATTTCTGCTATGTGCCTGGAGATGGAGTTTTATTTTGCCCGTATCAGTTTCAACCGATCGTTCAGAAGGGTAAGTCAGAGAATGTGGAAACAGCATCACAAAAACGCCGAAACCACTCACGAACAGTCCAGGCGCTGACAGAGTTATCATAGTGCACAGCGAATATCTTCCCATGTATGTATGCAGAGTTTTTTCCTTTCCGTAAATATTTAACTCAAATAAATATTTCATTCAAATTTAACTTTAACACTAACGATAAACAGTGGAAACTTAATAGCCAACCCAATATAGTAGTAAGATATTTTAGTTTTTTCATGGACCTTTCAAATTCAGGTGCGAGAAAAACAGATTACTGCGGCAATCTTTTCCAGTCTTAAATAATATTTTATTTTAGCTCACAAGCGTTCTTATCTGTTTTTGGTATAAACATACTTTGTAAGAACACGGAACAATAATATTCTTGTCTGGTGGTCACTCCGGCTAATTTAAAACACACATTATCCAGTAAAAAAAAATTTATTGTCAAAAAATAAGCCAAAATTTTGAATTTTATGGAGCTTGTTGTGTTACTTCCCTGCCAATTAAATTCACGACTGTTAATTTTTTATAGCACAATTTTATGACAGCTAAAGAATAATATTCTTTTCCTGCCCATATTGTTGCCGAGTACCTAATACGAACTTTTGTTTTGATAATAATATGCCATACCTTCGGTACCGTTACCTTAAAACTTATTCTCCTCCGTAAAAAGTACCTCGCGTCTTGATTTCTTCCGGTCTACGTGCACCGTTGCGAATTTTAATCTACTCGTATCTTTCCTTTAATGCTGGTTTCTTTATCATTTTTCACGCTTTTTTAGAATATTATTAAGTTATTTGTTCAACATTTCTAATGTTGATTTTAACACCTACTTTTGAACTATTTTACGAGCTATTAAACCAGAATTAGAAATAACTATAAACATTTTCCGTTTATCCCATTCACTGACAGCCTGGACTGCTGTCTTTCTCATTTTTTTTTTAAACTTGGAGGAATTTTTAATTTCGGCTTTCGGTTTTCAGCTTCTATACTGTTTTTTTTTTTGAATTATACGAAATTTTGAAATTTAAAGTTGTTGCTTTAAATCTTCAGGAAGTTTCAAATTATAATATCATATATTGTGCGATTACAATGAAACAGTTATATTTGTGTGATAAGAGATCGTCGGGCAATAAATGCTAGTATAATACCAACAATATTTAGTAGTAGTTCAGTATAGTGTTACCCTAAACCAGGAGTGAAGGCGCATTTGCTTTAGAAAAACGTTTCTGTATTGCCGTTTGAGTGTGGCAAACGTTGTAATTTTAAAAACAATTCGCCAACATTTCAAACGTGATTTTTAACTACTGCATCCATATTTGATATAGATTTTAAGGCATAAATCTGTCTTAAACTTGATTGTCACTTGACTTATATTAATTTCAAAGTTTGTAGAATCTCAATGACGTGCACAAATAACATTTTAAGGTTTTTGGAACCTTAAATAAAAAAAAATATTAACTTCAAAAGCATTATCACGTTTCATAAAACGTTTGAGTTTACATTAAATTCAAACAAAGAAACATATTGATTCTTTCAACTTTTTAATTCAATTTTAAGGGACAAAACAAAAACGTCCAAGCACTAGAAGCAAAAAAGAACGAAAAAGCAAAAAATCCGGAATAGCGAAATGTCAATTCTAACAACAAAGTTAACAACAAAAGGCGTGCCACTGCCCGTTATGAAAAAAAATATTGCTCCATTTAAGTCCAAAAACAACTTATATAGACGAAGATTGGTTTAAACTATTTATTTCAGAATATAAATAAATGAATGGCAAGAATATGAGAGAATTTTTCATAGGCAGAGGGTTTCACTTTCGGAACTTTTCCATTGTCCGCCGAAAGGGTGGTGACGCCAAAAAAGTACAAGAGATCTACATTTTCTGCTTTTAGATGTTTAACGAATTTTGAGCCCAAGCCCGCTTACACATTAGTTGAAGTACGTACCTAGTGCCCCAAGCACCCATCTCTTTGAGATTACATGTATAGCACATATTTCCGAAATCGTGTAACTGTACCTACATTGAAGTTATTTATGCAAATATGTGACGCAAAAAAAACTGTGAACGCGTTGTTTTCAATTTTGGTTATTCTAAGATAGCAAACTATGGGTTATTGCCTACGTATGAGCAGAATCACTATTGGTTTAGTTTTTGACTAAATACAATATCTAACTGGGTGCGGCTTTAATGATATAGTTTATGTCTTCGAAAACTTTTTACGAAAGTTTTCCATAGATATGGCACCAGAAAAACGGGTTATATTTTCCCTCTTCCTCTGTCAAGGACTTTATCAGCATTTTTATCTTAAACTACTTTTGTGCAAAAACGTTTGCACATACAGAATTCAAGAAGTTTTTTCTGAATATATAAGATTATACTACTCCCTGTTATAACAGTTTCAGCTATTTAATCACTAAAGTCATCATTCGTGGTTAATGAACATCTGTATGTAAACTATTCAAGTGTAGCATCCACTTCATCTTCGGCGCACATATACCGGCAAATAACTGCATCAAAGATAGTGTTCGTGAATAAAGTGTATAAAATAATATACATATATGTTTAGTAAAAGTAATTATTGAATTTTTGTATTAAAAATTGTAATCTATGTTAAATCTAAGTTAAATTAATTGAACTTAATCTAATGTAACAAGGAAAACGTAACGTAACGAATTGGAAATATGTTATTTAGTACAAATATTTATGTATGACAGTTTGTAAGTTGAAAATGGAAGAATTTCCGGGAAAGACTAATAAAATCTCTTGGCTGTTAACCTTAAAATCGAAAAGACGTGTTTCATTTAAAAACCGCATTTTTCTTTCTATTACCCCACACAGTAACCCAAAAAACCCTAAAAACCCTACACACCCCAACATTTGGTCCTTTTCGTGCCGGATAAAGACTCCACAGAACATTAAAACAATTTATATAAAAAAAATATTCAAGTCCGCAAGTAAAAGTGCAAGGTTCAAACGTACAAACATACATATATATATATATATATATATAAAGAGACGTAACAAACTATACAAAACATTTAACATTTAAACTTTTTAAAAAATTATAAAAGAAAAAGTGCAAGTGCAAGTGCAAGTGCAAGTGCAAGAACAAGTGCAAGTGTACAAAAAATAAAAAAATATATATAGATATATATAGATATATATAAAACATAAAGAACATACATATTTCCCTCGCGGTCGGTGTCTTGCCCCTTGTCTTTCTTCTTTTTAAGACTCACAGACTCTCGGTGGTTTTGCAGAAATCGCATTTCCCGCGCCGTGTAAAACTTAATTTCAACTTTAACCTCAACTGTCACCAGCTGGGCAAAGTTAATCAAAGGTCGTAAGTTCCTGTAATAAAACATTTTAATTAATTAATATTATTTTAATAAACTGTATCTAATAAAATTAAATAAACATTGTACTTGATACATACATACATTGGTTTATAATTAATTAATTTTCAAATAAAAACCATTTAAAAATGTCGAAATTGTCTACGGGTGCAGATCAGAAAGGTGTTCTGGAGCAGATTCTTCGTGACCACTCCAACTTCAAAAAGACTGGAGCATCACGTCGTACAGCCAGCTATCTTTCAGGTCGTCTTCTTATTCTAGAAGGGAACTTCAAGAATGCGCTTGGTCTTCAAGCGAAGATTCGACGAGGAGAAATCGAAGAAGGTCTGGAAGAAGAAGATTTTGATGAAATTTTTGATCTGCTTCAAGAAACATATTTCACTTACCGAGGTGAATTGGTCGACGCTATAGACAATGCCAAGTTAGCATCCAAGGAGAAGATTGTGGAATGTGAATCCACAGGTGCTTCTTGCAATGAACTTTCATTGCCCCAAATTCAAATACCACATTTTGAGGGCTCGTACACGAAGTGGCGGGCTTTCCACGATGTCTTTTTGTCGTTAGTCCACACAAATAAAAAGCTGGGTGAAATCCAAAAGCTTCACTATTTAAAATCATGTCTTACAGGTGAAGCTGCTCGTCTGTTGCAGCATTTAGGTTTGTATGCTGGCAATTATGACAAAGCATGGGAACTGCTTGTCGCCAGATACGACCACAAACGAGTGTTGGTAAACGCTCATTTCCAACTTTTTTTTGAGCAGCAGCAGTTGATGAAGGAGACGGCAAGCAACATCAAATCTCTACTGGACACATCCCAGGAATGTTTCCACGCCCTGGGAAACTTAGGATTGCCGGTTGGTTCTTGGGATGATATTTTAATTTATATTCTGGTGCAAAAATTACCTGCTTTTACTCAGCGTTTGTGGGAGGAGAAGTTGGGTAGTTCGAAGGAGTTGCCAACACTGAGACAATTTACAGAGTTCCTGGAGACACGTTTTCGAACCTTGGAAGCAGTAGCTGGAACGAATAGCATCAAGGTCAGCGGTTCTTCTGTACACAAGGCTGTTGCGGTCGAGAAGAAAACGGTGTTGCACGTCAGGAAGAAGCAGTTTGCATGCCAGGTATGTGGTAGAGGTCAGCACTCCCTTCGAACTTGTCAGAAGTTCATTGCCATGGAGATCTGTGAACGATCTAAGGCAGTGGACAGAATCGGGGTTTGTCGGAACTGTTTGGCGTACAGTCACAAGACGAACCATTGTCAAAGCAGTGTGCGCTGCTATTACTGCAAGCAGGCACACCATTCTCTGCTGCATGTTGATAATCTCAGCTCTAAACCTACAAGGGATTATAAAAATATAACAACAGGTACACAAACATTTCATATAAGGTCAAAATTTAACCCACCTAAAGTAGCCTCTTCTGAAGTACATCAGCCAAGTGTTCTTCTGGCAACAGCAGTTGTTCGAGTTAGGTCATCAAATGGTAATTATTATCATCTTAGGGCACTGGTCGATCCTGGATCTGAAGCAACATTCATTACTGAATCCGCTGTCCAGTTATTAGGGCTTCATCAGCGACGAACTATCATTCAAGTATCTGGATTGGGAAAAGTTAGCAGTGGTTCATGTCAACGGTATGTAAGTCTTACCTTCGGGTCTCTGGTCACACCTTTCGAGACAAATACCCCAGCCTATGTATTCAAATCCCTGACTGGTCTTTTGCCGTCCAAGCCTCTAGTTCTGCAAAACTGGGAACATATTCAAGGTTTGAAGTTAGCTGATCCACAATTCGACAAGCCTGCGACTGTTGATATTCTCCTGGGAGCCGACGTTTACTCTGAGTTTATTCTAGGATCCATTATACGGGGTCATGATGAAAGATCGCCAATCGCACAGGAATCAGAGTTAGGTTGGCTTATCCTTGGGAAGGTTATTTCACAAAATAAAAAACCTGTCCATAGCTTCTTACAGGTCCTTGATAACGACACTCAGCTGCGAAGGTCCTGGGAACTGGAGGAGTTCAACACTAAGAAAACTGCGGAAGAGAAAACTTGTGAAAATAATAATATCAACACAACAACAGGATTGGACGATGGACGATATGAGGTATCGTTGCCATTTAAAGACGGATGTAAACCTGGGTTTGGTGCCTCGAAGTTAGGTGCCTTACGTAGGTTTCATCAACTGGAAGGAAGATTCCAGGAAACCCCCACACTACACAAGGAGCTTCAACAGATGAAAGAGGTTGACGAGACGAATACCATACTGGACACACCACACCACTTCTTTACTCCTAACCATGTTGTATTCAATAAACCGGAATGTAAGCCTGGGTTTGGTGCCTCGAAGTTAGGTGCCTTACGTAGGTTTCATCAACTGGAAGGAAGGTTCCAGAAAAACCCCGCACAGCACAAGGAGCTTTCCAAGTGTTTACAGGAATGCAAGGAGCTTCGTCAGATGCAAAAGGTTGACAAAAAGAATACTTTACTGGATACACCACACCACTTTTTCGTTCATCAGCATGCGGTATTCAAGAAGTCAAACAAAACCACGAAGTTTCGTCGCAATTTTGTATACTACAAACGTTTTGTTCGAAACTGCCGGGCACAAACTGGAAAAAGAAACAGAGGTCCACTAAAGGTAGACGCAATCGGCACAAGACTTTTCGAAATTCGTCAAGGAGACACTGCCGTGGAGAAGTGGAGCGAAAAATGTCGGCCCAGGATGAGACAGCGCCCAAAGTGGACAAGACGGAAGACAGAAGCAGACGCGGACACTTACTTCTCTTCAAGGACGAAAAACTACCGCCGTTGCAGTCGCGATTTGGACGAATCATTCGTCACACCATCTCGGAAAGCAAAGACGGACTTGCTCAAGTGGTTACCGTACGAAATGAAACCGGAAAACTTAGTAGGAAAGAGAAATACAACACAATACCTAAACAACAACACAACACAACATTTAAACGACACAACACAACATTGATAAACTCACATGGAAAATTAAAGACTTTTCTTTTCTTTTGCCAATCATTTATTAAATTAATCAAATATATACTTATTTTATCCTAGCTATCCCTACACAACACAACACACATACAGTCCACTCTAAACCACACAAAATCATTATTTCCGGATAACGCTGTGGAGTTCCGAAACTCCAAAATGCCGACGGGAATTGGAGAGTCAAAACCCCGACGGAATTTGAAGCTTCTTAGTGAACACTCAACGATATCCACAGAAAACACATCATTCACACCAGACAACGTTGCAGAGTTCCAAAATTCCAAAATGCCGACGGGAATTGAAGAATCAAAACCCCGACGGCACTTGAAATGTTTCACCGAATACTCAACGTTGTCCACTCAACACAACACAACACTTTAACATTTACCTTTTTTTTAAAATACATTTCAACTTAAAACACTCAAATGTAATTAAATAACTTAAACTATCATAAATAAACAAAATAAATAATAATAATAAATACATAAATAACAAAAAAAATGAATATGTCAAAAAAGAAAACTTACAGGATGAATTGCAACAACAATTCAATAGGAAGGCGGATTCTTGGCTTTACACGAAAACGTAAACACCACACACACTAAGAAGGCTAATTCGGCCATAATCAAAACATTAACCGTTCGCGAAAATTTCGTCGCACAGCATCGCACTGCACAACCAAAATTGCGTACGAGGGAAACAGTTATCGCACAAAATAACAACACACATTGTACCGATTTTGTTGGGAAAATATTTTTGATGAACTTTTTATTTTTTTTTTATCATTTTCCCATTTCTTTTTTTCTTTTTGTTTATTTTTTTTTTTGCACTGCACACGAGATATCACTTTCGCGAAACAATAACGAACAATCGATGTACATATGTATATCAATATGTACACACGCACGTATATGGAATTGTGTACCCGCACCGATGTACACAAATCAAAACGAAATCGAATTTCGCGAAGGGGAGCAGACAAAAAGGATTAAAGAAATAATTAATTAAAAACACTTACCTTTTTAACAAACATAAAACTAAAAAAAAGGGGAAAAACCAACGAACATTAACACAAACTAAACAAAACCGAAAATCACTCCCGACACGATTTGACCCAGGTTTGGTCAACGATCAAAACAAACTGTTGCACTATTGCAATTTGTCAATGACACATATTTTATCTCCCTTTGTTGCTCGTTTGTTATATCGTCGTCCTTGTCACCTACATGTAATGTTTCAAATTAATAATTACACGATTTTGTCTCATTTTACATGTCTAGTCAACACACTCACACAACACACAACTTTTATGTCAGAAGAGGTACAGTACGGTACAAGAGCGAGGACACTTGCGGACGAAATTCGTCCACCGGGCGGGAGTATGTTCGTGAATAAAGTGTATAAAATAATATACATATATGTTTAGTAAAAGTAATTATTGAATTTTTGTATTAAAAATTGTAATCTATGTTAAATCTAAGTTAAATTAATTGAACTTAATCTAATGTAACAAGGAAAACGTAACGTAACGAATTGGAAATATGTTATTTAGTACAAATATTTATGTATGACAGTTTGTAAGTTGAAAATGGAAGAATTTCCGGGAAAGACTAATAAAATCTCTTGGCTGTTAACCTTAAAATCGAAAAGACGTGTTTCATTTAAAAACCGCATTTTTCTTTCTATTACCCCACACAGTAACCCAAAAAACCCTAAAAACCCTACACACCCCAACAGATAGACTCAATCCCAGGAGCTTACATTTTATTTAACTAATTTCATAGGCACATAAATATTTATATCGTCTTCCGAAACGATTTCCTTGCTTCGCTAAGGAAATACCGACTTTACGTAGATGTACTTTAATGGACTTCTTAACAATCTTGATTTCAATTCTCGATGTGATTAATGATTAAACGTTCCAAGTGCATATCCCTTGTCGATATGATTCTCAGGATGTATAAAATTAAGCCAGTCTCCATATTACGAGTAGTACTCGTATATGACGCATTCATTATCTGAAATTTAAATTGATTTGCGTGTCCATTCTTGGAAATGTCTTAATCTAGGTTAGGTAAAGTGGCTAATTAGCACTTGAGAGTTGAAACTACCACTCCCGTTACTTCAAAAGTTTTTAAAAATATATGTAAATGTAGCTCAAAAGCAGTCTGTAAGTTTTAAGAAATCGACGATGTTATTGAATTCCATACCTGAGATATCTTAAAAGCTTTTAATGAATGGACTTCCTAGTACGGAATGGCAGACAAGTGCTGAACCTCGGCAGAGAAAGTGAAACAGGGCTCTCTGGTTTAGTTTTATTTTCATCAGTGCAATGTGCGATGTATAGCCCTGTGAAATGCAGAACATCCTCATGTATTCATTAAATAGGCCTTCCTGATTCCTTTACATTTGTATCATAATGGGTATTATGTGGTATTATATGCCGACGTCAGAATGTGTTCTCTATATCATGTAATGCCCTTTATGCTGAATTTGTTATATATGATTACGACACAGATATTAATCCGGGCCAGTAATTTTTGTTGTTCTAAGTAAGCTAAGCTTGCTACGTAGATTTACATTTAATTTTGTTCACAGTCTGTGAAATTAGATGGTTACCTCGTAACAGTTTCTGATTCCCATTTTGATCTGCTAAAGTTAAATTTGAGTTAGCGGGCTGTATATACAGCAGTCTTATACTGCTCGGTATTAAACCTAGAATTGTGCTATGCGCTTAAGGATTTGCGGCCCAATAGTCTTACTAGGCTACACGATATATTGGTTCTATATTCAAATCAAGGGGTGGAATATTAAAGACCACACTAACCGTTTCGACCAGACCGGGATTCTCTTAACGAAGCTTCCATATATGTTTATGAGGATAAAATATACCACGACCGTACCCTTTCTTTCTATGGTTGTGCCATCGTGACAGTAAGGAGCAGAAGTCAAAGAACACAAATTCTTAAAAGAACTCAGTTGAGACATAGAACTAAATGCCAAGGAAGTCTTGACTTTATGTTAAATTATTATCATGGATGGTGCTAATATCTCAAAATGTTTCCGAGATCAATATAGCTCAAATGATACGCGATATGCCCGATCAATGGAAGCTGAATTAAAGTCTAAGATCACTAAGGCAATATTCAAAGTCCGTTGATTTCAAAGGTTGTGAAAGATTTTCTATTGAACAAGCACATTGCCCAGTCCGAAATGACTTCTCATATTATTGCTGATGATGGTACTGATGCAAATGATGTCCTTCAGTCCTTCAGACAACTCTTACTAATTGAATAAAGGCTCTGGAATTGAACAATCTAGAAATCAGTCGTACTGAAACCGAATTGGAGATTTCCGAACCTTAAACCCAATTGCTGACATCTAAATGGAATGTAAAATATTTAAATATTTAGGTTCTATCGTGGGTACAGAGTTAAGTAAGGCTAAAGTGGTTTTCGGCATGGAAACTAAGGTACATGGTTGTACTACGAAAACCCAGCAGTATTTCTTCTATTCATTGAATCAGCGTACCGTGAGCATCGAACTTGTCGAATTGTAGAGACTGAGTAAGGTGAATGAATCTTGAGAAGTTGTCCAGATAAGTCCTGAAACTAAAGGATGCTCTCCTCCTTGCCCGCACCGACCCAACCACTCCTTTTTCTCCTAGGCTGGATCAAGGTGTCATACGAACAGTGTCGAAGATCAACGTGGCTGAGGGCCCAGCATCTCCAAAAATAGGTCAGTCGCGAACGGAGCATCCGGATACCTGGCGCCCTCCGGATTAGCCAGCCTTATCTGTATACAGCGGATCTCTGTACAGATAGACCACCCTTTCTCCACTTCTCGTAGGATCAATTAATGGATACAATCTAAAAAAAAAAAAAAAGCCAAGTGCACCTCCTCTAAAGGCAAACGCAACGAGCCTAAGACTGAATCTTCAAGGAGTGATAAGACTGCGGCAAGCCATGGTCCTATCACTTCTTCCACCCGAAGCAGTAGCAAGATTGTGGCAGGTCACGGACTTATCACTGCTACTAAAACTCCTCCCCCTAAGGGGGAATCAGGTTCTTATCCGCATCGGAATCAAAGATCTCTTGCTCTTTTCACCAAAGCCATAGGTGGATTAGGAGAGACTTGGCCAGGTGCAAAACTCGAGGTCGTGTCTAAGAAGGTTATCCCGAGCAGACCTAGAACTGACAATTGGATCCCAGCCTAACCATCATCCCCAGAACACATTCCTTTCAACTCATGACTGGAAAATCGAGAAACTGGAGTCACTAAGGGGTTCTTACAGATGCACATTTATCGTTATCAATAAGAAATCCCTTACCTTCTAGCGCAGTCTAAAGGCATTATTCGGTTCGGTTTCGAGTCAGTTCACTTAAGGGTCTACAAAAAGGAATGGCTGGATATTGATAAGCAAGCTCTTCCTCCTGAAACTTCAAATACAACCTTAGATCTTGAAGTGTCGATATTTTTTCCAGAAATGGATAGCGACGACTCCAATCTATCGGAGGCGACAATTAAGCCGTCGGTCTCCTCTTCTGACGTCCTGTCGGTAAGGGAAACTGATGACGAAGTAAAAAGAGATCCTATACGATTAGAGGAAGAAGATGAGCTCTTGGGCACATCTTCAGAATCGGAGGACTTGAACAGCACCGTGGTGGATACGATTTTTCCGGATTAATCTCCATCACTCAATAAAGGCTTCGGCCGCATTTATTCTGCGTTTTTGGAAACATCCAGGAACCATGAATAGTAAAAGGAGTAGTTCTTGGACTAGGGACACCTGCATACGCTCCGCTCTATACAAGATACAAAGGTAAGATTAGAATTTGTATATTAACTCAAATGTTAACGAACTGGATGGTATCGCCTCATTTTCAGATCACAGATACATCCAATTCAGCCTGGATTTCCTCCGAATTCTCAAATCCCCCGCGTGCCACCAACGAGCTTGATAGTCAAGGAATTCACCCTGACTCTCCATTAGGCTGTGGTCGCTTCTTGCCCTCTTATTCAACCTAGAGGCAAGAAAAAGCCGCACTGGTGGGCATCAGCACTGGGACCGCTTAGAAAGGTTTGCAGAAAACTTTTCAACCTAGCAAAAAACACAAGAAAAGTGACTGACTGGGACCCATATAAAGAATCCCTCTAAAAATAAGGAAGGTAAAGCGACAATCCCGGAGATAATTCTGTGACAAAATTATAGAGACCTCTGAGGCATCGCGGCTAAGAAAAATTCTCTCTATGCGAAGTTGTTTGAAAAAACAACCTCAACCGATAAATCGTTCAACGTGCTACTCGATACCCATTTTCCAGGTAGTACCTTATTCGCGGCCAGTAGCAACCCATATTACGAGAAGCTGTGTAGAACTGATCCACATTGCACAGTCATGGAGAGACGTCAATATTAGTTTTCATTCCCAAAGCCTAAAAATGCTCTCATGTTATCCCAAAGGACCCCAGACCTATAAGTCTATCATTTTTCTTTCCGAAAACTCTAGAGTGACTGATTGATATCCACATACGGGCTAAAGTGATCCAAGACTTCTGTCAGCGGCTCAACATGCCTAGTCTAAAGGAAAGTCGGTGGAAACGTCTCTAGATACACTGACTAGCCAAATAGAAGGATGCCTGCAATATGGAAAGTACACAATGGTCGCTTTCCTGGGCATAGAGGGCGCCTTTAACAATCACGACTGCGCTGTCAACTCTGCAGGTAGACGACTCACTTGGGGAGTTGATTAGTCTTATGCTAAATAGCAGGATAATCAACTGCAAGCTGGGTGTGGCTTCTGCTAAAAGATGTTCCAGCAGAGGTAGGTCTCAAGGCGGTGTCCTCTCTCCCCTTCTCTGGATCTTAGTGGTTAATGAACTGCTGGTATACCTGGAAGCGGGTGGTAGCAGGGTGATTGCCCATGCAGATGATCAGCCAAATCTTAACAGATTAACCAGTTGGGCAGATAGCTGTGGATTGGGAGTAAACCCCCATAAAACTGATCTTGTCTTCTCTTCCAGGAAATATAAAATTCCAATTATACACCCTCCCTCAATAAACAGTACCAATTTAGTCTTTTTCGATAAAGCAAAATATCTCGGTCTCATTTTTGAGAGGAAACTAAACTTGAAACCTAACTATTAGGAAAAAGTCAAGTAAACTATAGTAGCTTTATTCTCTTGTAAAACAGCCATTGAGAACTAATGGGGCCTTCAACCTCCCATAACCCGATGGCTATACATCTCGGTCATAAGACCGATACTCACATACGGGGTTGTTGTCTGGTGGACGGCCTTAGACAACGCAGTCAACTGCAGCAAACTAACCTGGGTCGAAAGAATAGCATGTATATGCATAAGCCCCCTCCAAGGCACTGGATATTTTGTTTCACTTGACACCCCTCGACGTTTTCGGCATGCAAGTGGCTGCTAATGCAACTATTCGCTTTAAAGCGACTCTTGGACACTGGACAATAAATTTATTTGACCATGCTAATATTCTTAATATATTAGGAATCCTCAGGGAGAGCATCGATTACACCATACCTGTAAGCTTCCCCAATAGGTCCTTCCGGAAAGAAGATGCTTTTATGGAGGACAAGTCAATCCACTTTTACACAGATGGACTTTTACACCGATAGCAGGGTTGGTGGTGGTGTTTTCTCAGATAAGCTAAATCTGAACCTGTCTTTCCGTTTTCCAAATCACTGTGGCGTGTTCCAGGCGGAAATTTTTTTCGATTGAAGAAGCTCTGTCCTGGCTGAAAGAAAAACTTGATATCTGCAAAGGATATCCGCATCTTTTCGGATAATTAGGCCGCTATCAATTAAATTCTCACTAAATTCTAAAATCGCTTTTGAATGCCGATCATCTCTTACGGAGATGGTAGAGCAGTTCAACCTTCAACTTTGTAGAGTGCCGGGTCACAGAGACATTCCAGGGAATTGTAGGGCCGCCGAACTCGCTAAAATTGGAACCACTCTACCTTTTCTACTGGAAAAGGGTAGCATAGGTGTACCTATCGCTACGTGCAAATCAATATTAAAGCTGTATGCTAATAAAAGAAGAGATCTTAGGTGGATCTCAATCGTTCTAAGAGTCTGATCCTTCTAAATAGGAAACATCTCAGCGCCATCATAGCTGTCATCACTGGACACTGCCCTATAGGCAAGCATGCAAGAAGGCTTGGCGCTTTTACAAACGATTTCTATAAAAGTTTCATGGAAGAGGAGACAAAGGAGTTTCTGCCTCCGTTTATGAGGTGAGTAATTTACGGACTTCAAAGGCATTTTGAGATCTATTTTTGAAACTATATTTTCATGTAGAGGAAAGACTCTATCAGCAAGATATTAGTACGGCACAACTTTTTCCGAATTCGGAAGTCTTTGTTCTGGCGGAAAACGAAGGCTATTGTTATTAGTTTCTTGTCCAAATGTTGAGTTTTTTAGCACGCGACCATCACTTTGACTTCCATATTCGCAAACATCGACAGCAATAAATGTGTAATTGGCATCACACACTCCTAGCACTACTGTGCTAAAAAATCTTTTATAGTAAAAAATGTTGATCCAGCCCACGCAGTTGGGCGCTTGCAACAAATTTCCAAAATCCTGTGCCACGTTTTTCCAATTCAATCCAATGGGATTTACTCGTAAAGGAGGCATATAAATTGAAGATAATGTTTGCAAAAGGACGCATCAATTATAATTTTCCTTACGGTGGAGACCCACATTCGGAAAGTCCATGTCAAGTAATTTGGTGAAACACCTTGCGACCAATATTTGTAAGAGAAAGACAGATTGAATTACATTTTAATTTAAAAAAGCTAGGTAAATTTACGTGAGCGTTAATAGCAATCTGCATTCTAGATAGATCGCTTTTACAATAAATTTTTCTGTTAATTTCTTTCCCACTAAGCTTAATAATTAATTAAACTGCAGCTTGCTCATGACTTTATTGATATAAGAACCGCACCCACCACCTGCGTCTGTTTTTTTGTAACGAACTTAGTTCCTAAAGAAAAATTGTACAATACTAAGTATAAATAAAAATTTATCACTATTCTTGTTGTATGTTCACAACACAACTTACAAATTTATTGCCCTGCTGACGTTTCGCAATCAATCTTATTGTGTTTCTTGAAGCAGAATGGGGCGCTCAAAAATCATTTGACAGTTCTCTGCAGCAGCAGCAGCAGTAGCACATTATGTTCCTCGCTTAATGTATAATTTTGCAGAATATTCTAGAATTCCGATAGATTGACAGCTTTCTAACAAGAGTTTTGTCTTGGCTTAGGTTTTGGCTTATTTAACTGGACGGATAACTTGGCCTTTTCAAAAGTCTTTATGTGTAAGTACTGAGTCCATTCTTCTAGCCAAAGATGTTTTCCATACTTTCCGAGATTCACTCGGCTCGCTGATTTCCACTCTGGAGTTTTAGATTGGTATAGCATATATACAACATAGCCTGGAGCAATCGACTATAATCTCATGGCTGGGGACCAAAAGTTCGGTCACTAAAGACATGCTAACATTCGGCAGTTCTACAATTTTTCGAGAATATTTATTTTATTTTTTATTTCAATGTCGCTCATAATTTGACCAATTTTTTACATCATTCGCAGTCATTTGTTTTTGGCACTTACTGGCCAACACACATTATTATTTATGACTCTAAAATCTAAAAAAAGAAATAGAAAAGTAAATCTTCTTCTGCTGAAAACATGTCTACTACGATTTAAAAACAGTTTTCTTAAGCTTTAGAAAAATGATCAATATTTCCATCATCTGGTTAGGTCAAAATGTCAATGGTGCATGTACGAGTACATATGTACTTCTTGCCATTATAACTCATGACCAATGAATCGTGTTGAAAGGAGGGTTGAGTTCAATCCGATGAACTGACATTATAAACGGGAAAGCTACTCTAAGCGATGAGAAGCAAAAAGGAAACTGAGCAAACGATGTAAGTACCATGGTCATCAAAAATCAAACAAATTGAATGTGAGCCAAATAGGAATTCCTTAGCCAAGTAAAATTTGCAGAGCAAATCATCTTTTAAAGGTATGAATACTTGAATGTGTCAGGGGTTGAATGCTGAAACATGTAAAATGGAGTTTTCTTTACCAAATAGTTGGTTGGCAAATCTGTAATTCAGGATTTTTTATTTTTTTCATTTTGCAGGACATAAGGAAGGGAGTAACATTTTTTTTGATGAAAGTGTGTTATAAGTTGCTGTTTACATATTTTGCTCCTCATTCTATGTATTAAGAAACCTTTCAAAGGTTATAAAAAAATTAATTTGACGTTTATTTTCTTATTTTTTTACATGTCTACATATGCATATAAAAATATTTATAAGTAAATTCGCTGACGACGAAACTATTGAATATAAAAGCATTCTACAATAAATATAGGGAAGGTATTTCTTAAAACTCTACTAAAGAGAGAGGGTGAAACATTTTTAATTAAAAACTCCTTTCGAATAATTCCTCAAATTTATAAAAATGAAAACTGCTAGGTATATAATTACACTTCTTAAGTGTTTTATCATACTTTCTGACTTTAATTTGGTTGGTGCTATACTTTAAGATGAACCTTAGCCTGAAGTAAAAGCTCACTGCACTAATCGCCAGCTGCGGTTATGGCAGTGTCAAACGCAGGAGTAAACCGCCCCTTCTATTCAACTTCGACTGAAAAGATGCCTGACATCAAGGTCTCCACAATATCAGCAGTGGTAGCACGAAACCAGTCGTTCACGGACCACGGGAGTGTACAGACCTGTTTCGGCTTTTCATTAGTGAATTCGGTAAATTATTATACATATATATAATTAATATACAAATTTTCAAAGACACGGTTGGCGTAGTGTGATAGTGCGCGGACGCGAAATATTACATATTTCAAGTTGTGCGGGTTCATTCCCTGCCCGAGGACGAAATTTGTTTTCTTTTTTTTTTCTTAAACTAATATTTAATTGAAAATAAAGAATAAATTAGTGACGTGGTCACAAACAAACAATGGATGAGTGACAAAGACCGTCCCGTTATCCCCACTGTGGGATTAGTGGACGGCACAAAAAAAAATAATATTGGAGCTGCCCGCCCAACAGCAGTGAGTGAAAAAGCTGTCAAACGAAAAAAAATAACTGGAACATCAAACTCAGCAAAACGCCCCTCTCTATGCACCTCTAACGAAATGCTGCTAAGTAGGGAATTGGGGGGGGCGTCAACGTCTGCGGCAGCAATAGCAGCGCAAAACCAAAGACGTCACGATTCGGAAGATGAATCCGTCTCTTATAGAGTGGCACATCACAAAGGCGATAATAGCTTTGCGTCGTTGGCAACTTCTGAGTCGGAAGACGAAGATGAAGAACTGAATGCCATTAATAGCAGCATCCAGCAACTTCAAAAAGAGGTGCTTGCTATTAAAGCTAGGCAAATCGCCCGAAGGCAAAGGGATCAGGGAGCTAAGGCAAGATCCCAACAGCAACAGCCACTGCAGGAGAAAAGTGCACAGAAACAGCAGCAAACACACCAAGTACAAAAGCAGCAAAAAACGCAGCAGCTAAAGCAACAACCGCAGCAGCAAAAACGATACCAAAAACAGCAACATCAGCAGCAACAACAAAAGCAACAGCAGCAACAACAACAACAGCAGCAGCAGAAGAAGAAGAAGGAGAAGGTGCCTCCTATCAACACCTATAACTTAGAGGTAAATGCAACCAAACACCTTTGTAAGCTGGTCATTGGTAATAATTTTAACATAAAGAGATTGGGGAACGATCGCCATGCCATCCACTGCACTACAGTGGAGGGCTACGCGAAAGTATAAGAGCTCCTAAAGGAAACGACGACGGAGCATTACTCATTCACACCGAAGTGTGAAAAGCGGCATATGCTGCTGAAGGGGTTGGAACCGTCTTCTGATCCTGAGGAGATCCTGGCACTGCTCAAAGAGAAGGAGTGCGAGGGACTCAAGTTTGTGGGGGTAAAGCCGTTTACCACAGCTAGAGCCAGGCGGGAGAAACGGAGTCTGCCGTTCTTCCTGGTGCAGCTCAGTCCCGAAAGCCGTCTGGATAGTCTAAGGAGTATCAATGTCCTAGACTACCAAGTGGTTCAATGGGAAAAACTAAAAAGGAGCGAAGGCGTTATACAATGCGTTCGCTGCCAGAGGTTCGGGCACGCCGTGCGTGAAGTGCGCTAAGAACCACAGTTCCGAAGAATGTCCTCTAGGTGTTGACGGAGCATCCGATAGGTCGCAGCTCTCGTGCGTGTTATGTGGAAACGTGGGACACACCGCAAACTATCGGGGTTGTCCTAAGTTCGCTGACATTAAGAAAGCAAAACTGGCTCGGCAGCAGAAGGTGGAGGTCAAAGGTTCACCTGTCAGGTTTCAAACACCAGCCGTCACGTCTCAAATTTCTTACGCCCAAATGGCGTCTGGTAGGGGGGCTACGGTAGAGCAAGCGACTGTTGCTTCTCCGGCGCCGACGCCGAGAACAACGGAAGCTGCACCGAACATGCTGGCCATCTTGCTCGCAATCCAAGGGCAGATGGCTCAGCTGCAACATCAGAAACAAGAACAGGCCAAGCGGGTGTTCCAGATTCACGGGCTGCTGCCGGGCCTAACGCAACACATGTCGTAATGGGTACGCACGTGGTGGAGCAAACTTTGAAGGTCCTTGCGATGACTGTTGATTCACTGATTAGGATCGAACGAAGAGCCGCGATGTTTAAATTGCTACAAGACCAAAGTCCTGATGTGCTTATCGCTAGCGAAACCAAGCTAACCGATAAGCACAAACTGGAGTACAATAATTATATTGTTAGAAGAAGAAATCGGCCCAGATCCAAAGGTGGAGGCGTTGTCGCGATCTTCATTAAAGAAGGTATAAAATTTCACAGAGTGTACAAGGGAGTGTTGCGCAGGTTCCGGGTGTTGGAGGCAGTCGTCATTTTCATACCGCTCCGCAGTTGAAAGCGGGTGTACTTGGCTTCTGTTTATGCACCTGAGGCTTCATAATCCACCCTATTCATTACAGAGCTCGACACGCTTTTTCGACTTCTGAGGCTGGAATCGGGGGAGAATTATTTTATAATCGGCGGGGATTTCAACGCTAGACACAGAGATTGGGGAAATAATTTGCTAAATATTAGAGGGAACCTACTACTCGATTGGTGGGGTCAGCACGATGTCATGTACAGACTCGGTCTTAAAGCGACGGATAACCCGTCGTTTCCCAGAGGCGGGTCTTATTTGGATCTACTGCTGTACGATGAACGCATACGACTGACAGGTACGAATATACAAACGCTAAACTGTCTGCGCACATTCGTGTATGACAGCGACTATTGCGGTTTTAGCACCGAAATTACAGTTTCTAACGAAATTGCAGAATTGGAGGAGTTTGTCCAAAGATATTCTTACAACTACAGTAAGACTCGATGGACGCGCTTCTCCGCAACCTTGACAAGAGCGCTCTCTTCGAACACGCTCCACCCACCGCCCAATAGGAATTTGTCAAACGAGGAGATCGACAATTACCTAAAACAAATGGACGAGGCAATTAAACAAACTATGGACACTACAATACCGCGGTATCGACGTACGACTAACGAAGACCTGTTCCGCAATCCTACTATTGACGCACTGCACCGACAGAAAAGTAGACTTCTGACAAGACTTAAAAACTTGTACAGACAGTTAACTGACAGACAAGACCCGGAGATTAGGACACTGAAGTCGTCGATTAAAAATATTCAAACGCTAATAAAAGAGAATTACAGAACCCGAATATGTTTCCGCAAATAAATAAACTATTTCGGAGAAAAAATCAAAACGACCTTCAGTGTCTTAAAATAGCCCGGACAACAGACAACGAACGGTTACTGACAATAGCAGGTATTGATCCAAATGAGGCCGCTGATGACGACGCCTTCTTTGTGATCGAGGATCCACAGGAGAAGGTCGAAGACATGGGGGCGACTTTCCAGGAAGTATACAAGGCCATTGATATCATTGGCCCTAATTATGACCTGGACAGTCGCGTCTTGGGGCACGACTTCTGCATTCGAAATGAAATAGGGAACTGGCGATCCGAGGGCTCTGGTTTCACCCGGTTTAGCGACGAAAATATGGCAAATAATGTAATGACCAGAGAGGGTGACCTACCCCCGTACATTTCGTGGGAACAACTCCATGAGATCTTCGACACAATCAGGGCTAAGAAATCAGTAGGGACCGATGGTATTCCGAACATCGTGCTTCGACATCTTCCTCTAAAAGCGGTGGACATTTACACCACCCTGTTTAATAATGCAATGAATAATGCACATTATCCAGCGCATTGGATAACGGCGGTGGTTCAACCTATCCCCAAAAAGGGGAAGGATATATCCAATCCGGCGAATCTCCGGTCGATAAGTCTCCTTCCGAATATCAGTAAGGTTTTTGAAAAAGTAATCAATAGAGCTCTGTCTAGGTGGGTTCAGGACAAACATATAGTTCCGGATAATCAATTCGGTTTTAAGGCGGGACATGATATCTCACATGCCGCGTCTAAACTTGTGTCCGATATCCACTGGAATAAAGGCAAAAAACAATGTACTGGTGCCTGCCTTGTTGACTTGGAGAAGGCCTTCGACACCGTATGGTTAGAGGGTCTTTTCTATAAGCTGACTAGGCTAGGGATCAGTAAACCACTCTTGTACATTCTTTATAATATGCTAACCAACAGACAGTTCATAGTGAAAAATGGTGATGTGACTTCTGTTGGAATATTTCAAATTAAAAATGGTTTTCAGCAAGGCGCGGTCAATTCGCCGATCCTGTTCAACATTTATACAAGTGACTTGATAAGTTCACGTCCCCATACTATTGCGTACGCAGACGATTTGATAGCGTACAGAACAGGTAAAAAAATCGAGGTCATTAATACTCTCTTGCAAAGTGACTTCGATAAGATAAGACGATTTTGCGATGACTGTAAGTTGAAAATCAACTTTCAGAAGTCGGAAACCATTCTCTTTAGGACGCCATTGTCTGGAGCCTCTAGGGATACCAGAACAAATTGGCGAAAGTTCTCTATCATTGGACAACGCGGACAACCTCTTGCCTGTCGAAATGTAGTCAGATACCTTGGAATCTGGCTAGATCAGTTTCTGTATTTTGGCAAAAATGTAGATGCTGCTCTGGCCAGAGCTAGAGGTGCTTTTGCCCTTACAAAGAGACTGTTTTATAGCAGCCAACTCGATGCGAGGGTAAAGGTCCTTATTAGGTCCATGCTGGTATTTGGTTGTCCCGTGTGGTTCAATGTACGAGCAAGCTTAATGGAAAAGATTCGGGTGTTTGAGAGGGCTTGCCTTAGGGCTTGTCTTCGCTTGTACAGAACACCAGAGTCGGAGTACAAAAAATTTTATCCTAATGAGGTCCTTTACAACAGGGCGAACCTAATACGAGTGGACAACTTCGTAATTAAGCTGACTCGAAGGCACATTGCAAGAGCAATGACCTCGACGAATAACCTGATATCTGGGGCTTACTACCCCAATCACCTTTACCACGAGAGTGTGCGCTCTGACGGCTTCATTCCACCGGAAGCATTCCTCTACCTAGATCAGATAGGGTTGATCCAGGATAGATCAGCGGTGCCGTTAATCTTTCATGTCGCTCGGAAAGCTGGGGACAGGCGACTCAACTACAACAGAGACGTCGCACACGGCAGTGTGGATCGCCTCAGGTTCAGTAGGGCGGTGGGGAATCGCGATAAGAGGGATGTCGTTCGGCAGCACCAGCATTTCTGGTGGTTGAATGATGGAGAAGATGTTTCGTCGACGTTTCCGTCAATTACGGAACAGCCTCTCTAATGAGGCAGAGCTGACCAATCTATTTGCTCAGTAAATAGCGATGGCCAGCTTACATAGGTTTAGGTTAGCATTTAAGAAACATATACATGTATCAGTGTATACATGTAGCGGTATAATACCGCTTAACAAAAGTACCACTTCTCCTTGACCATATTTGGTCATCATCATACCACCTTTTTGTCAATAACGGCGAGATAACAGCGAGCAGCAAACGGTCAGACAGTCAGTCACGGCGAGCAACGATACGAGACGATACGGACGACACGTTTAAAAACTTAAACTATTTAACTTGCCCTTTAACATAGTAATACAATCTCTTTTTTCATTTTTAATATTTTGTTAATTATACTTAAAGACATAAAGTGAAATAAATGAAAGTGAATTTTTTTCTTGAAACTGGTGTTCTTCTCTGCATATCCTCCTCTTTATTCTCTCCCACATGGTGTCAGAAGTGTTTTAATACCCCCTTTACCGCGTTCGCGTAAAATCAAACATAAGTGAATAGTGTATTTAACATATTACATGCTTTTTGCAATTTAATCCAAACAAATTAATAAGTGAAACGTGGTGTGAGTGTGGAAAATTTATAGTAGCAGTCTTTCCTATGGGACCAATAGATCAGCCACGTTTATCATATTTATAAAACGGCAATCTCAGTCAAGATATTTGTATGCGGCATGTAACGATAAGTATATTTTGTATTTATTCCTTTTGAAGATGTTATTCTCCAAATGATTTTGGAAAGCTTGTCAACGAAGCAACTACAGGCGTTATTAAAAGATCGTGGTCTTTCATACAGTTACAGACTTAAAAAAGATTTAATTATTCGATTACAATCGGCATTGAATGCAGATCTAGAAAAGACATTAGAAGTAATCGATTGCGAAGAAGGTGTAGACAGTGGAAGCGAAAGCGCGAACGCGGGCGAGAATATTGAAAGTGAGAAAGGGGTGGTCGTTAAAGGGAAAGAAACCGAGACGCGTGAAAACAATACCGCCGGTATAGAGATTAGTAAAGATTATACTCGTAGTACTAAAAAAGAAAACGAAAGTGCGGTCGAAATGTCACAAAACAATTTTGTATTCAGGGACGTCGAGGACTCTTTAGAGACATTCAACGGGGAAAGCGGGAAAGAAGTTACGGGTTGGTTAGAAGAATTTGAAGACATCGCATCCGTTTGCGATTGGAACGATATACAACGCTACCTATACGCGAGAAGATTGCTCAGAGGTGCCGCGAAATTAGCTATCGAAGCTGAAAAAAATATCCATACGTGGAAGGAACTAAAGTCTAAACTGGAAAAAGAGTTCGGTACAACTATTTCGGGCCTTTTGATTCACCGTCAACTAGAGTCGCGTCGAAAAAACATTAACGAGTCGTATCTAGAATACATGTATCAAATGAAGCTAATCGCGAGTAGGGGTAATGTCAATGATGAATCGCTTCTCTCATACATTGTATCAGGCATTCAGGATAGTGTATCGAATAAAACAATTTTATATGAAGCAAAATCATTCGAAGACTTAAAGTTAAAATTTAAAGTGTATGAAGAAATGAAGCGTCAAATGCAAAAATCCAAAAACGAAGACCTCGTACAAAAACCAATCTCTTCATCGCAAAGTAGTAGAAACGAAGATCGCGCACCTAAACTAAATTTTTCGTCGGAAGACACGCAAACCCAAAAACGATGTGTAACATGTGGAGCAAAAGGACATGCTTCGCAAAGTTGTCCCCCTAAGACTAAAGGACCACGTTGCTTTAATTGCAGTGAATTTGGCCATTTGTCAAAACATTGCCCAAGGAAGAACCAGGTCGTAAATCCATCAAAAGTTCATAGGGTATCTTCTCCTACAGTGCATACAAAGATCAAAATAGGTAGCACTTTATTTGATTCGCTCGTTGACACAGGTAGTTGTGCCTTATAAAGCACTCCGTTTTTTTTAAGTTAAACAAACAATATAATAGAGCAGGAACTTTACTATCAGGAATAGGGCAAAATATTTATTCTTCAATCGGCGGGTTAAAAACGACTGTTCTTATTGATGAAATGCCCTATGTTTTGACTTTTGACGTTGTGAAAGATGAGTGGATGTCTGAAGACATTATAATCGGTACAGAAATTTTGAAACACGCTAATATGAAAATCGAAAACGGAAACGTGTACTTTGAAAGTAAAGAAAACGAAAATTTATACGAAAACGATATTAACCAAATTAATACGGAAGACTTTATCGCGGACAGTAAAAAAGTATATAGTATAGATTCAGTGAAAGATACGAAAACGAAAGAAACGATAATTAAATTAATTGACTCTTACGAACCACAAAAACCGAAAAAATCTTGCATTGAAATGAAAATCGAACTGGAAGACGAAGCGCCAGTATATCACCGTCCGCGAAGACTAGCACCTAAAGAAAAAGATGTAGTGGCATCTCAAATATCGGAGTGGCTAAACGAAGGGATTATAGTGCCTAGTAGTTCTAATTTTTCTAGTCCAGTTGTTCTCGCAAAGAAAAAAGACGGTAGATATAGACTTTGCATTGATTACCGCAGACTAAACTCGAAAATTGTTAAAGACAGATATCCGTTACCCATAATAGAAGACATTCTGGAAAATCTTTACAAAGCACGTGTTTTCACGAGTTTAGACCTCAGAAATGGATTCTTTCATGTAGACATTCATCCGGAGAGTCGCAAATACACATCCTTTGTCACACCAGATGCTCAATATGAGTTTTGCAAGGTACCCTTCGGCCTCTGTAATTCCCCTTCCGTATTCCAAAGGTTCATTAATACGGTTTTTAAAGATCTTGTATGTGATAAACTTTTGCTTATCTATATGGATGACTTAATTATCCCGTCGGAAAATGAAAACGAAAATTTAGAAACTTTAAAATTAGTGCTACACGTCGCGCAAAAAAACGGACTTATAATTAAATGGGAAAAATGTAATTTCATTACCAGAAAGATTGAGTTTCTCGGACATATCGTGGAGGATGGCGAGGTGAGGCCTTCAGTGGAAAAAACTAAAGCAGTGCGAAATTTCCCTGAACCCAAAAATTTAAAAGAGCTTCAGAGTTTATTAGGCTTAACTGGATTTTTCATAAAATTTATACCTAACTATGCTAGAATCGCCAAGCCCTTGTCTGATTTGACAAGAAAAAATGTAAATACCTTTTGTTTTGGTCACGAACAGAGAAATGCTTATCTCGAGTTAAAAGACTTGTTATGCCAGGACCCTGTCCTTAAACTTTTTAATCCGGAGCTAGATACGGAATTGCACACAGATGCAAGCAAAGTAGGTCTTGCCGCTGTTCTACTCCAATGTCACGATAAAGCTTTGCATCCTGTTTTTTATATTAGTTTTAAAACTACCCCTGTGGAAGAAAAATACAGCAGCTACGAATTAGAGGTGTTAGCTGTAGTACGTTCCCTTAAAAAGCTGCGCGTTTACCTGCTTGGACTTACCTTTAACATCTATACTGATTGCAAAGCGTTCCAGTTAACAATGCGAAAGAAAGAATTGTGCACCAGAGTTGCGAGATGGGCTCTGTTCTTAGAAGAGTTTAATTGTACAGTGCACCATCGACCAGGACAATATATGCAGCACGTCGACGCATTAAGTAGAGTGTTAACAGTTACAGCAGTCGATACGGTAGCTTTGCATAGGATCAAAAAGGCTCAATGTAGAGATGAGTCATGTCAGCTCATTCTAACGGTCCTTCAACATAAACAGTACGAAGACTACGTAAATCGCAATGGAGTCCTGTACCGATTCGTCGAAGGAGCTTATCTACTAGTGGTGCCAAAGGCAATGCAGAAAGAAGTCATCCGATGCCAGCACGAAATCGGGCATATCAATGCACAAAAAGTAGTAACCCTTTTGAAGCAAAACTACTACTTTGCGAATATGCGTACAAAAGTCGTTGAAACTATAGCCAACTGTGTTGCATGTATCCTTGCAGAAAAGAAACAAGGCAAGCAAGAAGGATATCTAAACCCAATTGACAAGGTCGACACTCCGCTTCACACGTATCATATCGACCACCTTGGTCCAATGGCATCCACCGTTATGGTGGAGTTGTTATGGATGCGTTTACGAAATATGTCTGGATCTACCCAGTAAAATCAACGGCAACAGAGGAAGTCTTGAGGAAACTTGAGTTGCAGGAAAACGTCTTCGGTAACCCCCATAGGATTATAACTGACAAGGGCTCTGCGTTTACATCCATCGAGTTAAAAGAATATTGCCAACGCAGAAATATCAGCTTAATACAAATCACAACAGGTGTACCACGTGGCAACGGACAAGTGGAACGCATGAACGCCATAATAAAATCATTGCTAACTAAGATGTCAATTGAAAATCCCCTTAAATGGTTCCAACACGTCCCGAGAGTTCAAAAAGCAATCAACTGTACGGTGTCAAGGTCTACGAACAGAACCCCATTCGAAATGCTGGTAGGAATCCCGATGAAAACAGAACGAGATCCTGAGATAGTCGAACTGCTAGAGGAAGAAATAAGATGCGAGTTTGAGGACAAAAGGTCGGAACTCAGAGTAGAAGCGAAACACAAAATAAGCCAAATCCAAGCGGAGAATAAAAAAACTTTTGATAAAAGACGAAAACCGGCACAGAAGTACGCAGTAAAAGACCTTGTAGCAATCCAACGCACTCAATTTAGACCGGGACTCAAAGTACACCCGAAATTTCTTGGACCATATGAGGTCACCAAAATTAAACGCAACGATCGTTATGATGTCCAAAAGGTAGGAAATCACGAAGGCCCAAACAAAACTTCATCATCAGCTGACCAAATGAAACGATGGTTACACAACGACGAAAGCGATTTTGAATCAGACTCAGCCGAAGATGAAATACCTCAAGATGGCCGGATGTGGGATTAGTATGCTTCAATCCCCCTAAGTCTGTCTTAGAGCAATTTAAAACTACAAGCGGTAAAATACCGCTTAACAAAAGTACCACTTCTCCTTGACCATATTTGGTCATCATCATACCACCTTTTTGTCAATAACGGCGAGATAACAGCGAGCAGCAAACGGTCAGACAGTCAGTCACGGCGAGCAACGATACGAGACGATACGGACGACACGTTTAAAAACTTAAACTATTTAACTTGCCCTTTAACATAGTAATACAATCTCTTTTTTCATTTTTAATATTTTGTTAATTATACTTAAAGACATAAAGTGAAATAAATGAAAGTGAATTTTTTTCTTGAAACTGGTGTTCTTCTCTGCATATCCTCCTCTTTATTCTCTCCCACATGGTGTCAGAAGTGTTTTAATACCCCCTTTACCGCGTTCGCGTAAAATCAAACATAAGTGAATAGTGTATTTAACATATTACATGCTTTTTGCAATTTAATCCAAACAAATTAATAAGTGAAACGTGGTGTGAGTGTGGAAAATTTATAGTAGCAGTCTTTCCTATGGGACCAATAGATCAGCCACGTTTATCATATTTATAAAACGGCAATCTCAGTCAAGATATTTGTATGCGGCATGTAACGATAAGTATATTTTGTATTTATTCCTTTTGAAGATGTTATTCTCCAAATGATTTTGGAAAGCTTGTCAACGAAGCAACTACAGGCGTTATTAAAAGATCGTGGTCTTTCATACAGTTACAGACTTAAAAAAGATTTAATTATTCGATTACAATCGGCATTGAATGCAGATCTAGAAAAGACATTAGAAGTAATCGATTGCGAAGAAGGTGTAGACAGTGGAAGCGAAAGCGCGAACGCGGGCGAGAATATTGAAAGTGAGAAAGGGGTGGTCGTTAAAGGGAAAGAAACCGAGACGCGTGAAAACAATACCGCCGGTATAGAGATTAGTAAAGATTATACTCGTAGTACTAAAAAAGAAAACGAAAGTGCGGTCGAAATGTCACAAAACAATTTTGTATTCAGGGACGTCGAGGACTCTTTAGAGACATTCAACGGGGAAAGCGGGAAAGAAGTTACGGTTTGCATAGGATCAAAAAGGCTCAATGTAGAGATGAGTCATGTCAGCTCATTCTAACGGTCCTTCAACATAAACAGTACGAAGACTACGTAAATCGCAATGGAGTCCTGTACCGATTCGTCGAAGGAGCTTATCTACTAGTGGTGCCAAAGGCAATGCAGAAAGAAGTCATCCGATGCCAGCACGAAATCGGGCATATCAATGCACAAAAAGTAGTAACCCTTTTGAAGCAAAACTACTACTTTGCGAATATGCGTACAAAAGTCGTTGAAACTATAGCCAACTGTGTTGCATGTATCCTTGCAGAAAAGAAACAAGGCAAGCAAGAAGGATATCTAAACCCAATTGACAAGGTCGACACTCCGCTTCACACGTATCATATCGACCACCTTGGTCCAATGGCATCCACCGTTATGGTGGAGTTGTTATGGATGCGTTTACGAAATATGTCTGGATCTACCCAGTAAAATCAACGGCAACAGAGGAAGTCTTGAGGAAACTTGAGTTGCAGGAAAACGTCTTCGGTAACCCCCATAGGATTATAACTGACAAGGGCTCTGCGTTTACATCCATCGAGTTAAAAGAATATTGCCAACGCAGAAATATCAGCTTAATACAAATCACAACAGGTGTACCACGTGGCAACGGACAAGTGGAACGCATGAACGCCATAATAAAATCATTGCTAACTAAGATGTCAATTGAAAATCCCCTTAAATGGTTCCAACACGTCCCGAGAGTTCAAAAAGCAATCAACTGTACGGTGTCAAGGTCTACGAACAGAACCCCATTCGAAATGCTGGTAGGAATCCCGATGAAAACAGAACGAGATCCTGAGATAGTCGAACTGCTAGAGGAAGAAATAAGATGCGAGTTTGAGGACAAAAGGTCGGAACTCAGAGTAGAAGCGAAACACAAAATAAGCCAAATCCAAGCGGAGAATAAAAAAACTTTTGATAAAAGACGAAAACCGGCACAGAAGTACGCAGTAAAAGACCTTGTAGCAATCCAACGCACTCAATTTAGACCGGGACTCAAAGTACACCCGAAATTTCTTGGACCATATGAGGTCACCAAAATTAAACGCAACGATCGTTATGATGTCCAAAAGGTAGGAAATCACGAAGGCCCAAACAAAACTTCATCATCAGCTGACCAAATGAAACGATGGTTACACAACGACGAAAGCGATTTTGAATCAGACTCAGCCGAAGATGAAATACCTCAAGATGGCCGGATGTGGGATTAGTATGCTTCAATCCCCCTAAGTCTGTCTTAGAGCAATTTAAAACTACAAGCGGTAAAATACCGCTTAACAAAAGTACCACTTCTCCTTGACCATATTTGGTCATCATCATACCACCTTTTTGTCAATAACGGCGAGATAACAGCGAGCAGCAAACGGTCAGACAGTCAGTCACGGCGAGCAACGATACGAGACGATACGGACGACACGTTTAAAAACTTAAACTATTTAACTTGCCCTTTAACATAGTAATACAATCTCTTTTTTCATTTTTAATATTTTGTTAATTATACTTAAAGACATAAAGTGAAATAAATGAAAGTGAATTTTTTTCTTGAAACTGGTGTTCTTCTCTGCATATCCTCCTCTTTATTCTCTCCCACATGGTGTCAGAAGTGTTTTAATACCCCCTTTACCGCGTTCGCGTAAAATCAAACATAAGTGAATAGTGTATTTAACATATTACATGCTTTTTGCAATTTAATCCAAACAAATTAATAAGTGAAACGTGGTGTGAGTGTGGAAAATTTATAGTAGCAGTCTTTCCTATGGGACCAATAGATCAGCCACGTTTATCATATTTATAAAACGGCAATCTCAGTCAAGATATTTGTATGCGGCATGTAACGATAAGTATATTTTGTATTTATTCCTTTTGAAGATGTTATTCTCCAAATGATTTTGGAAAGCTTGTCAACGAAGCAACTACAGGCGTTATTAAAAGATCGTGGTCTTTCATACAGTTACAGACTTAAAAAAGATTTAATTATTCGATTACAATCGGCATTGAATGCAGATCTAGAAAAGACATTAGAAGTAATCGATTGCGAAGAAGGTGTAGACAGTGGAAGCGAAAGCGCGAACGCGGGCGAGAATATTGAAAGTGAGAAAGGGGTGGTCGTTAAAGGGAAAGAAACCGAGACGCGTGAAAACAATACCGCCGGTATAGAGATTAGTAAAGATTATACTCGTAGTACTAAAAAAGAAAACGAAAGTGCGGTCGAAATGTCACAAAACAATTTTGTATTCAGGGACGTCGAGGACTCTTTAGAGACATTCAACGGGGAAAGCGGGAAAGAAGTTACGGGTTGGTTAGAAGAATTTGAAGACATCGCATCCGTTTGCGATTGGAACGATATACAACGCTACCTATACGCGAGAAGATTGCTCAGAGGTGCCGCGAAATTAGCTATCGAAGCTGAAAAAAATATCCATACGTGGAAGGAACTAAAGTCTAAACTGGAAAAAGAGTTCGGTACAACTATTTCGGGCCTTTTGATTCACCGTCAACTAGAGTCGCGTCGAAAAAACATTAACGAGTCGTATCTAGAATACATGTATCAAATGAAGCTAATCGCGAGTAGGGGTAATGTCGATGATGAATCGCTTCTCTCATACATTGTATCAGGCATTCAGGATAGTGTATCGAATAAAACAATTTTATATGAAGCAAAATCATTCGAAGACTTAAAGTTAAAATTTAAAGTGTATGAAGAAATGAAGCGTCAAATGCAAAAATCCAAAAACGAAGACCTCGTACAAAAACCAATCTCTTCATCGCAAAGTAGTAGAAACGAAGATCGCGCACCTAAACTAAATTTTTCGTCGGAAGACACGCAAACCCAAAAACGATGTGTAACATGTGGAGCAAAAGGACATGCTTCGCAAAGTTGTCCCCCTAAGACTAAAGGACCACGTTGCTTTAATTGCAGTGAATTTGGCCATTTGTCAAAACATTGCCCAAGGAAGAACCAGGTCGTAAATCCATCAAAAGTTCATAGGGTATCTTCTCCTACAGTGCATACAAAGATCAAAATAGGTAGCACTTTATTTGATTCGCTCGTTGACACAGGTAGTCAGTTGTGCCTTATAAAGCACTCCGTTTTTTTTAAGTTAAACAAACAATATAATAGAGCAGGAACTTTACTATCAGGAATAGGGCAAAATATTTATTCTTCAATCGGCGGGTTAAAAACGACTGTTCTTATTGATGAAATGCCCTATGTTTTGACTTTTGACGTTGTGAAAGATGAGTGGATGTCTGAAGACATTATAATCGGTACAGAAATTTTGAAACACGCTAATATGAAAATCGAAAACGGAAACGTGTACTTTGAAAGTAAAGAAAACGAAAATTTATACGAAAACGATATTAACCAAATTAATACGGAAGACTTTATCGCGGACAGTAAAAAAGTATATAGTATAGATTCAGTGAAAGATACGAAAACGAAAGAAACGATAATTAAATTAATTGACTCTTACGAACCACAAAAACCGAAAAAATCTTGCATTGAAATGAAAATCGAACTGGAAGACGAAGCGCCAGTATATCACCGTCCGCGAAGACTAGCACCTAAAGAAAAAGATGTAGTGGCATCTCAAATATCGGAGTGGCTAAACGAAGGGATTATAGTGCCTAGTAGTTCTAATTTTTCTAGTCCAGTTGTTCTCGCAAAGAAAAAAGACGGTAGTTATAGACTTTGCATTGATTACCGCAGACTAAACTCGAAAATTGTTAAAGACAGATATCCGTTACCCATAATAGAAGACATTCTGGAAAATCTTTACAAAGCACGTGTTTTCACGAGTTTAGACCTCAGAAATGGATTCTTTCATGTAGACATTCATCCGGAGAGTCGCAAATACACATCCTTTGTCACACCAGATGCTCAATATGAGTTTTGCAAGGTACCCTTCGGCCTCTGTAATTCCCCTTCCGTATTCCAAAGGTTCATTAATACGGTTTTTAAAGATCTTGTATGTGATAAACTTTTGCTTATCTATATGGATGACTTAATTATCCCGTCGGAAAATGAAAACGAAAATTTAGAAACTTTAAAATTAGTGCTACACGTCGCGCAAAAAAACGGACTTATAATTAAATGGGAAAAATGTAATTTCATTACCAGAAAGATTGAGTTTCTCGGACATATCGTGGAGGATGGCGAGGTGAGGCCTTCAGTGGAAAAAACTAAAGCAGTGCGAAATTTCCCTGAACCCAAAAATTTAAAAGAGCTTCAGAGTTTATTAGGCTTAACTGGATTTTTCATAAAATTTATACCTAACTATGCTAGAATCGCCAAGCCCTTGTCTGATTTGACAAGAAAAAATGTAAATACCTTTTGTTTTGGTCACGAACAGAGAAATGCTTATCTCGAGTTAAAAGACTTGTTATGCCAGGACCCTGTCCTTAAACTTTTTAATCCGGAGCTAGATACGGAATTGCACACAGATGCAAGCAAAGTAGGTCTTGCCGCTGTTCTACTCCAATGTCACGATAAAGCTTTGCATCCTGTTTTTTATATTAGTTTTAAAACTACCCCTGTGGAAGAAAAATACAGCAGCTACGAATTAGAGGTGTTAGCTGTAGTACGTTCCCTTAAAAAGCTGCGCGTTTACCTGCTTGGACTTACCTTTAACATCTATACTGATTGCAAAGCGTTCCAGTTAACAATGCGAAAGAAAGAATTGTGCACCAGAGTTGCGAGATGGGCTCTGTTCTTAGAAGAGTTTAATTGTACAGTGCACCATCGACCAGGACAATATATGCAGCACGTCGACGCATTAAGTAGAGTGTTAACAGTTACAGCAGTCGATACGGTAGCTTTGCATAGGATCAAAAAGGCTCAATGTAGAGATGAGTCATGTCAGCTCATTCTAACGGTCCTTCAACATAAACAGTACGAAGACTACGTAAATCGCAATGGAGTCCTGTACCGATTCGTCGAAGGAGCTTATCTACTAGTGGTGCCAAAGGCAATGCAGAAAGAAGTCATCCGATGCCAGCACGAAATCGGGCATATCAATGCACAAAAAGTAGTAACCCTTTTGAAGCAAAACTACTACTTTGCGAATATGCGTACAAAAGTCGTTGAAACTATAGCCAACTGTGTTGCATGTATCCTTGCAGAAAAGAAACAAGGCAAGCAAGAAGGATATCTAAACCCAATTGACAAGGTCGACACTCCGCTTCACACGTATCATATCGACCACCTTGGTCCAATGGCATCCACCGTTATGGTGGAGTTGTTATGGATGCGTTTACGAAATATGTCTGGATCTACCCAGTAAAATCAACGGCAACAGAGGAAGTCTTGAGGAAACTTGAGTTGCAGGAAAACGTCTTCGGTAACCCCCATAGGATTATAACTGACAAGGGCTCTGCGTTTACATCCATCGAGTTAAAAGAATATTGCCAACGCAGAAATATCAGCTTAATACAAATCACAACAGGTGTACCACGTGGCAACGGACAAGTGGAACGCATGAACGCCATAATAAAATCATTGCTAACTAAGATGTCAATTGAAAATCCCCTTAAATGGTTCCAACACGTCCCGAGAGTTCAAAAAGCAATCAACTGTACGGTGTCAAGGTCTACGAACAGAACCCCATTCGAAATGCTGGTAGGAATCCCGATGAAAACAGAACGAGATCCTGAGATAGTCGAACTGCTAGAGGAAGAAATAAGATGCGAGTTTGAGGACAAAAGGTCGGAACTCAGAGTAGAAGCGAAACACAAAATAAGCCAAATCCAAGCGGAGAATAAAAAAACTTTTGATAAAAGACGAAAACCGGCACAGAAGTACGCAGTAAAAGACCTTGTAGCAATCCAACGCACTCAATTTGGACCGGGACTCAAAGTACACCCGAAATTTCTTGGACCATATGAGGTCACCAAAATTAAACGCAACGATCGTTATGATGTCCAAAAGGTAGGAAATCACGAAGGCCCAAACAAAACTTCATCATCAGCTGACCAAATGAAACGATGGTTACACAACGACGAAAGCGATTTTGAATCAGACTCAGCCGAAGATGAAATACCTCAAGATGGCCGGATGTGGGATTAGTATGCTTCAATCCCCCTAAGTCTGTCTTAGAGCAATTTAAAACTACAAGCGGTAAAATACCGCTTAACAAAAGTACCACTTCTCCTTGACCATATTTGGTCATCATCATACCACCTTTTTGTCAATAACGGCGAGATAACAGCGAGCAGCAAACGGTCAGACAGTCAGTCACGGCGAGCAACGATACGAGACGATACGGACGACACGTTTAAAAACTTAAACTATTTAACTTGCCCTTTAACATAGTAATACAATCTCTTTTTTCATTTTTAATATTTTGTTAATTATACTTAAAGACATAAAGTGAAATAAATGAAAGTGAATTTTTTTCTTGACACTGGTGTTCTTCTCTGCATATCCTCCTCTTTATTCTCTCCCACATACATATGTACTTGGTATATGCTCAAACTTACGGTATAAGTATAAAATAGCAAGGTTTTACTTGTTACTGGAATTTATCATATATAGGGTTTTCCAATAAGGACTTGACAACAAAACGCAAATCATTTGAGATATTTCAAAAACTTTATTATCGGCTTGAAGTACAATCAAAACATTTATGAATGGAACTCGACTTGGTTCATATGGCCACCGCGACGTTGGAAGAGCTCATTGAACGCGAACGCGTTGGCTTAAGGAAACATTGGTTTATACCAATGACTTAACGTAGCCCCACAGCACGAACGAGGCGGCCAATAGACTGGCCCATGTTTTGAGATAACACGCTCACCATACTTACTCTTCAATAAGTCGATTGTAGCGTGTGCTGTGTGGCTTGTGGCATCATCCTGTTGAAACCACATGTCGTCCAAGTCCATATCTTCCAACTCGGGCCAAAAATGATCGGTGATTACGGCGCGATAACGCTGACCATTCACAGTAACGTGACGATCGTTATCTTCGACGAAAAAATATGGCCCAATAACGTCGCCGGCATGCAAACCGCACCAAACACTTATTTTTTGTGAACGAAGTGGTGATTCATGAAGCACATGTGGATTTTCACCCGACCAATAACGTATATTTTGCTTATTGATGAACCCATTGAGCCAAAAATGAGCTTCGTCACTGGAGGTGATTTTGCGATGAAATTCACCATCTTGGCGCATCTTCTCCAGAACCCAATCCGAGAAGGTACTTCGCTTCAAATTGTCCATCGGCTTCAATTCTTGAGTCAGGTTGATCTTGTATGGGTGTAAGCCAAGATCCTTACACAAAATACGCCATAGTGTGGTCTGAGCGATGCCCAATTCTTGAGAACGCTGTGCAATTGACTGACTTGGATCGCTTGACACTTCGACACTTCAGCCAACCCGTTGTCTCACTGACACGGCAACATAACACAACGAATATGTAGACTCAAATTTTTGCACAAAACTTGTTATTGCCTGTCTACTAGGGCCTGTCTACTAGGGCGAGAATAAATTGACAGTGACAGTTTGATGATTAGTGAAAGAGTGTGTTCACAAATTAAATTCAAAGTTGTCAAGTCCCTATTGGAAAACCCTTTATAAGTGTATGATGCTTGATAAAAGACTTTTAGAATGCAAAAGCCAGCAAAATGTTAAAAACAGTACAATATGGATATGTTTGATTGCTACCGATATGAAACGAATCTGAGTAATAAAAAATGCCATTTTCCGTATACATATAAAATGTAAAAATAATACACGCTGGTTATATTAAAAATATACATATATACTTTATTAAAATTAAGATTAGAAAGATTAGAAAAATACGGCTGCTGACGGCTGAACAACTTTGCAGCTTGAATGTTCGCGACTGAATGAAAATGTTAGAACAATTTTGATTATGTATTGACAACTGTACCAATCTTCAAGCTACCTACAACCGGTTTCTTTGTTCTCATTCAGCTGCCATCACTCTTCTTCTTAGAACTTGAGTGTTGCCATCTGTCTGCAGTGCCAATACTTCTTACATAAGTTTGAATGTCGATATACGCATCATGAGGAGAACTGTCAGAAATATGATAGTAAGCAACGAACATTGAGCTTTTTTTTTAATTGAGTTTCTTTTTACCCTTTTCAAAAAAATTGGCATAATACGAAAATAAGATTATTTTTTTATATTTTAGGAATAGAAGGAATCGCTTGTATATACATATGTGTACATTTTGTAGAACATAAAAGAAAAAAACATTTAAGAAATCCAATTGAGCAAATGTTATTTGATAGCTTTCCAAATGATACATGTTTAGTTTTCGTATATTCTGGCAACACCAATTCTCTGAATTTCGAGTGTCCATTCTCTGCTAAGCTGCGCTTTTTAGCTTGATATTTTGTTTTCTAATTTACGCGCGCCTAAGGGGCTGATACCCTTTTACTGTTGCCATGGCGCGGGCGGAAATGTAGAAGGAGGAGAAAGGAAAAATTGTTTTCGTAGTGGTTTGAAACTCAGGTGTGTTTGGTTTCGATATTCGCTCTCCAGGGGGTGGGAGTCCGAATAGGACGGAGAGTTTTTTCTTCACTCAGAGTGATTCGAAGTTTATAATTCGCAGCACTTTTTTGTGCTTGAAACTCTACAGCCGCAAAATCTACGTGTCAGTGTTATGCCTTCACACGCAGAATTTTTCTGTCTGAGTTCCATTCACACAAGTGAAAAACTTGAAAGACTTGTCATGGGCAGGATTCGAACCTTGACCCTCCGAGTGAGAAGCGATTGCTGTACCACTACACCACGGCCACTTCAATTTCTAGCTTGATAACTCTTTCTTCCTTTATTTTTATCATCACACAGTACAGACATCTTTATGAATAAATCTGTTATTATTAATAAGTTTAGTTTTTCCCCCTCTTTTTCTTGGCTTTGGAAAATTGAATTGTATTCCTTTTTATTCTTTGTCGAGCTACTGAACATATCCGGTCCTTCGAGCCGGGTAATATTGTTCTATTTAATAAATTTGATTTGATGATCTTTTACGTAATTACATTTTACATTTATTTTATTATATCAGTACATTTTACGTTTTGCAATTTACGTACAATATACCCGTCAGTTTTTTTTTTTCAGTTTACATGCTTTTTTATTTTTATCACTTAAATTACTCTTGTATGCTAGACAAAAAACGCTTAAAAGTTAGCTTAAATTACTTACAAATAATCTTATTCTAACTTACTGGCCCCATGCCGGCACTCTAAGTTAAACCTAATACTTATACTATGTCTTTCGACGAATCTTACAGTCTAATTTTATTTCTATTTTTGCATTTATTAACACTAAAACTAAGGAAATAAATGTTAAGCAAAAACTTAGTATATAGACATTTTTTTAATTTTTACTAAACTTAAAACTAAATGACTCCAAACTACCTAAAAATAAATCTTAATCTACTTAACCTACTTACATCTAACACAAACATAGACATACATAAATATATATACATAATATGTATATACATAATATATAAATACATGTATGTATATATATATATTTTTTGTTTTTATATATTTTTTTTCTTAAAACTAACTTAATCCTACCAAAAATTATGTAAGCCGGCCATGGCTAAAAAAAAATTAGGCTGGCCTACCTTGCTTCACATGAAGCTAACTATTACTAGAGGTGTTCGACGACGAAGCATCCTCCCCTTCAACAAGCAACCAAAATTGTTGGTGCTGCCGAGCAACATCTCTCATGTCGCGACTCCCTACCGACCTACTGTAATATGCGACGTCTCTGTCGTAGTCGAGTAGCCTGTCCGCAGCTGTTCGAGCGACGTGGAAGATTAGCGGTACCATCAATCTGTCCTGGATCAGACCTTTGCTATCTAAATAGAGGAACGCTTCTGGAGGAATAATGCCGTCAAAGCGAACTCTCTCGTGATACATATAATTGGGGTAGTAAGCCCCGGAGATCAGGTTGATTGCTCTCACGTTGAACAACACGGGACATCCAAATACAAGCATGGGCCTGATAAGGGCCATATAGCACATTACCTTCACCCTCGCATCGAGTTGGCTGTTATAAAACAGTGTCTTTGTAAGGGCAAAAGCACCTTTGGCTCTAGCCAGAGCAACATCTTTATGTTTGTTAAAATACAAATTGATCTAGCCAGATCCCAAGGTATCTGACTACATTTCGACAAGCAAGTGGCTGCCCGTGCTGCCCCACGATCGAGAACTTTCGCCAATTCTTTCTGGTATCCCTATAGGCCCCAGACAAAGGCGTCCTAAACAAAATGGTTTCCGACTTCTGAAAATTGATCTTCAACTTCCAGTCATCGCAATATCGCTTAATTTTATTGAAGTCACGTTGCAAGAGTATATTAATAACCTCAATCTTTGGACCTTACCTGTACGCGATTAAGTCGTCTGCGTACGCTATGGCATGGTGAAGTGAACCTATCAGATCACTCGTGTAAATGTTGAATAGGATCGGCGAATTTACCGCACCTTTTTGCAGACCGTTTTTAATGTTAAGAGTTCCAGCAGAAGTCACATCGCCATTCTTCACAATGAACTGTCTACTGGAGAGCATATCAAAAAGAATATACAGCAATGGTTTACTAATGCCCAACCTGTCCAGCTTGAAAAAGAGTCCCTCTAACCATACGGTATCGAAGGCCTTCTCCAAGTCAATCCGGCAGGCACCAGTGCACTGGTTCTTGCCTTTGTTCTATTGGATATCAGAAACCAGTATAGACGCAGCATGAATGATATCATGCCACGCCTTGAAACCGAATTGATTATCCGGAACTAACATAACATATATGTTGGTCCTCAACCCACTTAGTCAGGACTCTGTTGATCACCTTCTCGAAAACATTACTGATGTTTGGGAGAAGACTGGATAATGTACATTATTCATCGCATTACTAAACAGGGGGTGATATAAATGTTCACCGCTTCTAGAGCGAGATGTCGAAGCACAATGTTCGGTATTTCATCGGTTCCCACTGATTTCTTACTTCTAAGTGATTCGAAGATCGTTTGGAGCTCCTAATACGAATATCCTATCGATGGTGATGACATTATTTGTCATATTCTCGTCACTGAACTGGTTAAACCCGAGCTCTCGAACCGCCAATTCACAATTTCATTTCGAAGGTAGAAAATGTGCACAAGGACTTGATTCACCAGATCGTGGTTCAGGAAAATGTTAACATTCGCCTTGTACACTTCCTGGAAAGTCGCTCCTATAGCCTCTACCTGCTGCTGCGGGTCCTCGATCACAAAGAAGTTGTCATCATCAACAGCCTCATTTGGATCTATGCCTGCTGCTACCAGTATTTGTTCGTTGTTCGTCGTTCGGGCGATTTTAAGACATGGAAGGTCGTTATGATTACTTCTCCGAAATATTTTATTTATTTGCGGAAACATATTCGGGTTGCCGAATTTATTGTTCCAATACAAACTTGCAGAATTTATGTAATTTTCCTTTATTAATGTTCGGAGGTTTTTGATCGGCCACTTCAGCGTCATAATCTGCGGGTTATGTCTGTCAGTGAACTGTCTGTATAAGGTTTATAGCCTCGACAGCAGTCTACTTTTATGTCGGTGTCGGTGAATAAGTCTTCGTCGTCGGTGTGTTGGTACCGAGGTATCTTTTTGTCCATTGTTCGTTTGATTGTCTCGTCCATTAGTCTTAGATACCTGTCAATCTCCTCGTGTGACAGATTTCTGTTGGACGGTGAGTAGAGCGAATTCGAGGGGAGTCCTCTAGTCAGTGTTCTGGTGAAGTGTGTCCAACGCACCCTACTATAATTGTAGGAATGCCTTTGGACAAACTCCAATTCCGCAATTTCGTTGGGAACAGTTATTTCCATTGCTGAGACTACAATGATCACTGTCATACACGAAAGTGCGTAGACAGTTTGTAGTTTGTTGGTTAGTGCATGTCAGTTGTATTCGTGAGTCGAACAGCAGAAGATACAAATAGAACCCGTGTCTGGGAAACGACGGACTATCCGTCGCCTTAAGCCCGAGTCGATACATTATACTGTGTTGACCCCACCAATTGAATAGTAGGTTCCCTCTAGTATTTGATGTATTATTTCTCCAATCACCATATTTGCGTTGGAATCTCCGCCGATAATAAAATAATTGTCTTCCAATTACAGCCTCAGAAATCGAAAAATTGTCTCGAGCTCTGAGATAAATAAGGTGGATTGAGTAGCCTTAGGTGCATAGACTGACACCATGTACAACCACTTTCCACTACGGAGAGGGATATACACGATTCATGCTTCCAGCACCTGGAACATACGTACTACACGACTGTATACTCTTATACAACGTATACCTTTTCGTACGAAAATCGCAACGCCACCTCCCTGAATGGAGTTGGGTCGGTTTCTCCGTACAATTTTTTATCTTCTGTGCCTCATTTTGTGCCTCTTGGTAAGCTTAGTTTCGCTAACCAAAAGCACATAAGGGGCTTGTTCTTTAAGCAACTTAAATAGTGCGGCTCGTCGTTCGAACCTAATCAGTGAATTCACATTCACAGCAAGGATCTTCAGGGTTTGCTCCGCCATGTACGTACCCATTACGACTGGAGGTGCGTTAGGCGCGGCAGCAGCGGCCATATTTTATCCACCCGCGCGGTCCGTTCAGTTAAATAACGTTGGAGCTGAGCCATCTGCCCCTGGATAGAAAGCAAGATAGCTAGTATGTCAGGTACTGGTTCCATACATATGCCCGTATTCATTCCAACATCCATAAGGTTTTCCTGTTTTCATTAGAGAGTTAGAGACCCACTATCAGTATTATTATCTGCAGTCTTTATGCACCTAACTGTTAAAATTTGATAAAATACTACTTCAAGCTAATCTTCGTAATTAAAATATTAAATGTGCACGCGTCAAGTGTATTGATTAAGGTTGCCGTCAGCGTTGCCTCTATTTTTGGTATATGTAATTTGAAATGAATTCAATTGTAGAACTGTAAATTAAACAAGAAAATGCCAGAACAAATTTACTCAAAGAAGAAAAGATTGCCTTCCTAAGGCTCGATTAACACTTTTAGAGTCTTTTATGAGCTCCTTTATGGAGAATTATATAAAGATGTCCTTACTTGTGAAAGTTTCTAAAAAATAATTTAGATGCGCCATATTCCACTGAACGGTATAATGAAGAGTTTTAAACTATTTATCTGGAATTAAAGTCACGTACATTAGACAAGTTAAATTAAAGTATATCTACAAAAAGTAAAATAAACTATACCTTTCGGAACATTTCATTTTTCCCTTTTATCAAAAAACTTTGAGTTGAACTCAACAGCATCTTTAATTTTCGTTTAAAACGAAGAACAATTCAACTCCAAGTTGAACCAACTTGTGCAAAAAAGCACGGCGCATTGGCTCGTTATAAACTGCCCCATTATGTGTTCGTTGGCAACAACCTCATCAGTATCAAACTCATTAAGACTTCATCATTGTCATCATCTTTATCACTGTCATCATCTTCATCATCGCCGTCATCTTCATCACCGTTGTCATCATCACATCTGAACATCTCATCACACATTGCACAACTCTCCTCATCGTGTCCATCACCATCATCACCATCATCACCATCATCACCATCATCACCATCATCACCATCATCACCATCATCACCATCATCACCATCATCACCATCCTCACCATCATCACCATCATGACCATCATCACCATCATCACCACCGTCCAATCATCATTCGCACCACATTCACTGGAAAGAAAAGTAAGTTCTGCATGTCTCATAGTCATGGGTGGGGGTCGGGTGTTCACAATGCTCAAGTGAGCTTTATAATTATAAAAAATGTACTGCGCCAGATAGCAAGTCGCCCAGAGTTCAATGTGGTACCAGCGAAGATTGGTTTCATTTCACATGCGTTAGGGTTACTAAAGCAGTAGAAAATGTAGTTTGGCATTGTAGCAAATGCCTTAAAATATTAAAAACAACGCGTGCTGCAACCTCCAAAGTAAAATCGAAACAAACAATTCCTGCTGCAAACGAAGAAATTCCGTAGTCCTCCAAGGAGGGTAATGCTAGGAACTGCAAGTCAAAAAAAGATTGTGAAGTTACGGGCACAAATTCGACAAATGTAAATATCGAAGGTCAAGAAAATGCAAATGCCCAATCAAATGATAAATCCATAGCTAGAGATGACACCACTCTACGGAATACGAGTTCTGCTGCTGAAGTTATTCCTCCGAAGGCAAAGTCCACTGCGGAAAGAACTGCAAAGCAATGCCTACCAAGGTCAAATACTGTTTTAAACAAATCGTCATCAATCAAAAGTTCAACTTCAATGTCGATGATAAGAAAGATAAAAATACAACTTCTTAAATTAGAGGAAGAACGCAAACTTCAAGAAAAACGTGACCAAATCTATATAAATAAAAAATATGCAATTCTTGAACAATTTGATTCGGGCGAAGATGACGTTTCAGTGGCAACTTCGTTTGAGAGCGGCGATCGCGTTGAAGAGTGGATACAGAATTCTAATTTTCAAGAAGGGGCTCGCACTAAACGTTGTAAAAATAAAATTGACGAAAGACAAAAAATTGAGAAAATAACATACTTAGGGGTGGCAACGAGTTTAGCTCCAAAATTAAATAAATCCCAAATCGCAGGAAGACAACTTATGTCTAAAGAGCAAATCCAATTCACAAGGCCACCCGAAGAGTGGCCGCTTTTTATTAGCTGGTGGAAAAATACGTCTGAGGCCTGCGGGTTCAGTAAAAACGCAAACATGCTTCGTCTTCAACGGTGTTTAAAAAAAAGGCACTCGAAGCGGTTCAGTATCGATCACTTCATCCGGACCAGGTCGAGGGCGTGATAAAAACATTAAAAATGTTGCTCGGTAGACCTGATATAATAATACAACCAGAAACGAACCTGCACCTAAATACGACAAATTATAAACTAATACAATTCTCACTTCAGATTGACAAAATGTGTCGTATGATGGAGGTCGCTGACCTTTCAGCTCATTTAAACAACCCCTGTTTATTGCAAGAGCTGATAGAGAAGTTACCAGTACAAATTAAATTAAATAGGCGTATGTTCAAACAAAGCGTTTCTTGTGTCGATTTGTCTGCGTTTAACGGCTGGCTTGCCAGTTATGGCAGGGCTGCGTCGGAAGTAGCATTTGCAGTTCCTCATTCGTTCGAAAATAAAATTAATAAAAAGACATAAGCCTTTATCAACTTTCACCAAGATGAAAAACCTCAATCTCAAGAAAAAAAGTTAGTGCATTGCGTGCAAAAATAATTGTAAATCGCTAACGATGTGTCCGAACTTCTCAAAACTTTCACTTTGTGAAAAATGGAAACTGGTTTCCACGTTTGTCGAACTCGTTTACGGCACCATGGCTCTCATCTTTGTCTGTCATCTCAACTATGTGGGGCTTCTGGATGCACCTTCCGACATAATGCACTTTTGCACAACGATGATACTCAGCTAAGGGTTGAACCTAATAACGGCGATTTAAGAGTAGACCAACCAGCAACGAGCAGTTCAATTCAAAACGCTCATAATATTGTAGTTGAACGATACTGCGCTCGAGTACAATGCTTACATTGTTTAAAATTGTTCCAGTCCGTTTGCACTTCAACGAGAAATTTATACAAACCTTCGCCTTTATTGACGATGGATCTTCGGTAACACTTATTCATGAAGAACCTGCATTGTCTCTCGAAGCCAGCGGCACAAAAGAACCACTTTGTCTTAGGTGAACTGCTAACACACATCGCCGCGAAGAATCTTCAATGAAAATCACTTTTGACATATCGGCTGGTGACAGCAATCACAGATACTTATGTACTTACGCTCATACAGCGGTTTGCAACACTGGCGGCGAGGTATGCCTTTAAAGACTCGAGAAAGTAAACATTCTCAGCCAGCTGCTATTAAGACCACGTTAGGATGGACTCTTTTTGACGTTGCATCGGATGATGATACCTCAAAAGAAGACATCAATGCAAACACTAATATTCATCTTTGTGATTGTCAAAACCACATAAAATGTACGGATGCATGAAGCAGTGAAACAATATTTTTCTTTTGAAAATTTGGCACAAAGGTTACAAAGCGAGGTCTTTTTGATGAAGACAAGAAAGCAATGCAATTATTGGAGGAGAAAACTGTTTTCTTGGGTGATTTTTATGCAGTACCACTACTTTGGAAATACGAACATATACGCTTGCCAGAGACTAAAGTCATGGCTGAAAGAAGATTACGCTGTCTGGAAAAACAATTTTCAAACCAACCTCAGTTATTCGCACGAATCAACATGCAAATTGAACAATATTTCAATATTTTCAAGAGTCAATTTCCGAGGGCAGCTAAAACGATAATCGAAAACCACTATGTAGATGATTTACTAGACAGCGTAGACACAGAGGAGGAAGCCATCGAACTGGCAAAAGACGTCATATATATTCATAAGCTGGCTGGTTTCAAATTTAGAAACTTTATTTCGAATTCTAAACGTCTTAGACGCTCTTCAGTCTAATGCTACAAAATTACTTAAAATATTTTCAGAAAATGCTCCAAATGACTTCGAAAAACTTCTTTCAAGTCAAGTAAGTTGAAATAAGTCGAATTGCATATCTCCGTTAATGCGGTAGAAGAAGCTATGGCCGCAGCAGCTTATCTGAGAGTCTCTACAGAAGATTAAGTTGAATGTTCCCTCATGAGCGCAAAAACAAAAGTAGCGCCAATCAAACGGTTTGAGCTAGAAGCGGCCGTACTAAGAGTCAGACTTTCAAGGCTTATGCAGAGTGGTCACACAATTAAATTCGATAGTATCACATTTTGGACAGATTCTCAAGTCGTACTTAACTGGATTAAGTCAAGCAACAAAAACTTTAAAAGTTTTGTTGCCATCCGCATTGGAGAAATCCTTGAAAGCTCGAATGCTAACGAATGGAATTGGGGTCCCAGTAGAGCTAATTTTTCTGAAGATATCGATTAAAATATTATTGAAATAGATCTTCCAGAGTTCCCTCCAGATGATGAAGTTGCAGAAGAAATTAAAGAATGCTTCATGCAGCGCACTACAACAACTTCGTTCGAGTTGGATTTCAACCGATTTTTACGATAGAAAAATCTCCTCAAAACAATGTTTAGCGCTTCGTCAGACTCTTTGCGAAAAAATGGCAAAACCAAACGCTTCAGGAGAATCAACCCTTGATGAGCATATCTCTTCCAACAATGTCAAAAGGAAGGTTTTCCCCACGAGTATGAAGCATTAGTCAGTGGAATAGTTTCCGGGAGTGAGGTCAACATCAACAGAGCCAGTTCTCTGTATAAACTCTCACCCTACCTAGATAAACATGGAATAATACGCATCTCTAGACGAATCAACTCTATAAGTAATTTACCATTAGAAACTAAAAGACCAATTATTTTACCAAAAGATCACAAAATCACTTACCTAGTCGTTTACGAATGTCACCTTAAATTTCATCACCCCTTCGACGAAACGGTAGTGAAAGAACTTCGGCGATATTATTACATCCAAAACTTTAGACGTATTTTGAAAAGTGTCCAGCAACAATGTCAACACTGCAAAAATGACAGAAACAAGCCGTTGCCTCCAAACATGGACGATCTACCCTACGCTCGTCTCCAACCATTTCAGAGGCCTTTTTCTTACACTGGAATGGATTACTTTTGCCCGCTTTACGTTAAAGTCGGCAGTCGTCTTGAAAAAATATGGGCTATATTATTAACATACCTGACTCTACGTGCAATCCACATCGAGATAGTTTACAGTCTTTCTAGCGATTCCTGCATTTTGGGCTTCAAAACGTTCATTTTCAATCGTTCATAGACCTCAACGGAGATCACACGCATTACGCATTTCGTGTTCGACTTTAAAAGTGTGGAAAAAAAAATAAACACAGTGTTAAACAACGAATTTTCAAGTGTTCGGTAGCCGAAGTGGTAGAGACCCGGACAATATGGTATAGGATTATATAGTTTAAGTAGGATTAAGTAGGTTAAGATATAGTTGTAAATAGTTTATACGTTTAGTTTTAAGTTTTATATTATAACAAAAAGTCCATATACTAAGTTTTTCTACTTAAAGTTTAGTTTCTTAGTTTTAGTTTTAATAAATGTAAAACAAAAATAAAAATAGTCTGTAAGAAACGTCGAAAGACATAGATTAAGTATTATATTTAACTTAGAGTGCCCGCATGGGGCCAGTAAGATAGAATAAGATTATTTGTAAGTTATTTAAGCTAATATTTAAGCATTTTTTGTCTACCTTGTAAGTGTAAATGAATTCCTTAAATAAAAATGCATATAAAATGAATGAAATGAAATGAAAGACCCGGACAATAAATCTCGAGGTTCTGGGTTCGCTTCCCAGCCTCTTCGAAAGTTTTTTTTTTTCCTTTAATTCATTTAAAAAGACAACTTTTATTAAAAAAGCGTTTACATAATACAAATCGACGTGATGGATTGTGGAGAGCGGTCCGCTATGCCAATAGCGGGATCTGCGAAAATACCAGGCGAGGCTTTGAGTGGTTCGAGCCAAACGCCAAAGGCAAAGAGAAAGAGGAAGCTAAAGCTAACCTCTAACTCGTTACAGCGTCCCACCCTGCCAACGTCCACTGAAAAGCTTGGTGGATTGAGGGTATTAAACAATTTCGCTTCATTGGCAGCAAGCGAATCGGACGATGAAGAGGAGGAAATCTTGTCCATAAGTAGCAGCATCAAAATCCTGCAGCAGAGGGTACAGGCCATAAAAGAACAGCAAATGGTCAGAAGGAAGAGGGAAGAGCATGAGCTATCCCAACAACAACAGCAGTCGCAACAAAAAGAACAGTCAGCACAAGTGCTACAACAACAAAAAGCAAAACAAAAGAAACAACAAGAGCAGCTACAACAAAAGCAACAGCTAAAACAGCAGCAGCAGCAACAACAACAAAAACAACAACAATAGCAGCAGCAGACGAAGAAGAAGGAGAAGGTGCCACCTATCAACACCTATAAATTGGAGGTAAATGCAACCAAGGACCTGTGTAAGTTGGTCATTGGAAGTAATTTTAATATTAAGCGATTGGGGAACGATCGTCATGCCATCCACTGTAATACAGTGGAGGGCTACGCGAAAGTGAAAGAGCTCCTAAAGGAAACGACGACGGAGCACTACTTATACACACCGAAGTGTGAAAAGCGGCAAACGATGCTGCTGAAGGGGTTGGAACCGTCTTCTGATCCTGAGGAGATCCTAGCACTAGTCAAAGAGAAGGAGTGCGAAGGACTCAAGTTTGTGGGGGTAAAGCCATTTACCACAGCCAGAGCTAGGCGGGAGAAACGGAGTCTGCCAGATCTACGCGCTGCTGCCGGGCCTAACGCAACACATTTCGTAATGGGTACGCACATGGTGGAGCAAACTTTGAAGGTCATTGCGGTGAATGTTAATTCATTGATTAGGATCGAACGAAGAGCCGCGATGTTTAAATTGCTACAGGACCAAACTCCTGATGTGCTTTTCGCTAGCGAAACAAAGCTAACCGATAAGCACAAACTGGAGTACAATAATTATATCGTTAGAAGAAGAAACCGGCCCAGATCCAAACATGGAGGCGGTGTCGCGATCTTCATTAAAGAAGGTATAAAATTTCACAGAGTGTACAAGGGCGTGTTGCGTAGGTTGCGGGTGTTGGAGGCAGTCGTCGTTTACATCCCGCACCGCAGTGGAAAGCGGCTGTACTTGGCATCTGTTTATGCACCTGAGGCTTCACAATCCACCCTATTCATTACAGAGCTCGACACGCTTTTTCGACTTCTGAGGCTGGAATCGGGGGAGAATTATTTTATAATCGGCGGGGATTTCAACGCTAGACACAGAGATTGGGGAAATAATTTGCCAAATATTAGAGGGAACCTACTACTCGATTGGTGGGGTCAGCACGATGTCATGTACAGACTCGGTCTTAAAGCGACGGATGACCCGTCGTTTCCCAGAGGCGGGTCTTATTTGGATTTATTGCTGTACGACGAACGTATACGACTGACAGGTACGAATTTACAAACGCTAAACTGTCTGCGCATATTCGTGTATGACAGCGACCATTGCGGTTTTCGCACCGAAATTACAGTTCCCAACGAAATTGCGGAATTGGAGGAGTTTGTCCAAAGATATTCTTACAACTTCAGTAAGACTCGATGGACACGCTTCTCAGCAACCTTGAACAGAGCGCTCTCCTCGAACACGCTCCACCCACCGTCCAATAGGAATTTGTTAAACGTGGAAATCGACAACTACCTAAAACAAATGGACGAGACAATTAAAGAAACTATGGACACTACAATACCGCGGTATCGACGTACGACTAACGAAGACCTGTTCCGCAATCCTACTATTGACGCACTGCACCGACAGAAAAGTAGACTTCTGTCAAGACTAAAAACTTGTACAGACAGTTAACTGACAGACAAGATCCGGAGATTAGGACACTGAAGTCGTCGATTAAAAATGTGCAAAAGTTAATAAAAGTGAATTACAGAATTTCTGTAAGTTTGTATTGGAACAACAAGGTTCGGGCTGTAAACACCAGCAACCCGAATATGTTTCCGCAAATAAATAAACTGTTTCGGAGAAAAAATCAAAATGACCTTCAGTGTCTTACAATAGCACGGACAAAAGACAACGAACGGTTACTGACTATAGCAGGTATCGATCCAAATGAGGCCGCTGATGATGACGACTTTTTTGTGATCGAGGATCCACAGGAGAAATTCGAGGACATAAGGGCGACTTTCCAGGAAGTATACAAGGCCATTGATATCATTGGCCCTAATTATGACCTGGACAGTTCAGTTTTTCAGTTTAAATGCATTTTTATTTTTTCAACTTAAATTACTCTTAAATGCTAAACAAAAAAATGCTTAAAAAGTAGCTTAAATAACTTACAAATAATCTTATTCTAACTTACTGGCCCCATGCGGGCACTCTAAGTTAAACCTAACACTTAAACTATGTCTTTCGACGAATCTTACAGTCTAATTTTATTTTATTTTTACATTTATTAATACTAAAACTAAGAAAATAAATTTTAATCAAAAAAACTTAGTATCTGGAATTATGACCTGGACAATCACGTCTTGGTGCACAACTGCTACATTTGAAATGAAATAGAGAATTGGCGATCCGAAGGCTCTGGTTTCATCCGGTTTAGCGACGAAAATATGGCAAATAATGTCATTGCCAGAGAGGGTGACCTACCCGCGTTCATTTCGGACGCGTTCAGGAAGGACTCCATGAGATCTTCGACACAATCAGGGCTAAGAAATCAGTGGGGACCGATGGTATTCCGAACATCGTGCTTCGACATCTTCCTCTAGAAGCGGTGGACATTTACACCACCCTGTTTAACAATGCAACGAATAATGCACATTATCCAGCGCATTGGAAAACGGAGGTGGTTCAACCTATTCCCAAAAAGGGGAAGGATATATCCAATCCGGCGAATCTCCGGTCGATAAGTCTCCTTCCGAATATCAGTAAGGTTTTTGAAAAAGTAATCAATAGAGCTCTGTCTAGGTGGGTTGAGGACAAACATATAGTTCCGGATAATCAATTCGGTTTTAAGGCGGTACATGATATCTCACATGCCGCGTCTAAACTTGTGTCCGATATCCACTGGAATAAAGGCAAAAAACAATGTACTGGTGCCTGCCTTGTTGACTTGGAGAAGGCCTTCGACACCGTATGGTTAGAGGGTCTTTTCTATAAGCTGACTAGGCTAGGGATCAGTAAACCACTCTTGTACATTCTTTATAATATGCTAACCAACAAACAGTTCATCGTGAAAAATGGTGATGTGACTTCTGTTGGAATATTTCAAATTAAAAATGATCTTCAGCAAGGCGCGGTCAATTCGCCGATCCTATTCAACATTTATACAAGCGACTTTATAGGTTCACTTCCCCATACTATTGCGTACGCAGACGATTTGATAGCGTACAGAACAGATCCAAAAATTGAGTTCATTAACACCCTCTTGCAGCGTGACTTCGATGAGATAAGACGATTTTGCGATGACTGGAAGTTGAAATCAAGAAGTCGGAAACCATTCTCTTTAGCACGCCGTTGTCTAGAGCGTCTAGGGATACTAGAAAAAAATGGCGTAAGTTCTCAATCATTGGACAACACGGGCGGCCCGTTGCCTGTCGAAATGTAGTCAGATACCTTGGAATCTGGCTAGATCAGTTTCTGTATTTTGGCAAAAATATAGATGCTGCTCTGGCCAGAGCTAAAGGCGCTTTTGCCCTTACAAAGAGACTGTTTTATAGCAGCCAACTCGATGCCATGGTAAAGGTAATCTGCTACATGGCCCTTATCAGGCCCATGCTGGTATTTGGTAGTCCCGTGTGGTTCAATGTACGAGCAAGCTTAATGGAAAAGATTCGCTTGTACAGAACACCATAGTCGGAGTACAAAAAATTTTATCCTAATGAGGTCCTTTACAACAGGGCGAACCTAATACGAGTGGATAACTTCGTAATTAAGCTGATTCGAAGGCACATTGCAAGAGCAATGACCTCGACGAATAACCTGATATCTGGGGCTTACTACCCCAATTACTTTTACCACGAGAGTGTACGAGTTTCAGTTTCAGTTTTCAATGCATTTTATTTTCTTACTAATTAACTCTTACATACTAACAAAAAATGCTTAAATGCTAGCTTAAAATTACTTAACAATCTTATACTAACTTACTGGCCCCACACAGGCACTCTAAGCTACTCTAAATTCTTAAAACTATGTCTTTCGACTTTATGTACATTTTACTTAGAACTATTTATTTTGAATACTTAAGGCTAACACGGTCTAACGGCTTCGTTCCACCGGAAACATTCCTCTACCTAGATCAGAAAGGGTTGATGCAGGATATATCAGCGATCCCGTTAATCTTCGATGTCGCTCGGACAGTTGGGGACAGGCGACTCAACTACAACAGAGACGTCGCACACGGCAGTGTGGATCGCCTCAGGTTCAGTAGGGCGGTGGGGAATCGCGATAAGAGGGATGTCGTTCGGCAGCACCAACATTTCTGGTGGTTGAATGATGGAGAAGATGTTTCGTCGTCGTTTCCGTCAATTACAGACCAGCCTCACTAATGAGGCAGAGCTGACCAATTTATTTGCTCTGCAAATAGCGGTGGCCAGCTTACATAGGTTTAGGTTAGCATCTAAGAAATATATACATATGTTAGTATATACAAAAGTGTATACTAGTATATGTAATAATTGTGTATAATGTCTATGTGTGTGTATGTGTGTTTTGTGTATGTAGGTTAAGTAGAGTAAGGTTTATTTTAAGTTAGATATTAAGTTTTTATAAAAAAATAAAAAAAGTCCATATGCTAAGTTTTTTCTTAACGAATATTTTTTCTTAGCCTTCAGTATATAATATATATAATTCTAAATAAAATGTAAGTAAAGTCGAAAGACATAGATATAAGTATTTAGAGTAGCTTAGAGTGCCTGTGTGGGGCCAGTAAGTTAGTATAAGGTTGTAAGTAATTTTAAGCTAGCATTTAAGTATTTTTTGTTAGTATGTAAGAGTTAGTGACTAAGAAAATAAAATGCAATTAAAACTTAAACTTAAGGTTCATTTCCAGGCGAGGTATGCCTAAAGAAGTGTATAGAGTCCGACCGAAAGTGAATTTTTTGGCCGAAGCCGAAGCAGAAGCCGAACTTCGGTTTCTTCACCACCTTCTGCCGAAGCCGAAGTCGAAGCCGAATCTAATGGAGATTGTATTTCAAAATGCTAAAGAGCCTAAAATATAGTGATCAGTTTGATAAAATTGATCGGTAGATATTTTCTATTTTATTAATTTATTTTACAAAGACACAAACAGCAAAATAGCCAGTAAATTATTGCAGTAGACTCTTTTAAATAACACATAAACGGAACAATCAAAGTGAATGCTTAGCAAAGAAATAAAAACAAAAAATAACCAATAAAAAAAATCCAAAATCCTAGATACATTCGATAACACGTAAATACAACAAACAAAGTTAATATGAGAAGACAAACGATGAAGTAGAATTAATAATCAAAATTAAATAACTTAATATTATATGCAAGAAACAAAAGTTTTTGTACATTTTCTCCCTGCAAATTAGCCCCGATCAGCATAAATTTGTCCAGCAGCACTGAATAATTGCTCACTCGCTACACTAGTACGAGGAGCCGATAAATATTTGTTAGCTACTTCTTTCAAGTAAGTATAAGGACTTGAGGCCCAATAATTAAAAATATCAGCATTCCTTGTAGCTACCTGTTACAGAAACGAAACAAACATGAAATGAATTGCTCGAAATCTCCTCCATAAGACGGTGCGTATGATAGTTTAATTTTTGCGGAAAAATGGTTCGGCTTCGGCAAAATCTTCGGCCTTTTCTTGCCGAAGCCGAATGTTTTGCCGAAGGTGAAAATTTACGCCGAATGTGGCCGAAGCCGAAGCAGAAGCCGAATGTTCCGCCGGAACAAATTTTCGAGGCGCAAGTAAAGAGCTACAGCAGGCCATAAGTGAATTTAATAAACATGTATTAGCCAAAGAGTTTGAATTGGAATTGAAGTGAAACTTCATGGAACAAATTTTCGAGGCGCAAGTAAAGAGCTACAGCAGGCCATAAGTGAATTTAATAAACATGTATTAGCCAAAGAGTTTGAATTGGAATTGAAGTGAAACTTCATTCCTCCAGCAGCCCCCCTTATGGGTGGGTGTTGGGAACACATGGTTAGATCTGTAAAACCAACCGTTGTTGAAATATCTCCAACCCGAAACCCCTGCGACGAATTATTGACGAGCATGATGACTGAAATAGAAAGCATTGTGAATTCATGACCCCTAAGCAACGTACCCACAAGTAGTGAGCACTCACTACTAATCATTTATTGGTTGGCTATGCAAATCAAGAGCATTTGTGTCAACATCGGGTATGACGGAGCAGCCATTAAAAAGAATTGTCTATCAGCTGAAAAATACGCATAAACCTTTTGGGAAAGGTGGGTTCGTGAATATTTGCCTGATTTGACTCGGCGGATCGAATGGTACGCACCACAGAAACCATTGCAAGTAGGTATTGTGATCATCGTCGACCAAAGCAACCCGAGGAAAACGTGGCCCAAAGGTAAAGTTCTTCAGGTGATTACCGGCAAAGATGGAACAATACGGAGCGCAATTGTGCAGACTCAAACAGGGATTTATACACGCCCAGTTTTAAAGGTTGCAGTCTTTGACTGCAACTTCGAAGAATGTGGTAATCTGGATCTTAACCCAGTTACCATGGGGGAGTGTTAAGCGAACTTGGCACCACCCTTTTCGATTACAAATAATCGAAATAAATTGAAAAGGTGCAATATATGGAAAAACAAAGGACTATCTCTTTCATCAACTCAACGTGAACACGCTGCAATTTTCATGACTTTCATCCACCATTTTCCTTGATCATTCGTTTTAAACCTCCATAGAAGCCGGCAAGCGAGGAAAAAATTATCATTTTCTCAAGACAAACCAAGCAAAATTAAGAAATTAAGATTAGTAAATTAAGCATTGGAAATAGGACAAAAATGAAATAAAGAAAACTAAACGTAAGTTACAATGAAGCAAATTTCAATTCAATTTTGCCCTTTTATCAAAAAAAACTTTGAATTGAACCCAACACATCCATTAATTGAGATTTCTTTATGTTTTTATAATTGTAGCATTTATTAATGTTATATATACGCATATATATATATTTTTTTTTTCTCGTATTGTTATCTTAAGATTTGTATGCCTAGTTTAAAAGGTGAGCAGGCTCATATGTAGAGAGCAAATGGCTATAAGCACACATGTATTATATAAAACACTTTGAAGAATTGTATCATTTATATTAACATTAAGAATAGTCATTCTTGCCCGGCGGTATGTTCAGTTTTCATGTATTCTAGCAACATCACTCTTCTGAATTTTTAGCAGCCTCCATTCTCTGCTAAAGCTTTGTTTTTTTTTTCTCTTTTTCTTTTTATTCTTTATCGAGCTACTGATCTTGTCCGGGTAGCGGCTCGCTAACGATCGGCGGAATGCAGTTATTCGCTGAAATTGCTTCCATTCTGGGATTTCCCCTTCCTTGCTCTTGCCTTGGTGAATTCGACGCATTTTTTGTTATCGAGATTATTGTATGGATCCTCCAAGTGGTTTTGGTGAACAAATTGCTCCCTGATATATACACTTGCAGATAACTTGGCCAGATATACGGTATCACAAAACCGAAACAACTAAAACTTGGACAAAAGCGCTTGCTTTCTTTTGGAAATTTCTTTAAAAAGCTGAAGGTTTGCTTAGGAAAACTGTGGGACAGTTTCTTGATTAGTGAGTGGTGTTGATTTTTTTTTTTTTTCATAAACGATTTTACTTAAATTTTTTCGTTCTTCTTTACTTTATTTTTGAGTTTATTGTTTTTTTTTTTATTTACTTTAATTCATTCCAACTTAATCTACAATATTTTACAATTTCAATACAAAATGGAAGTTCATTAAGAAAGAAGATAATCATTTTATCACTACAGAAGAGTGTCGAATGATTTAATAATTATACAATACAAAATAATATAATGTGGGGTAAATATTTCAAAGAGCGTGAAGAGAATGTACATATTATATAGCAAAATTTCAAAGCAACTCGTTATTTACATAGCAAATGTTTACAAGATAAGAGTAGTTAGATATCATTGCACACATCGAAAGATAGCTTCAATGTTTATATAGTCAATTTTGAGTAGCCAATTAATTTTAATTAATTTTTTTTAGAAATGCATAAAAATTATTAGTTTGTCTTATCACAATAGGTAGTTTCCTAAAACATCTGGGAGCAGTAATAGTAAGAAAGTGGCTTTATGTGCGCCAGGAGTATTTACCAAAGCTTGATTATTAACACGTAAGCTGTAATAATTTGGCGTCCTATATACAATATTATCACAGCGCTTGAAAAATTCTCTTAGAACTTTGAAAATGTACGAGTAAAGATGTCTTAAAGGAAGAATTTGTAAGTCTTTAAATGCACTTTATTGAACTAATTTGTTTTTTTTTCTTTTTGTTGTTCAAAAGGTCAAAAATAAAACCAATTGTAAATGTTACCTCAACGCTACTTTGAAATCGAATAATATTTTTTCTGACAAGTTTTGAAACCTGGGATCTTGTGCTACTACAAAAAATTTTGTCTTGAATCCATTTCTGCAAATATTGTATACTTTTGTTGATAGATGTTCAATCTACGCAGATTGAATCGTTGTCGAATGAATGCAGAGGAACATGCAGCTTTGTTACCGATTTGCTTTACGAGACGTTGAGGAAGATCCCTTTCACGTTGATGATAAAAATGAAATGGATCCGGATTCTATTCCAGAAAATGAATTACATGCAAACGTACATATGATTGATTATATGTTTTTCGTTGCAAATGATCAATCGAAGTTGTTTCATTTTAGATTTCGTATTTTTGTTTTCTTAGCCGATTATTATGATGACGGTGATGTAGAAATGATTCCTGGATCCGATATACTCGTAAATATGGCTAACAAAGTTGTGGTTGCTGAAGATAATACAGAGTTTTAAAATAATGAAGCTTCCAAGTGGAAGAATTTACAATAGAACGTAGAACCAGTTGTAAATTCAACAACTGCTTGAATGCCTGTAATCAACGTATTTCCACCATCCATAAAGCCTGTTCTTCTACCTTCTTTGAAGCACGTTTTCATCATGAACGTTATTGACAATATATTCACATCGAATTTGAAAAACGAAATCATAAAATAGACTAATGCGAAAGCCGAACATTTTGACAATCGTCAAAAAGAGCATTAATGAAGACCTTTGACTGATCTGAATTCGATGTAAATCCTGGCTGTTTGTTGTATATTGGTGCAATATGAGATGGGCATCGTGATCTGGTTTCGCTATTATGTGGTGAAGAAGTTTATATCGTTCTTCGTGCTGTAATGAACCACGATAGATTTATATATATAATATCATAAAATTTCTACGTCCTGATAGTGCACTTTCTACGGTATACCAACCAGATGAAAATTTGACTATAGACGAACAGCTCAAAGGTTTTCGTGGCCCATGTAAGTTTTGGCAATACATGCCATTGAAACCATCAAAGTATGGGATGAACCTACGATGGCTAACGGATAGTAGAACCGCATTTACGTTTAAATGCCAAATTTATACAAGTTCTCATGGGCGTCACTCGATGTGGTTATGTACCTATTTGATGGAATGATATCTTAATGTCGGCAGAGATCTAACTATTGACAATTATTATTCGAGTACTTCTCTTGATCTTGCCTTGACTTTGAGAGTTAAGAGAACAACAGTTTTGGAACCATTTGAAAGAGCAAACGTGACATTCCAAAGCTATTTGTGATGAAAGAAGCTGTTGATGACAAGAATGCAATTGTTCTAAATAAGAAAAAAAAGTGTATCGTTAAATTGAGAGCAGTTTAACGTCTTTTCAGGGAAGACCTTGCATTTACCTCGAAAATTGAAAATGGAGATTTTGTGATATCTTTACGGATTAACGAGTCTATAGTGTTTTTAGACAATTTTTAACGAAATGGATGTGTATGTGTATGTTTTTATGGTTGCGCCATAAGGTGTGTAATCTTCGAAAGATACTAGTAGTCCGAGCCACTAGCATGTACCATTCATACCCCTGAATGTTCCAATGTCAGGAATATGCCTGCTTACTAAACCACGCAATGCAAACTTCAACCATTCCCTCGGCGGTACTCCCTTAGGGTTTTACTTTGCGGGGCTGGTCAGCATCTATGCTATCTCCTGGGTCCTTGCTGTTTCAGCACGTCATACCTGTTCGATTCGGCAGAGTTCTTTCTGCACACCGGTTATAAACTCATAAATTCCCGTCCAGTTTTCCTCTGATCGTAACATACGTTCGACGAGAGACTGCGGATTCGGTACGTTTCTTCGTAATGATGCCTTCTCGCTGGCATACAAGACATGTAGTGCAAACTGCAGTCTATTATATAATATTACTCCCAGATATTTCTGTGCTCCTTTAGACCGAATTGTTTGGCTTTCAACCCGGAAGGTTGCATCTTCCACGGCCTTACGACTGATTATTAAAATCGACGCAGCTTTGTGGTCAGCAAGTTCAAGTCCAGCTGAATATGGCCAATGTTTTATTTGCGCAATAGCAGAATTTGTAGCAAATTCTACTTCGTAAATGTGTTTGGCAACCGTAATAATAGCAATGTCATAAGCGAAACCTATTGTGTGAACTGCTCGTGGCAGCGCCAGTCGCAGTACTCTGTCGTACATAATGTTCCACAGTAATGGTCGTAGCACTGATCCCTATTTTACTCCTGCAGAGACACTGTAATATTCGATACCGACTTCTGTTTGATATTGAAGCTGCCTATTGTTGAGATAGCTATCGTAAGTGAATAGCGTAGACTATCCATTCTAGAAAGTGCTCTTGCTATGGATAACCATCTTACGGAGTTAACGACATTTTTAACATCAAGTGTTACCACTGCACAATTTTCCTTTATGCCCCATCACCAACTTCCCGCTGCTACTGCTTTAGTCGCAATGTCTACTACCTTTTTTGTAGTATCTACGGTGGACCGGATTTTTCTAAAACCAAATTGACGATTTGATAAAGCTCATTTTTCCACAGCTACTGACAATAGTCTTTTGTAAACGATACGCTCCAAAATCTTGCCCAGAGTATCTAGAAGACATATTGGAAGATATGAATATGGTTCACCAATTTGGAAAAGCTCCTGACAATAGCCTTTTGTAAATGATACGTTCCAGAATCTTGCCCAGGTAGAAAACATATTGGGGTCTTATATCCCTTTAGCCGGAATACCAAATTCTGTTTTTTCTATAGGCCAAAAAAATTCCTTTCTTTAGACATCTCTGGTATTTTCTTATGAACATGTCTGATCTTTTCTGGATAGCTGATTTTACAAGCCTTATTTGGAATTCCGTCGGGTCCTGGCGCCGTATTATAGTATACATTTCTGCATGCCTTGATCAGTTCGTCCGTTGATATCTGTGGGATTTCTGCTACCCTATTCACTCCCTCGATATAATGCGTAAGAGGTTGTTTTTTATGGCAAAAGGTGCTGTACAATAGATGCGAGCAGAGTGGAGCATGTAATTTATGGAGCCCTATAGCCCTTTACTTTAGCCATTACCATCCTATATGCAGTATCCCTAGGATTTAGATCAGCTTCGTTACACAGGCGGCTGAAGCATATCGCTTCACGTTCTTTGATCGCAGTTCTCAAGTGTCGTCTTGCTCGTCTAAAAGAGTTAAGGTTTTATTGAAAGTCTGGCCTTCTTTGCTGCATTCTGCGACGAGCATATAGACACCTTGCCATGAGTGCCTTAATTTCACCCTTCCACCAAAAGCACGAGTAAGCTGACTCGCCAAACTGTCTGCTATTCTGTTTTCGATCAGATTGCAACTATTAATTATTTCTTCAAACGTTCCCTTATCAAAGAGTGTATCCTTCCATTTAAGACCTGTAAGTTTGGGTTGTTTCGTTTGTTTTATCTCCTCTATGTCTATCAATATCGCCTGGTCATTGTGCGTATATTTCTCGCTGACTTTTCATTTTATTTTTGGCAGGAGAGAGTTGCTAGGGAAAGTAATATGAACAGTAGAACCTACCCCTACCTTACGGTAGGTGTTTGACTTGCCAACGTTTGCGATACCCACTCCCAAGAACAAGAGTGCTTCCAGTAAAGAATAGCCTCTGGATTATCTCAAATTCATCCATTGTCCAGCTGGATCGGGCATAACAGCTATAAAAATGTATGCCATTGATTTTTCCGCGGACCAAACTATATCCATGAGTGTAGGTTTCTTGTAAATCCTGTTGGCCGCATATCCATATTGCCGCCAGCTTTGTTTCGTCGCAGATCCATACGTTGCTGTCAAGGGTTTTATATGATACGCAAACATGTCCACTCCCTCATCTTTAGTCGCGTATCTCAAAATATCCTGGGCGGTCTCACAATGATTGAGATTTAGCTGTATGATCTTCATATGTGTTTTCTTTTTTTCGTTGTTTTTTTTTTTCTGTAAAAGAACTTAACACTCTAGTGCGTATGACTACACTTATGATGCCAAAGGATCTGTTAAATTTTTCGGAAAATGGGACAGAATGAGAAAGAAAGATGCTTAGGCTCAGTGGTTATTTCGCTCCATGGGTGGCATCCAACATTTAATGGTGAGACTAAATTATAATTACTATTATAATATATTACTAAATAATAAGTAAATTGACTTGATGTTGTATTTAGGCAACCATTCATCTCACGAGATTTTAGTTGCCTGAAGAAAGGTCTTTCGGTAACGGCTGGTATTGAACCCCCAGCCGTCCTATTGGGAAGCCAATACACTTCTGGTCATAGTTTCCTTAAAAATCCGGCATCTACTGCTGCCGGCTACGTATTTTGCATCTTTCGGGTAATCTTTCTTGCAAAATATGTAAAAGGGGTGATTGTTGCACTCCTTCACAATATATCCTTCGGATCAGCATCTTATGCATAATTTAGAGCGGTCTTCCTTGTTCTTGCATTGATTTGCTATGTGACAAAGTAGTTGTTTTTTCTGATTACCTACTTGGCTTTCTCGTCCCGCAACAGGATCGCCGTTAGTTCATAGAGGGCTCTTATGCTCTTAATACTGTCTCTCAGCGGTTGATGAGTCTCTTTTCCCATCCTCAAGCCTTTCGACGAGCTCCCTGATCTGCTTGCTTAGCTTATGGAGCACAGATTTTTTGGGTTCCTCCTCACAAAAATAGGCTCTTGTTGCTGCTGTCTCAACATGTCCGCCCGGAGTTCCAGTAACGAACACTGAACGTTCTTTGAGCCCTGCCAGGGCTTTGTAGGGACGGGGGCGCTTGCAGCATTAGCTTGAGAGTTTTTATGTCCCGCCCTTCTTCTCTGCCGATATACCAGTCAATTGCAGTCTTGGATGACAACATTACACGTATTATTAGCGAGATAATAACCAATATGCTCGAAAAAGTGACTCAAAATTGGACTATCCGCATAGACCAATAAAAACGAAGTCGTGGTTAACGTTTACATGAAATAGTCATTAAAAAGTAAATGACAAGCATTGGTTTATCAACTCGAATATAAATTTTATACACTTTTGCAATTTTCCTGTGTTTTTTTGACAATTAAAAACCAAACGCTTAAAAAATCACCCATTATAAGAAATAAGCTAGATTTCTGGTTGAGTTATTGTATTCGCAATTGTCCTTGCTGATCATTTCGGAATCAGTCAGCGCTACAGGATGTGATTTAATTCACATACGAGTATAATCATTCATTCTGCTTGAAGCAAACAATTCATACACAAAAACTCATTTGAAACATATGTACATGTAGGCACATAGTTCTTCCACATAGATGGTTATATAATCGACTTATATACGAGTATATAGACGCTTTATATTTTTTCGGAATGCTTGCAAAGTACAGCGTCGAGTGCTTTCTAAAAGATTGATGCAGATTTTTGAAGCCCATGTAGCAATATGGTGAGCTCCTATTTGACATACGAGTAGTGACCGAGGAGGTAGTTTTTTGATATTAGATGTCTTTGGTGGGATCTGATGAAAACCACATTTTAAATCGACAAAACTTAACCAGTTTTTTGGGGCATTCTATGAACAGACAGCAGCGGTGCTAGCATAGGAGAATTTTATGGTTGCAGTGGAGGGACAACACCGTTATGTCAGTATATATTTAATTGTATGCCTAGAATTTAGAATGTACTGGTGAATCGGATCGGTCTCTGATTAAGTTTGTAAACGGATTTCGGGAAACCATGTAATGTTTTCATGTTATCAATGAAATAAAATATAACTACTGGTATCACTAGTTATATAATGTGACTTAGCGTATCTTATAAGAAAAGAGTCTACTGGTGTTAAATCATAAGAGCAGGGCTGCGAATTGATATGGCCTCTTCTGGCAATAAGGCAATCTCCACACTTTGTCTTGAATAAGTCGATTGTGGCACGCGCTGTGTGGCAAGTGACAAGTTTCCACTGCGCACCTAAAACTTCCACTTGTGGAAAATTTAAAAATTGTTAGATATTGTGCAGAATCTACTAAAAGAAACATGGCGAATCGAAAAAGTAGTACTTTTTTTTTTTTTTTTTTAAAGAACTTAAAACTTACCTATTTGAGTGGGTATTAATACACTTAAAATGCCTGAGCACGTGTTAAGTTTTTAGGAAAATGGGACAGAGGGAGAAAGAAAGATTTTTGGGCTCCATGGGTGGCATCCAACATTTAATGGGGAGATTAAATTATTAGTATAATTGGACTTGTTATTGTATTAGAGGCAACCATTCGTCTTACGAGAATTAAGTTGCCTGAAAAAAAGAATGTCTTTCGGACATTTCAACAAGAATCTTGGCACCAACGGCACCAAAGCTCACGTGCCATTCGAGCTTCAGAAACTCCCTTAGAAAGATCGACTTGCTTGTCCGCACTGAAAAACAATGCATCCAAAAGACGGATTGTGGTAAATATAATATGCCTATAAAAAATAAAATTGCAGAAGTTTTGGCTGGGTAAGAATTTGAGAGTAGAGATATTATTTTGCATGGTCGAAATGAATCGTTACACCGAATATGTGGAACGTATGGATCATATGATGCTTTACAATATACCCTTTTATTTTGTAAAGGAGAGAGGGATATTAACATTCCTCAAATAAATCGTACTTGAAAATAATCTGAAACGAGAAAAATTCTTTCCTATATGAACTTTTATGTTTATCGTATGATAACAAGTCACGATAAGTTCATTATATTCGCTTTAATCAGAAAAAGTTTAGAGCAAATATATACTCGTACATGGTGGTGGTCGAAGTGACGCACGAAGTGATTGATTTCAAGTCCAAATGGCATAATCCTTTCAGAGTTAAATATAAGTTATCTGAAAACGAATATATCGAAAATGTCTTGTTACTCTGATTTGCCATAAAGCCGTTGGTTCCTATCATTTGTATACAAAATTAAAAGGTGGACTATCCATCACTATTAAATTCTTTCTTTCTTTTTTTTTTCTTTTATTTCTTGTTTTCCATATACAATTGGAGCACGTATGCTCCAGTTGCATGCGTCTTACTTATAAATCTTATGATAAACCAGTCAAACAAAAACAGCACCAGTTCAATCGTATAATTTACGTGCTAGTAAAACAAAGGGATATTACCATGTTACAATATTAATTAATTACCCTATTACAAATTATGACGTATGTACATTTTGAGGTCCAGACAAATTCGCAAACATTATCCGATGGTTTTTCTTTTAGTTGATTTTCCTCCCATTTTTAACGAACAACTTCTGGGTCTGATACCTATACCAATATGGCTTCCTCCGTGAAATTTCTGTAACGGACAAGTTTTTATTTACATAAGTAGAAGAGAAAAAAAAATCATAATGATGATTATTATGGCAAATTGCTCGAAGTGTGAAGCAAAAAAGTTCCTTACTTGGAGGTTATGCAAAAGTCGTATCTGAGAAAACACCATTAAGTTGATCTGATTGTTACTCAATTTAATTCTCATTAGGATTTAACAGCTTAGTAAAATGGGGGGGGGGGGGGGGGGTAATTCAATTTAAGAGGGTCTAGTCTGTTATGCTTCCGTCTGTGCTGAAAATATTTTTCATATCGCTTTACATCTTCGTTGTACAAATGTTATAAATAATGTTTTTACATTCAATTTTGTAAGAAATTAAAGCGACGAATGATTGTATTTTGGTTTTCCGTCTACAATGGAAAATTGAGAGACACTTCGTTGTTTTTCGCTTATTATAGAGTATGAGTTAAGAGCTCATAACCCAGAATACAGTTATATATGGGTAAGTGGGACTTACATTAATTTTTTTGGTAAGATTCTAAAAACAATTTATTTACTTAGATGTCATTATAGTTTACATTATAATCTAGAATGAACCTTGTCCTTTATCAGATCTCTCGATTATTTGTCCAACCGTCTTTAGTTACGTACTCCTACCAAATTGGTTTATGTTTTTTCCACTTGTGACCCCTATCTCTCTGGTTTTCACCCAAAAATCATCAGACCAGAATTGATTGATCAGAATGCAGCTATGAGCGTTCCGGAATGTTTTAACATGGATATGTCTGTGCGTTGGGAGTCAACATTTTTTCCTGTGCATCGTTTCTGTGTTATCGTCTTTTTTTCATTGCATATCCTTCAGGAGCTAGTGCTTATTTGCTATTGTTTGTTAGTTTTATGTGGAAGTTAGTTCGTAAGGTAGCGTTTCATTACTCGTGTTCTTTGTGTCGGCAAAATGCCTTCGAAATGCAAAACGCGGAGCTAACACACAGCGAATGCGACACGCTAGATTTAAGGTAAAGCTTGAAATTAAGGAGCGGAAACATAAATCCAAAAAATTAAAAGTCGATGATTCCATTTCTGTACTCCCGCGAAAAATCTCTGTGAGCCAGCGTATCGCTTCTGATATAACATTTCAACGTCGCCTCGTCGAAAACAGATTCGGAATATGGTGTTCGGTTCGATCGTTTGTGGTTTGAATGCGACATGAAACACGTCCCAGCACATAGCCATGTTCTAACGTACTTTGGTGTGGCGGAGGTACTCGACATGAGTTTACTGATAGGACAAATGATTTGTTGGGAAGGTTTGTAAATTTTTTTTATCTTGCTTTTTCCTAGCCAATCCCGTCATAATACTAGTATGTCTACAATATCTGCTTGATAGCAGTCTATGGTCTTCGCTAGTTATTCGTTGCTTTTACTCTGCATCTTGTATTGAGCTGAAGTTGTAAGGTCCGATGCAAAATACTGTTGGGATGAAGTGTTTCGGTATAAGAAATTTAGACAGCTTTCAGAAAGCGAAAGGTTTGCCTTGGATTTTTTTAATATTTCTTCTACGTTCGGAGATTATTTAGATATTTAGGTATTTAAGTTTTTGTTTATATTTTTTTCTTGCAGGCAGTTGAAAAACATGCATGATCTGTCGAATATGTTTCTTTATACGGCGGTCATGAAATTTTTCATATTAGACAATTTATGTCCAATAACATCCCATGCTTCTGAATATGTAATAAATGCTCGTTATAAGTAATAAATAAATAATCCACGGTAACGCCCATAAAAATTGGCACTCTAATGTTCAAAACATAATTTTTGTTCCAAGGTTATTGAACAAAAGCCGCTGAAAGGTATATAAGATATCTCAGACCATAGGCAAGGCATAGTAAAACAAAATATACTGCTTATATATAAAATGTTTGAGATCAGAAATAGGAAATTGTCTGCAAGATTAGAATCTCGTTTACTAGTTCTTGAACAAATATGTCTCTATTTGTACTACATATTTAAGAAATAACCAAGCGAATTTTGTGTATGATACGAGTACTATGTTTTCATAACAGATGAGATGGAAGTCTGATACCCCACGCCGTGCACGAAACAACATTTAAAGCCCTTGGCCAAAGAAGGGGAGAAGTGGTAATCGGTGTTTCTTCGATAGACAAAACAATACAAAAAATCATTTGCTTATCATAAAAACTGACATGTAAAATTTTCCAAATCAACAGGGTAGAATAACTTGCGACAAGACCAACCTTCTCCATTAGGTCATTTCAACCGCATTATAGTCCTTTGGGAATTGCACTTCACGTATGAAATCAATTTATCTTGAAAAACTTGAACAAAATGCATTGCGATCAATAAATCAACGAAATGATCATTTGCTGAAAAGTTTAAAATACTTTTACGAGACACGGAATGACAAATACTTTGATATTTCGACAAACCATCTTCCAGAATCGACCCCAAACCTTTAATTTTCTTTTTCCAGCAAACTGAATTGCCTTGTCTTATTAACTGTAACTAAATTTCTTACGTTTTCGTAATTTCGTTTGACTTTTTAAATGATTTTTTTTACAAAAGATCTATAAAGTAGTATAATAGTATAGTACAAAAAAACAATATGTAGATAGGAAATGTGCAACCCAAATGAACGTAAAAGCAGAAATTGGAAGACGACCTTTTTACAATGACTATCATGGTCCTGCTCCATAGAGTTGGACTAATATCATATATAAACTCATTTAAGTTGTTCGCCAGAAGGCATTAATGTTTAATTGTCTTTCTCATTTTATCTCATACCTGGCGTCGTTGTGAAAACTAACAGCGGTTATATCTATATGAGACGTCTATGATGAATTTACTTTTTTTGTAGACAGCACATACATACTCTGTTTTACACTAGTTTATCGCTAGACTCATCTTTGGCACTTCAAAAGCGATAGTCAGTAACCCGCGTGAGTTCTGCATATTTTTTCAAAAGCATGCTAAAGATATTTCGCGGCATATATTTTTCTTGACATCAAAAATCTCCATGAGGTTTTTATTGATGTTAATGAAACAGCGTGGATTATAGATTTCCATCCCTCACAACGAGTTTGTACCTGTTGGGATTCTATAATAAGGCGCTGCTCCATAAAGTTCGTCTCTATAAATCCTTTCGAACCCGATCTAAAAACAGATGGAAAGGTTTCGTAAAACGCTAAGTTAAATTGCTTTTCCTTATCAAGGAGCGGGCGAACAAGGCTGTGGTTCCATTTATCGGGCATAATTATTTTTTTCACATTATCAAGTCCACTCCGTATTTATAGTTGTTTCTAAGCTGCTTTGTGTAACAGTATATGACATTGTTGGCAGCCATCTTTTCACCTCACTAACTTCCAGTTTGCGTTTTTTTGGAATACTCACCACATTCGTTCCCAGTAGGAATGGTCGCTCTGTTTGCCAAAATAGTCAAAAAGCTTGGTTTTTTTTTATTACTTCTTATCTGAGTGGTGATGTAGACTTAGTTAGGAAATACATTTCTGTTACGCAAAATATTAAACAACATTACATACACATACTAGGCTCAAATCATTTGCACTTGCAATTTTAGTCTGCAACTAATATTGTACATTACAGAACATTTATTACGTCTTTATATGAAGCTAAATTAAAAACTAACTTTGCTAAAGTGGGCAGTTTACAGACTGGGCGGTTCCAAACATCAAGTAACATGTTCTTTTTTTTAAGCTAGCGCTTAAATGAATACCCCTAAAATGTTTGTACATTGATTTTGAATGTTTACAATTGGCTTGGAAATGAAAAGTTCTCCAAGACATACCACAACTAAGTGGAATGGGTTAGAAATGGGATTGGGAGTAAACTGCTGAGCAAGTATAGCGAGACGAGTGATGAAGTAAAATTTTAAGGGGGCATAATGTTACTAAAATATTGTTCAGGGCACTGGTATTGAAAAAGCAATAAAATAAGGAGCATCTGACCAGATGTGGGCATTGAAGCCCATTTTTACGGAAACAATTTTTTTATATATCGATACGAGATCAAACTACATGAAATAATTCTTACACCGCATCAGTAAATCTAAAAATTTCGCAACTTTCGAATATGGTAAGTTGATAATTGTAACTTAAGTTATTATTGATACACTACCGGGAATTCATTGTTTTCGATGATGCAAGTTGAATTCATAGATAATGGCTGGTTGCTTAAATTTTGCTTTCCACTCTGTTTGTGATTCCTCAATTAGTTATGATCTTAATGAAATTAGATTAATATACGATACCGTTAATATACAGCCGTAGAGTAGGACGTAAATTCGATAATGAATATGAAACGCAGAGAGTACTTCCATCAGTAGAGATCATTAAAGAACGGAAAAAACAAATTATCGGGGACAGAACGAGCTTACGGACCCAATCAGCATTGATTTTGTGGTGGATATCAAATTGAAAACGTACAAAACAGCTTTGATTGAACATCCGAAAGGTAATTTCTAATCAATATGCACGTAAATAGCGAGTTCGTGGTGAGTATCACGTAAATTGGGATCTGAGTGATGCGGGAGGTGTAAGCGAGGATCCGCCTATGCTTTGCTGATTGCCAAAAGAGTTGACTGTATGAACGTGGACGTAAACAGAAAAGTATAAGTATATTTATTATATACCTATTTATAATCTAAATTCCCGAGTCATCAAAATAAACAAAGAAACACTAATATTGACGACACTAAGCGACCATTTGCTAGTTGCTTCAGTTACGCACTTGCTTCAGAGCAACAACACAAAAACCAAATATCCCGTATTTCGAGAAGCAACATAAACTGACAACATATCAATTAGTTTATTCCATCTAGAATCACTAATACTGCAAATTTAATTTCTCAAATTCAGCCTCAGATTTCCACTCGATTGTCACTTTGTCTATAATTTGTTTATAGATATGTAGATATATTCATGCGTATGACCACATTTGTATTTTCTCCTGAAAGCACAAATTGGGCTTCTTGTTACAATTTCCCAGGTGTTCACCCGAATAAACTATTTGGAAAGTTTTTACACAAAGCTTCCAAAATACAGGTGGAAGGAATTGTTCACCACAAAACATATTTTGGGTTTCCTAGTTGAACTCTAGAGAATAAAAGCTGATTTAGTTGACACAACAATTTAAACTTTTCATGGAAGTTTTTGAGCTATATGTTGTTTTCGTGGAAAGCAACGATAGTGAATCTACCACTTGGTTTACGGATTTATGCTAAAGTCAGTTGATTAGATTCTATTTTCAGTTTCACTAAACGCAATTTGTTTGTTAACCTTGTAATTATTTGTTTTTATTAAGCACTAAAATATAATCTTGTCCCCTATACCTATAAGCAATTTAAACATAATTTATTAGGTTGAAGCACAGATCAGTGTTGTTTAGAAGATGTAAATTTTCTAAACATAATTTTCTATAAATGAGAGTAACCAGCTTCTGTTGCTTGACTCTGATTCTGACGTGTCTATGTTTTTAGTTGGAATCGAGGATACCAGTCTGATGCTTTATATAGAAAGCAGTGAATGATCTAGTTCCGACGTCTTATAAGAAATAAGTCATCTCTTCTGATCTATCCTCATTACATAAGTAATTTACATCTTCAAAATCGGAGCATAATTCTCACGTCTCATCCAGATGCTTCTATGACCCCTCTCCAGCTGACAATAGGATTCAAAACTATACAATAAAACGCATCAATTACCATCCTCGAACACCGGCGTAATGTCCCTATCCCATGTTGTTCTATTGCTATTTTGACCACCAGTCAAATTACCAGCAGCATTCCGCCGCTTCAAAGCTTCAACAATAACACCCATCTCACGGTGAATACTCGTCAGTTCACCCTAATATCGCCGTATGCCCTACAACTCGCTTATAGAATGCTCTGCCGAGTTCTTTATTACCTATTTATTATAGCTTGCTCTCTCAATAATTGGAAAAAGATGCTGGAGTCTTACAAATCAATCGAACTAAGAGCAAATATTTACATTACTGTACTCCCGAATCAGCATATATGTATTTAGAAATAGCCTCCGTGCCGAAATGCAAATAGATGTATCACAGAGCATTACATAAATTGCAATAATGACATCCCGTAGTATTTTGTTGGAAAAATGGTTTAATTCAAAGTTTTGTTATACACCACAATCATAAGTCCAATTTTAACATACCTATTCATATCGAAACGCTTTTTTCGGGTGGACGCAAAGAGAGGTGGCTAGCAGGTTATAAGGATAAGGAAATAAAGAGCTCAGCAGGGCATTCCAGAAGCGAGTTGTACGGCGTAGGAAAGAATCACGATATTTCAGATTACGTCCGAAAGTGGGTAAGCCGACGACCATTCGTAGCAAAACAGGTGTTACAACTGAAGGAGTAAAGGGGCGGAATGCTACTAACAATTTCATTGGAGCATTGGTGGTGGAAACAACGATAGAACAAGGTGAAGCAGGAGACATTACGTCGGTGTTCAAGGATGTTGATTGATTGTGTAATATTAGCATCACCCAAAAGTTTCACAACACGGTTTTTAATCCTATTTAGGTGCAGAGATGTTTGAGGAGTACCTGACCAGATATGGGCATTGTATTTTTGACAAATGAATGCCTTATATATTGTGGCCAGATCAGAATGGGTGAAATATTTCTTACACCACATGAGGAAATCTAGAAATTTCGCCTCATATTTGACGATGGAATATGTGGTCATTCCAACATCGGCAGTCATTGACACACATACCGAGAATGGAAAGTTTTTCAGCTTCGACGATGCAGGTGCCATTCATGGATTATGGCTGGGTATTTAAATTTCTCTTTAAAGATTGTATTGCATTGTATTTTGGAAGCATTAAATTCTAAATTCTAATTCTTTTAGTGGTTGTCAAATTATAAAAGAGCCTGCTGTTAAACTCTGACAAATGACTTAGAAATATCAACTGCAACTATCTTGCTTTCGCCAGAGTGGTCTACGGTTTGGTTCCACTTTTCGCTTAGACATACCATCAAATTACCAATGGACCTGGTGCTACGAAAACCGTACTGCCGGTCATTGAGGAGTTTTTGTGTTTCGCGATATTTCATGAGCTGACCTTTATTAGCGATTCCATGACCTTGGAAAGAAGAGACGTAAGTGAAATGGAACTGTAGGAGAAGACAGAAAAAGATCCGTCTTTTCTAAGTACGGGCTGGATAAATGCAGTTTCCCTTCCGCTCGGAAAGAGTTCTAAAGAGCAAGATTGATAAAAAAGCTTCCGCAGTGGTTTTGCCAGCGTAGAAAAACATCTCTTCAGAAGAAGGGGAGCTATACTATCTGGACCAGAGGATTTATGTATGTTAAAATCTTTAAGTACTCTTGCGTCTACCAGAGTGCGAAAGCGGATTCATTCCATTGAAGATTCGACGCAGTCAAGTGTAGGTGGACACAAAGCACAATCTGGGAGTATTGAGCTGCCCGCAAAGGGTGCAGCAAGATTGGCCTTGTCCAAAGAGCTGACAGCTGGAATGTCACTGTAAATGAGAGTTGGGATGGAAGATGAGGCAGAATTTCTAATGTTTTGGATGAACAACCAAAAATTGTTGCCACCTTTGGAACATTGTAGCATCTTTTGTCTCAGTTTTTACTCATACTGAAATTTTACACGCTTAAGAAAGATGTTGCAATCATTCGTTATCGAGGAAACATAGCAACCAGTTAAAATTCCTAAAAAATTAAGTATTAAGTCCCTCCAATTTGCTTTCAGGTATTGGTATTACCACACTGTTCTTTTAGGAATATTTTCTCTAACAAGCAATTAGCTTGTACAAGCAATTAGCTGATATGATACAATGGTCCAACGAGCGTAGAGGAGGCTTTCTCTCTCATTAACTGTGTATTGTACTTATTAAAATGGAATGCTAAATATAAAACCAGGGTATAACTATCAATGTCTGTTATCCGCGTGAGCTCATTTACAAGATGGGTCAAGTTGTATGACATATACACAAGAGGGTATGGCTATGAACTCCGAACCGTCCGAATGGGAAGTCAATACACTACCACTTGAGCTACAGCCACCCAGCGAAGGTCTCAACAGACCGTCGTTCGGGTGTTGTCTACCCAGAATGTCGAAGCCACCCAGAATTGTACGTATTGAAATCGCCCGTAACAACGATTTCAGTATGTGGATACAGGGATACAATAATTCTTTGTATAGAGTCAGATAGCGCATCAAACTCGTTAATGGTCGAACTGCTTACGGAGATGGAATTTTAACAACATGGAATTGAGTTCCGAATTAGAAAAGGGATTGCATTGTGGTGGAGTTCGGTTAGCTACACCATTATGCACGTAAATGGCGATACCGCTGTGAAAAAAAAATAATTGGCTACGAAAAGTTGGTTCAGATCAGAGTGATCTGAGAAATGTGGGCGGGGATCTATCTGTGTTTCACTAAGGCTTGTATTTACTGACGTGGACATCCGCAGAGAAGTAATTACTTCTTAGACCGCGTATATTTGCGACATCCACTCTGAATTCCCAGGTCATTATAATTCACAAATAAACACAAAGACCGACGATACTAAACACAGCTGTGAAGTAAAAATTTAAAGTGTTTTATCGAATCAAATTTTTGTAGGTGTTATGCCCTTACAACAATAGGAAACCGCAACACTAACAAAATTTATACCCACAATCCGCTATCCATCGGTTGTTACATACACATACGCCGCAACTGATGTACTGGATTTTACCAGCCCACCACCAACAAATTCCGTTTTTATGAGGAATTCGGACAAACACGTGCAGTTGTATAAGAAGCGTGCAAAGAGGCACTGCAACGAAGGAAAAGCACAAAAAAGACGGGAAGAACATCGGATTCTCCAGACAGAAGATGAAATATGAAATATTAAATGCACACGAAGCGCACGATTGAATACATTAAGAGCTCGTACTGCAGGAATAACATACGGAAATTATACCAACAAGAAATATTAACGTATCAAGGCAAGACAGAAACCTTGATACATACAGAAGCCTGTAGAAATGAAGAAGGAAATCTTGCAGTTGAGTCATAGTAAGTGTTGAGAATATGGAAAAACTTTTTCTGCATGACGGCGAAGAAGTCAAACATCAGGCCATCAGGTAGCGTAAACCATTCAACTTAGGCGATGATAGCCAAAACTTCCGTCTACCTGACCAAAACGAAGTAAAGATAGCAATATCTAAGCTAAAATCAGCTGGATCTGACGTCTCAATGGTCCTCCAATTCAAAGCTGTTCGAAATGACTTTGAGAAGGGCATGCACCAAATCATTTATCAGATCTTGTCAGAAGAATATAAAAATAATAAATGGGATCTCAACACCATTTTCCTGATCCACAAAAAAGGAGACCACCTTAACTCAAGAGATCTTATTTGCCATATTGTGTGAAGGTCTGAAACATTTCTCCAAAAACCTGATTAGTTCCTGTCAGTGAGGTTTTAGACCAGGAAAGTCCACAATCGACCAAATTTCCACACTTCAGCAGATCCTGAGAAAATTCAAGAATCCCAAATCGATACCCACAGCATTAATAGAGACGAGCTATATACTTATATTGCGGATGAAGATATCCTCAGTTGTTTCAAGAGAAAAATTCTTCGTACAATATTTAGTCCCGATGAGTAGATTCCACATTGAACTTTACGAGCTTTACCGCAACATCTACCTAGACAGAAAACTGGTCATGCCTACGTTATGCAGAACGTATGAATACCAATGACAACGCAGTAGAGGAAGACCTCAGCTTAGGCGGCGCGTACATATAGAAGGAGACCTCAACCAACTTTGAGTGCGCAACTGAAGGCAGCTAGCTAAGTACTGGGCTAACTTCAGAACCTAGAGGCCTAGGTTCACCCCGAACTGTGGGGCTACCTAAGTAAGTAAGTCTTTCACTGTTTTATCAATTTCGGTTATTTAATCCTTTGTGACTTGAGAAGGTTTGCACATCGAATTTGCACATTGAATCTTATTTGCGAAGCAACGTCTTCTAGGGTTTAATACAAATCCTTAACAAAATCTTTATCGATTTCGATATTTTCTGTGACACAGCAAGCATTTAAAAGGCTTGCCTTTTATCATTTTCCTTTTTGTTTCATCGTTTCACTATGTGGTACATATTTTTTTTGTTAATGTGGAACCTACCTTTCAAAACAAGGAGAATATTTTTTTCTGTTGCTCTTCGATTTTTAGTCGAAATTGTTTCAAGTATTTTGCGCGTTAAGTTTTTCAACTTGGTTTACAGCAGCATATACTCCTAGGCATAAATACGACAGCATTACAATTATAAATGATATTTGGTTAGAAAGCTTTTACTGTTTGCGCTTGACCTATATAATCGTATGTACTTGTATATGCGCATAGGTGATTTTTTCATTACATATGTACATATGCACTCGTATGTATAGTTTTTTTCCATAATTTGCGCGTGCTCAAGAGATTTGAGTACCCTTAAAATGCATTGTTTTTCCCCTCTGAGATAGTTTATTTGATATCGGTGTACAAGCATTGAAAACATTTAAAATGTTTGTCATATATGTAGGTATGGACAGTTTATTTATGATAAAGATTTTCTCGAATGATTTGAAGTACTTTGCTTTGGAAAAGGATAAATCAAATCAGAATGAATATAACAAAAACAGGAAACTTTATAAAGGGTTGTGTAATAGGGACTTGACAACTTTGAATTTAATTTGTGAACGCACTCTTTCACTAATCATCAAACTGTCACTGTCAATTTATTCAGTAAACTCAACATTTTCATCATGCTAAAGTACACGAACGAGCAACGTCTGCAAATTATAAAAATTTTCTACCGAATTTCGGAGTCGGTGACTGCAACTTTTTTAAGTGCAGTAATTCTCGCGCTAGTAGACTGGCAATAACAAGTTTATTGCAAAAATTTGAGTCTACATATTCGTTGTGTGATGTTGCCGTATCAGTGAGATAACGGGTTGGTCGAAGTGTCGAAAATATCGCTGCCGTTCAGGCGTCCGTAGCAAACGATCCAAATCAGTCAATTCCACGGCGTTCTCAAGAATTGTGCATTGCTCAGACCACATTATGGCGTATTTTGCGTAAGGATCTTAGTTTACACACATACAAGATCAAGCTGACTCAAGAATTGAAGCCGATGGACGATTTGAAGCGACTTACGTTCTCCGATTGGGTTCTGGAGAAGATGCGCCAAGATGATGAATTTCATCGCAAAATCATCTTCAGTGACGAAGCTCATTTTTGGCTCAATGGGTTCGTCAATAAGCAAAATATGCGTTATTGGTCGGGTGAAAATCCACATATGCTTCATAAATAGAAACTTCATCCACAAAAAATAACTGTTTGGTGCGGTTTGCATGCCGGCGGCGTTATTGGGTCATATTTTTTCGTCGACGATAATGATCGTCACGTTACTGTGAATGGTCAGCGTTCTCGCGCCATGATCGCCATGAAGATATGGATTTAGACGACGTGTGGTTTTAACAGGATGGTGAAACAAGCCACACAGCACACTCTACAATCGACTTATTGAGGAGTAAGTATGGTGAGCGTGTTATCTCAAGACATGGGCCAGTCTATTGGCCGCCTCGTTCGTACGATTTAACTCCGCTGGACTATTTTGTGGGGCTACGTTAAGTCATTGGTTTATGCCAACACGCCGACGATGTTGGAAGAGCTCAGAGCCAACATTGAACTCGAAATAGCGGCCGTTTCGGTCGAAATGTTTGGCCGAGTCGTTGAAAATTGGGTCCAACCAATCGACCGCTGCAAACGTGCCCGCGGTGGCCATATGAACGAAGTTGAGTTCCGTTCATAAATGTTTTAATCCTACTTCAAGCCAATAATAAAGTTTTTGAAATATCTCAAATGGTTTGCGTTTTATTAAAAAAAAAAGTTGTCATGTCCTTATTGGAAAACCCTATAGTAACTTAATTCTTATAAGCACGTTACAAGATGATTGTTAAATAACCAACTCCATAGTGAATTATCACATGAAATTTTTTTAAAAGTATATGGAGTTTGGAATTTATAATTTTAATGACGACTGTGCTTCACTAATATTTATTTTCGAGCATATTCTAGATTTTTCTTGTTAATTTCGAAGAAATATAATAAATGCCTTTTAAGACTTATTTAAAATTGAAAAAATTTTTTTGGTTTTATAAGGTTTTTAGTATGTACATACTCGTAACTCTCACACTTAGGAATTTTTGGGTTCGATTGAAAAAACCTACTTGTGTTTAAGTATAGAGCACGTCATGGAAGCACGTCATTTCTAGAAATTCTATGATTACTGAAAACTTTTATGAATTTTATCACGAAAGTCTCATTAATGTACTACTAAGTGGAAAATAATACACCCTCTCAATTTCTACAAAAACTTTTCACATTATTTGTCAGTTGCTGCAGAGAAAAATTGCATCACGTTAACGAACAACATTGGAAATAATAATGCGGGGAGGTGTTTTCAGATGGAATCTGGTAACCAACAGAGATAAGGCGTCCATTATGTTGGTTAAACTCCTTAAGTCGTGCCTTTCGCTCACCACCGTCAGATGAGAATATGATGATGTAATAGGAGCACGTAACTGAAACTTGTAGTAAATTAGCATACCGAGTTTGACATTAGTATGTACATTACTACAGCTGCTATTTTTCTTTCCAAGATATACATTATATTATACATATATATGTACATATTACTCGTATATTTGTAAGCCTTACGTACTTATTATAGGGACGTCTGCAAATTCCTGTATATCATTTTCAATTTAATGGAAGCTACATTGCCAACATGCAATTTTAAGGCTGTGATAGGTAGTTTTTATGGTGGATTTTTAAAATGAACGGCAGCTATGACCGTTGAATATTGGCTTAAATTTAGGAAATTATTATAGGTATATGTTAAACTCTTTCCGCCATGAAAATCAACGGCTTGAATTGTGGAAGCACTAATGGCTGCCGCTAAACATGAATCTGCAATAAAAATCTAGGTGACTCTAACTCAGTACATCATAACTAAAATTGTGACTCGGACCCATATTCAAATTGGAAAATATTGTTTTCTATTTTATTTCCTTTTATTTGTTTATTTTAATTATTATGCGAATAATAGTTAAATAATGATTTAAAATATGAGTTTTTCGCGATATACGACAAAGCATTGCTCATTTGTGGTATAAATGTGAATGTGCATTAAGGAGTCTTTCCGAAACTCCTCAGGAGGATGCGTTTGTCGTTACTTCTTTCATTTCGTGGTTGGACAGGTGTAAAATCTGTTACATATTATTATGCCACATAATAATATTAATGTAACATATTATTTGTGCTTGGAGATTGAATTCTCAATCACTTCGATGCTCTATTCATGTTATATTTTTATGTATGAAATGCATTATAACATGAACGGTCCACTTCGTGGTGCGAATATTGATTTGATAATATTGAATCATTTGATTCAAAAGACTCACTCCATCCATGCTCTCGTTGCGAAGGTCCAAAACTTCTGGACGAGCGACTTAGCAGTATTTTTGCCAACCAACAAATTAAACTATTTTGTGAAGATAACTTTTCTATTTTCGCTGCAACATTGTAATAATGCTCCACGGCCGCCTTTAGGTCGAGTAGTTCCGACAACATAGATTTCAAACAATTTAAATGAGGAAAAATATTATCGAAGTAAAGTTTATGCACGTTCACTTTTGCAGCGATGCGTTTTGCCAATCAGACAGAGCAAAATTGGAATGCTGTGTCGCTCTTATAAGACTGTGGTTTAAGTGGTTCGCTCTTTCATTTATTTGGAAGTAATGTTAGCTACCGCGAATTAGTTCATAATTCTCTTACTGAATGCACACAGTAACTGCCAGTAATAGCGTAATCACTCATTACAGATCGATTTCGATATTATAGCTCACTTTTTGTTACAGAAGATTATTTTCGAAATACAAGAGTTTGCTCACTCAATACTTTCTCATGATTTTTTTGTTTAAATTTCACCATCTGCAACAGGGAAAGAAGGGAGAAAAATCGTTATTTTTAAATTTTGTTGGAAGCCATAACTAGTGAATTAGTTTTGTAGTCGCCACATATGTTATACGAACACTACCATCTGGAACCAAAGTACCATGCAGTGAAACACCTAGACTATCTCCCGTGTAGAAGGTTTAATTAAAGTATTTTATTTATTATTTAAATAAAAAATAAGTTTTTTCTGAGGCCATGTCTCTTTATTGAAAATTCTCTTAACTGTAAGATGAAATTATTCTTAGCATTTATTTAAAACCTAATTTACAATATGGCTAAATGTTGCTGTTGGCCAACTGTTTTGAATCGCACTAACTATAGAAACTAAAAAACCTTCCTTTCTTTGGCTGACTTGTCGCGGCAGGAAGGCTTAAGCTTTAAAGTTGCTAAGGTGTTGAAAAAAAAAAACATGTGAGATGTCGAACTAAGCGCCAAAGACGTTCAAAATAGACATAAAAGGGTTCAAATATGGAAGTGATCCAAAGGGATTATACTCCAGCTGGTAATCTTCATAACGATAATCCACACGTGATCTTTTTGACTGCGGCCGGGACACGGATTCTGGAGGAATCAACCAACATAGTTCCAAAACCCACCGATCGATTTCGGCTCTGCTAGATCATTTGATTTCGAGATCTCCTGCGGTTATTTCTACGACACGATCGGTAGATTGAGCTGGAACGATTAAAAGAGTACGATGAGGGGTTGTGTGTTATGGTTGAACTCCATCAAAATAGACTAGTGGTAGGCTCCAGAAGAGGCACACTTTGAAGTACTACTACACTGAGACACTGGAAGCGGAAACGGAGACGTGGGGCAAATACACGGCACAAAGAGATGGCAAGTGCAGTCGAGTGCCAAAATCTGCCAAAACAGGTCGGTGGAAGTGACACAAACTGAATCCAACCAACCTCTCTGATCTGAAATTGCGCCCTCTTCTTCTGACCGAAACAGGGCCAAGAGGAATAAAGTTTCCATCACTCGTTCTATGGATGGATCTCTCCAGGCACGATGACTGGCTGCAGTTCCGTTTGAGGGAAATCGCATGAAGCAGTCAAACCCATCGAACAGTCGTTCGCAGATCTCCACAGAGAACAGACGCGTCTCGGCTTTTCCTAGTGAAAAAGACAATTCAGTTTTTTTTTCTTATAGACAATTATCGCAAATTTATTGGTTGACTCGATAGCCAAGCGGGTAGCGGCGTCGGTCATTAAATCGTGGGACGCGAGTTCGAGCCCAGGCCAAACTTAAAACTTTTTTTTTTGTTTTTTATTTATTTATTTGTCACAAATTGTGTAAAGACATAGAGTGTTATCAAAACAAAACCGTTCGGGAAATCACGTGATGGATGGTGGAGAGCGTTCCGCTCTTCCCATAACGGGAGTTGTAAAAGGCAACAATGGTGTTGCCGGTGCCGTGGCGAAAGCCATTAAAAGGAGGAGGCCGTTAAAAACCACTCCTAACTTAACAAAGTTAAAAATGGGTGTTGCTTTGGTAGCTGAAACAGCAAAAACAACACAACAAAATAAAAAACAGACAGATGATACGTTCATGTGCATCTCTGATAAGGTCCATTATAAGGGCGGCAACAATAAATTTGCCTCTCTAGCGGCATCCGAATTCGAAGATGAGGATGAAGAAATAAAAAAGCTTAACAGCAGCATACAAATACTTAATGAAAAATTGCTTGCTATTAAGCAACGACAAACTGCACGCAGGCAGAAGGAGCAACAAGAATTAGAGAGCTCCCAACAGCAAAAGCAGCAAATGCAGCAACAACAAAGCCATCAGCAGCCGAAACAACAACTGCAGCAAAAGCAAAAGCTGCAAAAGCAACAGCAGCAGCAGCTGCAAGAACAACAACAGCTGAAAAAACAGCAGCAACAACACAAACAACGACAACAGCAACAACAACAAAAACAACAACAGCAGCAGCAACAACAACAACAACAGCAGCAGCAGCAGAAGAAGAAGAAGGAGAAGGTGCCTCCGATCAACACCTACAAACTGGAGGTAAATGCAACCAAGGACCTGTGTAAGTTGGTCATTGGTAATAATTTTAATATTAAGAGATTGGGTAACGGTCGCCATGCCATCCACTGTAATACAGTGGAGGGCTACGCGAAAGTGAAAGAGCTCCTAAAAGAAACGACGACGGAGCATTATTCATACACACCGAAGTGTGAAAAGCGGCAATCGATGCTGCTGAAGGGGTTAGAACCGTCTTCTGATCCGGGGGAGATCCTGGCACTGCTCAAAGAGAAGGAGTGCGAAGGACTCAAGTTTGTGGGGGTAAAGCCATTTACCACAGCTAGAGCTAGACGGGAGAAACGGAGTCTGCCGTTCTTCTTGGTGCAGCTCAGTCCCGAAAGCCGTCTGGATAGTCTAAGGAGTATCAATGTCCTAGACTACCAGGTGGTTCACTGGGAAAAACTAAAAAGGAGCGAAGGCGTTATACAATGCGTTCGCTGCCAGAGGTTCGGGCACGCCGCGTCGAACTGCCAAATGCAGCCTCGATGCGTGAAATGCGTGAAGTGCGCAAAGAACCACAGTTCCGAGGAGTGTGCTCTGGGTGTTGACGGAGCATCCGATAGGTCGCAGCTCTCGTGCGTATTATGTGGGAACGTGGGACACACCGCAAACTATCGGGGTTGTCCTAAGTTCACCGAAATTAAAAAAGCAAAATTGGCTCGGCAGCAGAAGGTGGAGGTCAAACGTTCACCTGTGAGGTTTCAAACACCAGCCGTCACGCCCCAAATTTCCTACGCCCAAATGGCGTCAGGTAGGGGGGCCACGGTACAGCAAGCGACTGTTGCTTCTCCGGCTCCGATGCCGAGAACAACGGAAGCTGCACCCAACATGCTCGCCATCTTGCTCGCAATCCAAGGGCAGATGGCTCAGCTGCAAAAGCAGGTTCAAGAACAGGCCAAGCGGGTGGACCAGATCTACGCGTTGCTGCCGGGCCTAACGCAACACATGCCGTAATGGGTACGCACATGGTGGAGCAAACTTTGAAGGTCCTTGCGGTGAATGTGAATTCATTGATTAGGATCGAACGAAGAGCCGCGATGTTTAAATTGCTACAAGACCAAACTCCTGATGTGCTTTTCGCTAGCGAAACCAAGCTAACCGATAAGCACAAACTGGAGTACAATAATTATATTGTTAGAAGAAGAAACCGGCCCAGATCCAAACGTGGAGGCGGTGTCGCGATCTTCATTAAAGAGGGTATAAAATTTCACAGAGTGTACAAGGGGGTGTTGCGCAGGTTCCGGGTGTTGGAGGCAGTCGTCGTTTACATCCCGCTCCGCAGTGGAAAGCGGCTGTACTTGGCCTCTGTTTATGCACCTGAGGCTTCACAATCCACCCTATTCATTACAGAGCTCGACACGCTTTTTCGACTTCTGAGGCTGGAATCGGGGGAGAATTATTTTATAATCGGCGGGGATTTCAACGCTAGACATAGAGATTGGGGAAATAATTTGCCAAATACTAGAGGGAACCTACTACTCGATTGGTGGGGTCAGCACGATGTCATGTACAGACTCGGTCTTAAAGCGACAGATAACCCGTCGTTTCCCAGAGGCGGGTCTTATTTGGATCTACTGCTGTACGACGAACGTATACGACTGACAGGTACGAATTTACAAACGCTAAACTGTCTGCGCACATTCGTGTATGACAGCGACCATTGCGGTTTTAGCACCGAAATTACAGTTCCCAACGAAATTGCGGAATTGGAGGAGTTTGTCCAAAGATATACTTACAACTACAGTAAGACTCGATGGACACGCTTCTCCGCAACCTTGACTAGAGCGCTCTCCTCGAACTCGCTCCACCCACCGTCCAATAGGAATTTGTCAAACGAGGAGATCGACAATTACCTAAAACAAATGGACGAGACAATTAAACAAACTATGAACACTACAATACCGCGGTATCGACGTACGAATAACGAAGACCTGTTCCGCAATCCTACTATTGACGCACTGCACCGACAGAAAAGTAGACTTCTGACCAGACTTAAAAACTTGTACAGACAGTTAACTGACCGACAAGACCCGGAGATTAGGACACTGAAGTCGTCGATTAAAAATATTCAAACGCTAATAAAAGAAAATTACAGAATTTCTGTAAGTTTGTATTGGAACAACAAGGTTCGGGCTGTAAACACCAGCAACCCGAATATGTTTCCGCAAATAAATAAACTATTTCGCAGAAAAAATCAAAACGACCTTCAGTGTCTTAAAATAGCCCGGACAACAGACAACGAACGG